>OY720441.1:227761782-227887458 GCA_963082915.1 Dolichopus griseipennis
AAATCGGAAACACAAAATTTTTTGGAAGCCCGCCGGGCCGAAAGGGGTTAATTTATTCCAACCAACTTTATAACATTAATTCCGTTTAATAAGAAGAACATTCGTGCAAAATTTCAAGTTAATCGGTCAAACCGTTTCGACTCGACATCAAAAAAACGAAAAAGCTTAAAACGGCTCTGGAGCCGCAACCTGTTGACTTATAAAAATGCGACATAGCCTATGTCACCCCCCGGACTCCCAAAATTATTCCTCTAAAGTTTGGTGTCAATCGGACCAGTGGTTTTCACGTGAATCCTGGACAAACAAACAAACAAACAAACAAATTTTCTTCTTTATATATTAGATTTTCTTATACGATTAAAAGTATTTTATTGAAAATTTTGTATCAGCATTTTAATTAAAACCCACAGGGTTAATTTGGTTTTGACCTGTTTGTGCGTTTTGAACAAAGATTCAATGAATTTTTCAGTTTTTTCTTCAAATGAAATCTAAAAATCAAAAAATTCAATTTGTTATATATAATGCTTAAATACATAGTATTTTAAAACAGTTTTTCCAAAAAATAAGCCTACATTTCTCTCATAAAATCATAAAAAAACGAGGAAGAGTGTAGTAGAGTAGACTGTGTCAACTCTGGGATACGCGTATGACCGTAAAATATACATTATATCATCCGGTTAATTACTTTTGACAAAATTTCAAACATTCAGCTTTATTAGGTATAGAGTAATGCTCATATAAAAGAAGGACTTGTATGGCAGCTACTCGAACCCTTTGCAGTAGACCAACCAAATTTTGCAGTAACTTTGGCCATTACACTAAACTATATTTTGCAAAATTTCAGACACCCAGCTTGATCAGGTGTAGTGTAAAGCTCATATAAAAGAAGGAGTTGTATGGCAGCTACTCGAACCCTCCGCAGTAGACCAACCAAATTTTGCAGTAACTTTGGCCATTATACTAAACTACTTTTGGCAAAATTTCAGACACGCAGCTTCCATAGGTATAGAGTAATGCTCATATGAAATTCAAAGGTTTATGGCAGGTACTCGAACCCGTGGACCAAAACGGCTGAATTTAAAACTCGATTCCGTTTTTTGCATAAAAACGAATTTGTGAAAATTTCATAATCCTAGCTCCTTTACTTTTTGAGTTATCGTGATGACGGACGGACAGACGGACAGACATACATAGCTAAATCGATTTATTTTTCGATTCTGATCCGATCCATACACTTGAGTCTATATCTACCCCCCCTCCTTCTCTGCGTCACAAACGTAATGGCAAATTTATTATACCCTTGGACTATATAGTCATACGGGTATAACGAGGAAGAGCGTATTACAACTTTCAGGACTAAACAAAATATAAGTTGAAAAGCGAATTTTTAAACCTTTTCTAAACCATCGACAATATTTTATTCAAGCGTTGGCAATTCAAGAAAATCCCCTTTTGACCTATAGTCATTTTAATTCAGTTAATATTGTTCACCGGAAACCTACTATCCTCAACTATATCGTCAAGGATCACCAAATTGTCAAGAAGCAGCATGTATAGAAAATTTAGAGATAATCGTTCAAATTGTTTTGCAAACTGTTTTTTAAAGTTTTTGTTTCGCAATCGATTAAAACAACTCGACAAACCTTTTTTTTAAGTATTCCCCTAATTCAAAGAAATTGTACCTACTTTCAAAAATTGGACGTAATTTACTTACAAATTTTTTTTTGAACAATCGTCGGCAGGGGTTAACAACTTTCAAGTCTCTTAGTAAATTGAACTTCATTTTCAAAGAAGAACACATATACGAAATTTGAAGTTAATCTGTTAAATCATTTCTAATATATAGCAAAGCAACGAAAAAACCTATAAAAAGCTGTTGGGCCACGATGGGTTAACGGAACTCCACAAATATTTTTTTGTGGCATTTATAGGCAAAGTAGTATCTCGAAAAATTGGCTGAAACTTGCTTTTTTACAATTTTCAAGCTTCCGGGCAACACCGGGTAAATCTGCTAGTAATAAATAACTGCGAAATTTAGTTTTAAGTTAGTGGGTCAAAACTGCCCCATTTTATCAGCCCACTATGCACGAGTTACTAGGGAAAATTAATTATATTTCTCCAACAAGTCGGCGTAAAATAATAATTCATAACGATTAATATGTAAAATTAATAAATTGTTTCATATTATGTTAGATTTATTTAAATTTTTGGATAAAATATCACAAAATTAAAAAGAAATTACCATTATGATGAAAACGAAAAACTATCTTTAACAATAAATTAAAATAATTAATAAGCATTAGACATAAAAATCATATACTTTTAAAAGAAAACTACTAATCTAGATTGTTTTACTATTTATACTTTATACCATTTAATAGGTGATTGTAAATGTCAGTATGTACATAACATTTTTAGATCGTTATATTAATCGAATAACTTATTAAACTAAATGATTTAATAATATTTATTACCTTTTCCCAGGGACCAGGAATGATATCAGAACCTTGAAACGGTAAGTTATAGTTTGCTTCAAAGTTGAATGATACAAAAGCATTTCTATTTGTTAAATCTAATGGAATAGCTAACGCTGCAAAAATCTAAAACAAATAAAAAACCTATTAATAAATCATTAATAAACACGTTAGTTTTTAAAATTTATACATACAATATAATAATACTTACACCTACTGTCGAGCTAGAAGGAAACACATAAGAATTTGTTATTTGGATGATTGTAAGACAAAAAAATGTTAATACTTTTTCAATAAACAACAACATATTCGTGTTTAAACTTGAACTATTTAAATTTTAAAAATAAACTTAATAGTTTTTCTTCTAAATAAAATAAATCTTGTCACAAAACAAACAAATTATTTTCTTTAAGGTACATGCTAATTTACCGAACGCGGACTTTAATGGTACTATAATACTGTGAATAATTTTAAATTTCATTTAAATTATTATATTTCTTAGTTGCATTGTAGGCACATCGTTTTAAAATATATTCCAGTGCATTTTATTTCTTTTTTATCAATTGTTTTAAAACTGTTAAATATTCGAATCTATTCTATATTCATTATTTTATTTTTGGCGAAATATATGAGTCTCTTTTTCCTGTTTTTTTCTCAAATTTTATTGCTTTACATGGCTGTACAAAGTAGTTTGAATATGAATTATATACAGGGTGTCCCGGGAATAACGTGCCATAGAACAGCAGATGATAGGGGAGTTCAAAACGACCCAAAAATTGTATGGGAAGGGGGGGTCTATCTCCAACCCATACGGAGTTAAAAGGCCTTAAAGATCCGATTTTTAAAAAAAATTATATTTTTTCACTAAATTTTTTGATGTTTTGTTTTTACCCATAAAAGCAAAAATCTTGTAGCTAAAAAAAAAATTTAACGTGCACATTAAAGCCTGTTGAATTCTTTTTCTAATTCATAAAAAGTAATGCATATTGCTCTTCGAAATTGGAAGTTATAATGATTTAAAGGTTAAAATTATGAGCATTTTTTTAGGCATAAATTGCTTTGAATCCTATTGCTCAAAAAATTGAGCAATTACCATACCATTTTTTTTTTCTAAAAAAAATATTTGTTTCTCTACGAACATTTTGAAACTCAAATTTTATTCTTATCTCAAAAATCATAAAAGTTATAACCAAATAAAGTTTCAATAAAATACTTTTTTCCTTTAAATAAATTTCTTCAAAAGATTTTATTGTTGAAGAAATTAAAGTTTAAGATTTTTTTAAAGTTGGAGATAGACCCCCCTTCCCATACAATTTTTTGGTCGTTTTGAACTCCCCTATCATCTGCTGTTTTATGGCACGTTATTCCCGGGACACCCTGTATATACAATGCAATATTGTTTTGTATTTATTAAACCCTGATAATCCAGAAGTTGTGTTGAAGTATTTCTGCACTACTGAATGGAAATACTTCTTCTCTACTGAAATTAAAGGGATGGTGGGAAAGAATGCATTACATTTCCACTAATACGTTGAAAGTTTTTCTACTTTTTCACAGTTGAATGGTAGTGGTATTTCACGGTATGGAACTTCGCAACTGATTCAGTGCCCTGTCAGTACCAAATAATCAGGATTTAATCACATAAAGCAGGCCTTTTTAGCACATTTTCAAAACATTTTGTAAAAATGTGTCTATATAGTCTCACTCTGTCCGTCCGTCCGTATGTTTACAAAAACTTTTATATCGTTTTAAATAGAGAAAAGAAATTTTAACCACGTGTTAGTATTGCAAAAAAGATAATTTCATAGAGGAACTTTTTTCTGTAGCTCCACCCGTTCCGGAGCTACATACCCCAAAAGTTGAAAAAACTCTAATTTTAAATTATTATAACAAGAATTCTCTTAGGTGTATTTTCAATCTGAAAACAGCACAAAATAGCTAGATTTATAAACTTTAAAAATTTTTAAAAGGCAAATGTTTAGGGTTGCTATACAGTACTAAAATTTACCATTATGCAAAACTCAATTTTTGCAAAATTCTTGGCCTTACATATCTTGTAAACGGTTCAAGCAATGGTCTTGAAAATTTTAGAAAAGTTAGACCCTCAGAAGTTAGTGGGAGTCGGTTTACAACATTTTTTCGTCACGTCCGCTTTTTAGAAGCTATAAGGGCTCGAAAATTGAAAGTTTGCTATTTTTAAACACCTTTAACTTGAATATCTGCTAAATTTTTTTTACAAATATACAAAAATTTGAAGCTTCAGCATTATATTTTTTTTTCTTAAATTTGAACGGGTTTCATTGAACTAAAGAAATTGTCTCTTGGTTTTTAACATTTTTGCTTAGATAATAAAATTCTAGGTAAAATTTAAAGATTTGGTGGAGTTTTCCTAGAACCTAAAAAAATTGAAAGGTAAGGACAGTTGGGGGTGGGTAGATCCATCATAAGTTTACTAAGCAAAAATTTGGGGATCTTCCCCATTAAAGGGCTACTAGGTTTTCAAAACTAAAACGTTTATGTTTTTATAAAACTGTAACTTATTCACCAGTGTATGTTTTTCCAAATATAAATGTTTACATTCAAGCTCCAACATTATTTTTCGTACTTTTTAACAGGTTTTCTTGAGTGCATTGCGATTACATTCTAAGTATTGATTTCACTATTATTTATACTTAATTAATTGATGAAATAACTATTTTATAACATTATCATTTATTTTTATATATATTTTTATAAAAAGAAATTATAAAATACTCAGTAAGAAACCCTATATAATTTTGAAAATGTGGTACTTAAAAACCCCTGGTTTTTTTCATCACTTTTTTTTTTTGTATGAAAATTTAAAAATTTAATTGAATGTAACTGCTGAACTAAGGTTATCAGGGTAGATGTTAATTTTTAGTTTTAATTTTTTTGGCAAAATTTATATGAGCCTATGGACTGCTTCTTTTTTATACCCGTATGACTATATAGTCCAAGGGTATAATAAATTTGCCATTACGTTTGTGACGCAGAGAAGGAGGGGGGGTAGATATAGACTCAAGTCTATGGATCGGATCAGAATCGAAAAATAAATCGATTTAGCGATGTATGTCCGTCCGTCATCACTATAACTCAAAAAGTAAAGGACCTAGGATTATAAAATTTTCACAAATTCGTTTTTATGCAAAAACCGGAAGCGCTATTTAAATCCAGCCATTTTGGTCCACGGGTTCGAGTACCTGCCATACAACTTCTAATTTTATATGAGCATTACTCTATACCTATGGAAGCTGCGTGTCTGAAATTTGGCCAAAAATAGTTTAGTATAATGGCCAAAGTTTCTGCAAAATTTGGTTGGTCTACTGCAGAGGGTTCGAGTAGCTGCCATACAACTCCTTCTTTTATATGAGCTGTACACTACACCTAACGAAGCTGGGTGTCTGAAATTTTGCAAAAAATAGTTTGGTGTAATGGCCAAAATTACTGCAAAATTTAGTTGGTCTACTGCTGAGGGTTCGGGTAGCTGCCATACAACTCCTTCGTTTATATGAGGATTACACTACACCACATTAAGCTGGGTGTCTGAAATTTTGATAAAAATAGTTTAGTGTAATGGCCAAAGTTACTGCATAATTTGGTTGGTCTACTGCTGAGGGTTCGAGTAGCTGCCATACAACTCCTTCTTTTATATGAGCATTACTCTACACCTAATAAAGCTGAATGTTTGAAATTTTGCCAAAAGTAATTAACCGGATGATATAATGTATATGTTACGGTCATACGGGTATCCCAGAGTTGACACAGTCTACTCTACTACACTCTTCCTCGTTTTTTAGCTGAATTGTATATTGATATAAAATATATAACTAGCTATATATATGGTTTAAATATCAATTATTTATTTATTTATTTATTTTATTTTGAACCAAAACAATGCTTTTACAAAAAATTCTTATAGCTAAAACTTAGAACTAACATGAAATTTAGTTACATAGCAAAAAATTTTGAATACATTAAAATCAAAAGTTTGGTAATTGTAGAAAATTTATACACAAAACCATGCAAAAAACATGCAAAAACACAAAATTCAATTTATAAAGTATATTTCTCAAAGCAAATAAGAGAAATTGTTTTTACGCGGATTCTATTCTATCAGACAATATTATCATATTCAAGAACAGATCGTACTAAGGAACAATAAAGAGCTTTAGTGATGTTGCTGAATTCATTATCTCTTTTTTTTATAAAACCGAGCATTTTGTTTATCCTGAAAATCGTATACTCATAATGAAGATGAAAGTTCAGTTTATAATCAAACAGAATCCCTAAATCGGTAATACTTTTAACCCTTTCATGGTTTACATTATTTATACTATAACCGAAAAAAATGGTAGATCTCTTACGCGGAAAACTAATAACCTTGCATTTTTCAATGATTAGTTCTTTTTTTAATTACATGATAAATCTTGAGATCATCAGCAAATGCAACATGTGACACGCTGAAAAGTTTACTAGAAAGATTGGAAATGAAGAGAAGAGTGGACCCAAGTGGCTACCTTGCGGTACTCCTGATGTAACATTGATTGAGTCCGAGAACAATCCTTGAAATTTGATATTTTGCGTCCTATTTGTAATATAGGAGAATATCCAATAAAGAAAAGGGCCGGAAATTCCTAAGGATGCAAGTTTGTTTAGTAGAATTTTGTGATCAACCCGATCGAATGCTTTGTTGAAGTCCGTGTAAATAGCATCAACTTGGTGCCCATTTTCCATTTCATTAAAGATTTCAGAAGTGTGAACTAAAAGATTTGTTGTTGTGGAACGACCTTTTCTGTCGTTTATGATGGGCGTAATTTTGTCTAAAATAATTTTTACGAACAACTTTGGAATAGTTGATAGAATAGATATACCACGGTAATTTTTAACGAATGTTTTATCACCATTTTTGTGGATAGGGGTTAGATAAGAAGGTTTCCAAAACGGATGAAAAATACCTAAGGAAAGATTTATTAAAAATAAAATGAAGCGGATAAGGAAGATAAGTGATACAGTTGTATAAAAAAAACGGTGGAACTAGCGTTGGTCTTATACCTTTTTTTATCAAGTTTAGTGATTGCTTCAAATATTTCAATTTTGGAAAGTTATAAATGCGTAATATTAGGATTTGAATTATTTATTAAGTTAGAGAAATCAAAATCAAATGGAGACTCGCGTAGACGACAAACTTCTTGAAAAGAATAACCAAAAAAATTGCAGATAGCTTTAGGACATTTAAAAAACGTATTGTCTTTTTACATTGAGCTTGGATAGCCGTAAATTTGACGTTTTGTGTTAACAAATTCAAAAAAATTTTTAGGATCTGTAATTAATTTGATGCTTACGTTAGTGAGATAACTATCATAAGTCAGGTTAGATTTTTGTTTATAATAGCCATTATTAGGCTCTTTTGAATTTTTATTATTTTGTATAGCTTGTTGCATTGGTTACGCAAGGTCCTAAGTTTACTGTAATTTGATAGTTTTTAATGTTAATTAAAACCATTATTGCTTTCATTAGCTTTTTATCACAAAATTTAATAACCAAAATATGCAAAAAAAAATGTATTTCTAAAATAAAATGAAAAATGAAGAACTTTTCATATAATTCATCTATCTACCTATCTATAGATATATATAAAAGCGAAAGTTTGTTTGTTTGGTTGTTTGTTTGTATGTGTCGTATAGGCTCATAAACTGCTCAGCCGATTCGCATGAAAATTTATATATAAAGGTTTTCGGGTACGAAAAGAAATCGTGGGGTAAAAATTTTGCTCTAATGGACCGCCCAGTTGGGGCTGTAGTGCAAGTATTTAAATTTTTTTGTTCCAAAATGAAAACGGTTCTACCAATTAACTTGAAATTTTGATTACGTGATGCTCTTTGAGAATTGAGTTGACACTATTAAAAGTTTTGTATTTTGTTAACCTATGTCGACCCGACAGTTGGTCAAAAAAAATTTTGGGTCCAAATTTTGTCCGATTTTTCAAAATACTACTTTGGCTAAAAAGAAAGCCTCAAAAAAAAAGTTGAGTTCCATTAATCCATTGCGGCCCAACAGCTTTTTATAGATTTTTGGGTTACTTTATTCTAAATTAGAAATGGTTTAACCGATTTTCTTCAAAATTTGGTATGCGTGAAGCACCTGGAAAATAGAGTTGAGTCTGTTAGCAGGATTGGTGTTTGGTAACACATGTCGGTCCTACGATTGGCAAAAAAAAATTTTTGGAAGTAAATTACGTCCAATATTGGAAAGTTAGTACTTTTTTGAATTACAGGAACTTTAAAAAATTACTAGAATAATACTACCAAAATCGTTTAAAAAGAATTGCTTTAATACATTTTAAAATAAACATTTACACCATGTGTATTTTGTATGTTAATTTTTTACAGTAACATCACCTTAAATTAAACCTTTTCCTTAGTTTGATCGTAAGTCATGGCTAACCAAATTTACTTTATAATACTGAAAACATTTTCTAATTATTTTATAAATTCAAAAATTAGCAATTCTTACTCATTTATCTATTTAAAAAGATCAAACAACAAATAAAGTTGAGATAAATGGATTCGTAAAATGCAATTACAAAATTACATATTTAACCCTAAATTTCATAACATATTTTCCCACATAAATTCATACCATGAGCCTAGCAGGCTCATTTTGTAATATAATAGAAAAAAATAATTTTTAAAAGTTTTAGAATTCTTTATTTCAAAAATTAGCTATTTTTACATGTAAATAACAAAATAAGCTAAAATTAACAAAAATAAAATTTGTAATATTATTAAACATAAAGATAATTCAGTTACAAAATAAAAGAAAAATAAAAAAACAAATAAATAACAAAATTCATTTTATAAAATTACACACACGATTAATTTTCTTTACATTCTAAACATTTACGATTTGTGAATGAATGTGTATTGCACACATTTTTTTTGCAAAAATCACAGAATTATTTTTGCATTCTGGACCTTTTTGGAGAACATAAATAACATCTGCGTCGCTTTACATTTACTGTGGCTTCAGAGGTAGAAGGAGCTAGACATATAGGGGATTCCTCCATAAATGCTAACGTTTTTGAAATTGCAGTACGAACTGGTAATTGTAGTTTTTTAGTATCAGCACGCTTTTTGATAAGAGATTCTACTAAATTTTCCCCAAGAACTCTTAAAAATAAATTCCTTTTATTGGATTTTTTTTGGTTCCAAAATGGAAACTTTTTTGTCCAAATAATATAAGAAACAATATTTGAAACATCCAATAAATTCATAAAAAATGAAAAAGGCCACCGATTTGTTTTTCTTTTTATCATATACTCATGCACCATTTGATCCAAGACATCAACGCCTCCTTTGGTTTTATTATAATATTGGTTTATAGCAGAAATAGGTTTAGAATCCTCTTGAACTATAATTTCATTAGAATGATGCATCGTGGACATAAAAATTACAGCTTTTCCTTTTTTTGGAACATGTGAGGCTATTGTTGTATATTTTTGAAATCCAAATAACGTTGATCCTACAACTCTATTTTTATTTGGAAGAAAATTATTCGGAATATAAGACTTATTTCGGCGTAAAGTTCCTACAATCGTCAAACCATTAGACAACAAACTTTTTGCAAGTTCTAACGTTGTGAAATAATTATCCATAGTAATATTCCGACTAGTTCCAAAATATGGTGTACACAAATTCTCCACTACATTTTGAGCAAGTCCTGTTGCTCTTTTACTACCTTCTTTTCCAGTATATGGAATTCCTTTGAGTGGGTATGCTGTCTTAGAATCATAAAGCCACCAAATTTTAATACCATACTTATCAGGCTTTGATGGCATATATTGTATAAAAGAACAACGGCAGCGACAAGGCATTAATTGCTCGTCTACCGTAAGATTTTCTAAAGGTATATAATATTTTCCCAAATTCTTATTTGTTGCTTCCCACACCTCTCGGATTGGAGCTAATTTGTCGGATCTACGTCGAGTACTTCTAGTAGCCTTTTCATCAAATCGAAGAAAACGCAAAATTTCCTCAACGGCGGTTCACGCCTATAGTAGCTTTGAATATTATTGAACCATATAGAGGATCCCAGAAAGATCGATAAATTTTGTTATTTGATTTCATGTGACCTGCTGCTGTTAAAAGCCCGAAGAAGGCATGCAATTCGTCCATATCTAAAGCTTTTCATTTACGATTGTTATTATTGTAGATTCTTTCAGCTTCTTCATTCGTACATTTCAGTATAATTTTACAAATATCATCTGTTATAAATAGTTTGAAACAATCAATAGGATCAATTATCTCATAATTTGGTGGAAGAACAACTTTGTCTACCCGACTTCTTATTATATTGTGACGTGCAGTTCTTGATTGCAGGAATAGAATTTGAAAAATAATAATATTTTGAGCCCATTGTGTACCATCTTTCGCAATAAATTCTAATTTCACCGCTATCATCTGAATCATAAGTTAAATCATCTTCAGTTTCGGAAACTTCAGATAAATTATCCTCTTCAGAGTCAGTAACCATATCATCGAATTATATCGTTAGGCATTTCATCGTCACTTACTTCTCCAATCATATTCAGTTTTTCTTGTTCAGAAAGTTTTGAATTAGACATGTTCTAAACAAGAGACAATATCATAGTGGAAAAAATTTGAAATAAATGTTATAAATAAAAGTATTTGAAATAAATGTAATCTTACCACAAAAGTTTATCTAATATTACTAAATTATTAAATTTTATTTTTTGTTATGTGATATGTCTCATCTATGAACTCTGAACTATAAATACTAAACAATTCGGCAAAAATTTATTTTACTATCGCTACCTACATTTATTATTGTATTGTATTGTATTGTATTGTACACTTTGCTGAAAAAATAGACAAATAAATTGAAAATAATTTCATGTCAAAACTTGCATTATATCCAATATATTATGAATACTTATATGAGAGACCCTCAGGCTCATCTTATGAATTTACGTGTTAGTATTTTTTGAGCAATAATAAAAACAAGAAGAAAAATAAAAATTAATGTTTTTATAATTTTAATATATTGATATTGACCTAAATGAAGATTAGAAAAAAGATTCGTGACAATATTAGGAAAACTATGGGAAATATGTAGTTTTAAAAAAAAAATGAGCCTGATAGGCTCATGTTATGAACTTTAGGGTTAAGACTTTTATCCATTTCAATAAAATTTTACACACATGCAGCAATTACTTCATTTCAGGATTTTTAGCTGTAGTGCAATTACTGTTGAATAATTTAGTATCCTTGATTAATTATTTCAATTTTCAATAATTTTTAAATTTATTCTTTTAATTTACTTATTTTTAATATTTTATATAATTAAACTCAAAGTGACTTGAAAGAAATATTAATTTGTAGTAATATAAATATAAAAGTTTTTATAATTTCATGGTTTTTAATGTAAGTTAAAACCGTTAATGCTGTCATAAGTTTTTTATCACCAAATTGAATAATAAAAATATACAATAAATGTATTTCTAAAATACAATGATAAATTTAGAACTGTTTATATAATTAATTTTAATATAAAAATAAATTTTACAACTTAAGTATCGTACACACTTTCTTAATTATATATTACCTATGGTAATAATTCAATAAAATATAAATATGATATAATTAGTATTAAAAATAAAAAAAATTTCTTTGTTTATTAAAAAAATATTTAGTTTTTAATTTATAAAATAGAATACATAATATGTTTTAAAGTAAAACTCCTTTTAAAAATATAAAAGTGTTAAATAAGAACGGAAATAGGAAATAGTGTATCAAATTTGATTTGTTTATCTTGATTAATTGCGAATATATTATGCTTTAAAGTCTTGGGAGTAGTGGGTCAATTTCCATGAATTTAAATTCTAGGTTACAAATAATGAAAGTACCTTGGGAAATGGTTCTGGTCCAGTTCGGGTTCTAAAAGTTTTTGATCGAATTGAAGTCAAACTAGTATAATTTCGAAACCAAAGAAGATAGAACCTTATATTTCTGGCACAGGTGTTTCTTCTTATTTGTTTTGTGTACGTGAAATTTTTGATGAATTGGAATAGCGGTTTGCGTTCCACCCCCCTTCTCTAAAGACCTTAAAGCATATATCCGAAATAAATAAAGATAAAAAATTAAAATTTTATACACTATTTCCTATTTCCGATTTTATTTAAAACATTTATATTTTTAAAAAGCTAAGAATTTTACTATAAAACATATTATGTATTATATTTTATAAATTAAAAACCAAATATTTTTTTAATAACTGACGAAATTTTTTTATTGATTTATTACCATAGGTAATATATAATTACGAAATTGTGTACCTATGAAATAGGAAAAGGGTGTATTAACTTCGGTATGGTGTCTGTAACCACCTAAAGAAGCGAGCTAGATATGGAAAAGTATATATATTTGTGATCAGCGTGACCTCCTGAGTGGATATAGCCACGTCCGTTCGACAGTCCGTCCGTAGGCACGATAACTCAAAAAATAATGGAGCTATCTTAATGAAATTTTAACTGTAGGTTACTAGAACTGAAAATACGGCGGGGATTGCATATGGGCGAAATCGGCACATGGGATCGAATTGTGGTCCCTTTTGATCGATCCCAGGGCTAACGAACATATATAAAAAATGATGATAGCTCACCAACTAATGACGCTATCTTCATCCAATTTGTGCTGTAGGTTATTAGTTATGAAACAACGGCGAGTATTACGTACGGTCAAGATTGGACCATTGGTTCGGAACCTAGACCTTTTGATCGAATTTAGTCCAAACCAGCAAAATTCTGAAACCAATAAAGATAGAACATCCAAATTTGGTATCAGGGTGCCCCTTACTATTTCCTTAGTTTCCTTGAAATTTGGGCCCCATTGGAATAGTGGGTCGGGGACCAGTCAGACAGTTCCGAAGACCTTAAAGCATATTTTCCAAATTAATAAAGACAGTAACTTGAAACTAATTTAGAAGCTTAAAATTTGGCACATGGGTGTTCTTCACTATTTCGCGTCCTCCTGCGCGTCCCCCTAATTTTAGATCAATTGTAGTGGTGATTCAGTACCTCTCTTAGACCCCTCAAGGTTTAAAAGCATCGAAATTAATAAAAATAGTAACGTAAAATTAAGATAGAACGTTCCAATTGTGTACAAGAGTTAAATAGTATTGAAAGTATGACGTACCATGGTTTCGGGTTCTGGAACCTTTGAAAATGTCAAGGGCTAACAAACATATATCTTAAAAACACCATAACTCAAAAAATAATGCCGCTATTTTGATGAAATTTAAACTCTAGGTTGTTAGTAATTAAAGTACCATGAGAATTGGTTCTAGAAGCCATATCTAGTACCATGAGAATAGGTTCTTTTGATCGATTTGAGGCCAAACGAGTATAATTTCGACGTCAGAGAAGAAATTTCATATTACCTTTACGTTCTCGAAATTTAGACTTAATTGTTGTGGTGGTTCAGGTGCCTCCTCAGAAATCCAAAAAATAAAAAGCTTATCTTCGAAATTCATGGAGATAGAAACTTTAAATTTAAAACACGTGGGTTATTTCCTGTTTCCGTTTTAATTAATCACTGTTCAATTAATCACTATTTTGAAAAGGTTACGAATTTTACCATAAAACATTATATTATGTATAATATTTTATAGATTAAAAACAAAATATTTTTTTAATAAACGATTAAATTCCTTTTTTTTAATTTTTATTATATCATATACTTCTTTGAATTATTGAATTAACATAGATGATATATATAGTGTACCATTCTTAAGCTATGTTCAAAGCTACTTGCTGCATTTATGTAAAATGTATTTTTATATTTAAATGAATTATATGAAAAGTTTCAAATTTGTAATTGTATTTTAGAAATACATTTATTGTATATTTTGTGATTTTAAGCTTTTCTAATAGGTACATAAACTAACAATTTAAAATAATTGGAATTTTGAAAAATTTTAATTATTAAGTATATTATCCTTTGATTAGCTGTTTATCACAAAATTTAATATGTAAAATTTTTTCCCTTTTGTAATTGAATTGCATTAAATATATTTCTTTATTTATATCAAGTTTTTTCGTTTTTTAAAATTTTTAAAAAGATAAATTAGTAAGAATTTGTAAAATTTTTGAATAGAGAAAGTAATTAGAAAATGTTTTTCGTATTATAAAGTTAATTCGGTTAGCTATGTTTTACGATCAAACTAATAACAGCTTCTATGGTTTTAAAATAACTTATGAATATCCCATTAAATTTGAACCAAACAGGTGTAGGGTATTTCTAAGTCGGTGGCACTGATTGACTGTTTCTTTGCTTGTTATACCCTACACCTATGAAATAGGAAAAGGGTATATTAACTTTGCTATGGTGTTTATAACCACTTAAAGGAAGCGAGCTAGATATGGAAATGTATATATATAATAAAATAAGGATAACTCAACAACTAATGGCATGAAATTTTTAGGTTACTAGTAATGAAACAATGACGGGCATTGCGTGCGGTCGAGGTCGGAACGTGGGTTCGGATCTTAGAAGTTTTTGATCGAATTTAGGCCAAACAAGCATAATTCCGAAAACAATGAATATAGAACCTTCAATTTTGGTATCAGTGTGCCTCTTTCTATGTCAATAGAGTTCTTGAAATTTAGGATTAATTGGAGTACTGGGTCGGGGATCTTCGACACAGTTCTGAAGACCTTAAAGCATAGCGTTAAAATTAATAAAAAAAGTAGCTTAAAATTTGATATAGAACGTTTCAATTGTGTATAAGGGTGTCACTAGTATTGAAGGAACGGCGCGGTCTGCATATAAGCGAAATCCGACCATGGGTTCGGATCCTGGAACTTTTTCATCAAATTTAGACAGAACGAGCATAATTCAGAAACCAAAGAAGATGGAAACTCCAAATCTGGTATCAGGGTGTCTCTTCCTATTATCTTACTGTTCTCGAAAATTGGAACCAATTGGAGTAGTGGGAGGGGACTATCCACATACTATAAAAATCCTTAAAACATATCTTCGAAAATTATAATGACAGTAACTTCAAACAAATGTAGAAGTTTCAGATTTGGCACAAGGGTTTTCTTTACTATTTCCTACGTGTTCCCTTAATTTATGATCAAGTGGAATGGTGGTTCAGGTAACTCTCTTAGACCTCCCACGGTTTAAAGACTTATCATCGAAATTAATAAAAATAGTAACTTAAAATTAAGATAACACGTTTGAAATGTGTACAAGGATTAACTAGTATTGAAAGTATGACGGGGACTGCATATGGGCGAAATCGTACCATGGTTTCGGGTTCTGCAACTTTTGAAATTTTCAAGGACTGTCAAACGTATATCTTAAAAACACCATAACTCAAAAAGTAATGACGCTATTTTTTTGAAATTTAAATTCTAGGTTTCTATTAATGAAAGTACCATAAGACTGGTTCTGGTCAAGTTCGGACAATGAGTTTGGATTCTAGAAGCTTTTAATTGAATTGAGGCCAAACGAATATAATTTCGAAACCAAAGAATTCGAATAGCGGTTTGTGCACCACCTCAACGACTCCCCACAGCTTAAGACATATACTCGAAATTAAAAATGATAGAAACTTCAAATTTGATACACTATTTCCTAGGTCCGTTCTTATTTAACAGTGCTTATTTTATCGGAATATAATGTTGAAGCTTCAATGTTAATGTTTCATTTAGGAAATATATACGTTGGTGATTAAGTTACTACTTACTTATAAAAACAGCAAATTTTTTAAATTTTAAGTCCTAATAGCCCCTCTATGGGGAAGGCTGCCCAATTTCTCAAGGATCTAATCATCACTACTCCTCTTGCTTCAAATTCTTTAGGTTCTAGGAATTAAATTGTGAGTTCCACCAAAATTTGGAATTTTACTTAGAATTTTACTATTTAAGCAAAAATGGTTAAAACTGAGAGATACTTTCTTCAATTTAAAGAACCCATTTTAAATTTAAGAAAATCTTTTAACATATGCTAAAATATAATGTTGGAGCAATAAATTTTGTATATTAATAAAAAAAAATTAATGGTTTTAAAAAAAAATTTTATTAATATACAAAATTCATGGCTCCAACATTATATTTTAGCATATGTTAAAAGATTTTTTTAAATTTAAAAGGGGTTCTTTAAATTGAAGAATTTGAATATAGGGCTTTTTCCAAATTTTGGGGGCTGTAGCTGCGTAACGGGGCTATAGAAAAAAATTCTTCAAGAAATTATTTTTTTTGCAATATCTACTCGTGGTTAAAATTTCTTTTCTCTATTTCAAACGGTGTTAAAGTTATTGTAAACATTCGGACAGAGTTAAACTATATAGGCACATTTTTACAAAATTTTTTCAAAATGTGCCTAAACGTTAACATTTAAGCTCCAACATTATATTTCGCACTTGCTACAAGGTTTTCTTTAGTGCATTGGGATTATATTCTAAGTATTGATTTCACTATTAGTCATAATTAAAAAATTGATAAAATAACAAAATTTTTTTTTTTTTTTTTTTTTTTTTTTTTATTTATTTAATTTCTCTGAAAGAGCCTTTAGGCTCGTACAGAGTTCCTATATGTTTTCTTATGATATAATTACTTGATTTGATTTAATTTAATTTAATTTAAGTGCAATTTTCAATAATTTAATTAATTTAATTGGTATAACAAAAAATATATTTGTATATATGTAATATGCTAATATTTACTTTGTAAAATGGCAATGGCTACATTAAATGAGGATTTTACGCTTATAGATAATCAAGCTATTTATCATGTATAATTTTAATATTTACTTATGTACAAATTTTTACAATATTTTTTAAATGGATGATAATTTAAGGTCTTAATGTTATTTGGTATACTGTTATATTGTTTTACACTGCTATTAAATATTGGCTCCAGTCCCTGTAAGTTGTTGCTGGCAACTGTCCTAATGTGGTGAGCACTGCGGGTGTTGTATTCATGAACTTCGTTATTGGTTGTTACTTCAGTGTTAGACTTGATGTTGTTTGTGTTCATGTTATAGATGTGTAGTGTTTGTGTATAACGAATTAGGTCTTCAATTTTAAGGATTTCATATTCTTTATGCATTGAATTTGTTGAAGTACGAATTGGCAAGTTGTAGAGATTTTTTATGGTCCTATTTTGGATTTTTTGAAGATTTTTTATATTGTTGTTGAATGTATTTCCCCATACTCCTATACCATAGGAAATTATGCTATGGAAAAGACTATAGTATACTGATTTTTCCGTATACCGGCTCCCCTGCGAAGTTTAGGTAACAATTCATTAACTTGTGGGTTCCAGTTTAAATCTTCGTCGAGTGTAACACCTAGGTATTTATATTTGTTAACTCTTTGAATTGTGTTATTATTATACTTAACATTAATGTTGACGCTTTTTGATTTAAATAGCATTAATTTTGTCTTATTTACGTTAACTGTGAGTTTATGTTTTGACATCCACGCATGTATCAGTGACATGTCATTATTCATTGCTTTTTCCAGTTCACGTAAATTATCTTCATCGTACACTAATACTAGGTCGTCAGCAAATAAAAATTTACCACAGTTCAATTGCAAATTTGCTATACTACTAATGTAGCAGGAGAAGAGTGAAGGACCCAATGAACTGCCTTGTACAACTCCATATTCGATGTTTTGCTTTTTACTTTTAATCTCGTTTAATTCGACATATTGGTATCTGTTTTTGAAGTAATTTTCAAACCATTTGTGTTCACTGCCCATTATCCCATGTTCATATAGGATTTTTAGTAGTGTTTTCCTATCTACTGTGTCGAATGCCTTTGCTAGATCAAAAAATATGACACCAACCTTTTTATCTTTACTAACATTAGTTTGGATGCGTGTTACAACATCAAATAGCACTGCACTCGTATTCGATTTCTTACAAAAACCATATTGCGATTTGCAGAGTACCTGGTTGTGTTGCAGATACTCAATTAATTGTTGGTTAATATGTGTCTCAAGTATTTTACTGAAAATTGAAGGAATAGATATGGGTCTAAAGTTGTTAAAGTTCAATCTATCTCCACAATTTTTATAAATTGGAATTACTCTAGCAATTTTTAGATTGTCTGGAACTTTACTTTCCGCTATTGATTTATTTATTAATAAAGCTATTGATTCAGCCAGTTCATATTTGCATGTTTTAATTATTTCTGTGCTAATTCCGTCTGCGTCGACACTTTTTGATAATTTCATTTTCTCTATAATGTTTATTGTTTGGTTTAAATCAATTTTATTAAACGTTAATCTTTTATCAGTTCTTACACTTGGATAATAAATTGGATCATAGTTTGCTGTCATATTTTTGCCAATGTTACAATAAAATTTTTTTAACTTGTCCATTTCGTTTTTTTTATCATTTGTAGAAAGATTTCTATTTTTGAAAAGATCGTTTTGGTTTTTCGCTATCGTGTTATCTGTGGCAATGTTTTTAGCAAAATTCCATATTTTTTTTCGGATCATTACCACATTCATAAAATTTTTTCTTATCGTAATTCGTAGCTTAAACAATTGTGGATGAAGAAACAGACACCCCCACCACGTCGGTTGTTGCGACATGACAACAATTTAGAGTAGTTGGGAATATTGACCAAGTCAATTTCGTCATCTTTAATCCAAGTTTCGGCAATGGCTATTATATGAATAATGTTTTTTACAGTGTCAAGAATATATGTTATTTCATCCATTTTATGTCTTAAGCTTCGTACATTGAGATATAGAATTTTTAGCGTAATATCATTTTCGTACTTGAGATTTTTAATACAATTTATGTGCCTTGTTGTGGTGTTAATTGGTAAAGTATTGTAATCTATTTCGTTATTCATCGACATTTAAGTTTAGAAGATTATTTTCTTGTAATATTTGGTATGTTTTTCCTGTGTCAGTTTTCTTTACAAATACCTTACCGCCCTTTACCCACGCATATTTTATTTTTTTAGCTCTTTTTAAATCCATAACTGAAGTATGGAGTAAGCCGTTCATTAATGAAAGCTTTTTTTGGATTTTTATTTTCGGATGACGTAGAGAATATTTTGCAACAATTTATTTCTTTGTGTTTTTTAATTATAATATTATCTTTTATTTTTATATATATTTTTATCAAAAATTCTTCAAGAAATTATTTTTTTTGCAATACCTACTCGTGGTTAAAATTTCTTTTCTCTATTTCAAATGGTGTTTAAGTTATTGTAAACATTCGGACAGAGTTAAACTATATAGGCACATTTTTAGAAAATTTTTTGAAAATGTGCTAACAACCACAGAGTTAAACTATATAGGCACATTTTTACAAAATTTTTTCAAAATGTGCCTATATAGTTTAACTCTGTCCGAATGTTTACAATAACTTTAACACCGTTTGAAATAGAGAAAAGAAATTTTAACCACGAGTAGGTATTGCAAAAAAAATAATTTCTTGATGAATTTTTTTCTGTAGCCCCAACCGTTACGCAGCTACAGCCCCCAAAATTTGGAAAAACCCCTATATTTAAATTGTTATAACAAGAGTTATATTAGGTGTATTTTCAATCTGAAAACGGCAAAAGATAGCTTTATCAATAGAAAAATAGATTTATAAACTTCTTAAATTTTTAAAAGACAAATGTTTAGGGTTGCCATACAGTACTAAAGTTTACCATTATGCAAAACTCAATTTTTGAAAATTTTTTTGGCCACACATATCTTCTAAACGGTTCAAGCTAGGATCTTGAAATTTTGGGAGTAGTTAGATCCTCTGCAAGAAGTAGAAGTCGATTAACAAAATTTTTTTGTCAAGCTCCATGTTTAGGAGCTATAAGCGCTCGAAAATTGAAATTTTGCTATTTTTAAACACCTGTAACTTGAATACCTTTTCAAATTTTTTTTTGTGATGTACAAAATTGACAGCTCTTTAATTATATTTCAATATGTGTCAATGGTTTTTCTTAATTTTGAAGGCTGACGAAGCTACAGCCCCCACAAATTCCAAAAAAGCCCCATATTTAAATTGGTATAACAAGAGTTCTGTTAGGTTAATTTTCAATATAAAAACGGTAAAAGACAGCTGCTTTCTTATGCTTCACAATAACAACTAACAACCACCAAATTATATGAACTTTTATATTTATATTATTACAAATTAATATTCCTTTCGAATAACTTTGGGTTTAATTATATAAAATATAAAAAAATTAGTAAATTAAGAGAATAACGTTTACTGTTTGTTTTCAAATATCTAAAGAAGTTTTTGTAATTAATGCTTAAGTTTAATTTGAATAATTTATGAAGTAAAATTTCATGACCGACACAATCAAACGCTTTCTGAAGGTTGATAAAGATACATCCAGTGTATTTGCCTCTATCCATACTTCCATTAATGCAAGATATGCGGCGATAGTATTGGAATTCTCTTCGAACCCGTACTGATCTTGGTGGAGGATAGCATTATTTCTCAAGAAGGAAGTTAGGTGATTTTTGATAATTTTTTCAAAAATTTTCGAAAACGATCGTGCTTACAATAATGGGTCGATAATTAGTTGGATTAGTAACACCAGCAATTTTGTAGATAGGAGTCACAACCGTTGACTTGAGCGAATCTGGAAATGTTGAAGTGCGAGAGCGAGAGTTAGAGCGAAGATTACAAAATCTATTAATTTTATATTTAAGAGTCTGATTAAGATCAGTTTTATATTAGATATTTATTTTGTAAATGCGAATAAGTTCATTACACATAATTTTTTACGCTTAGGATTTTTATTTATTCTTATTAATTCAAAATAACAAAATTTGATTTTTAGACTTACACCTGTTGTACGATAACTATTATGGAATTATATCCACCTTGGAAATTGTCAAAATATTTAAGTGTATATAAATTAAAACAAAACAAAAATTTATACCTAAATATTGAAAATTTTCATTAACCAAAAATTGATGGTAGATCTTTTGCATTTAAAAGTGCTACCATCAATTTAGGGTTAATGAAAATTTTCAATATTTTAAGCTTTACAAGCATTAAAAGAAATATTTCTTATATCAGCAATTTACTTTTATAGTAAATAGTAATAAATTTCGAAATCTACCATACATTTTTTATTTTTTACATTTTACGGAGCTAGTAAAACTTTAATAAAAATATTAATTCAAAAACAATTTTTTTTTTATTTTGTTTTATTTTTGCAAAATATGCACTGACAAATATGTTACTGAATTATAAAAACAGGAAAGTTTTAACTTTTAAGTTTCCATAGCTTTTCACAGATTATTCTCGAGGACTTGGATTAAATTGTGAATTTCCCCAAAATTAGAAATTTAAAACTAACAGACACTTTCTTCAATTTTAAAAACCGCTTTTAAGGTCAAGAAAAACCTTTAACATATGTTATAATATTTTGTACTTACACGTACATTAAATTTCTTTCCTCTATTTCAAACGGTGTAAAAGTTTTTGTTAAGAAATTATCATATGAATTACTATCAAATAAAATTTGAATATTCGTACACCAAGTTATTTTAAACGAGGAAGAGTGTAGTAGAGTAGACTGTGTCAACTCTGGGATACCCGTATGACCGTAACATATACATTATATCATCCGGTTAATTACTTTTGGCGAAATTTCAAACATTCAGCTTTATTAGGTGTAGAGAAATGCTCATATAAAATTAGAAGTTGTATGGCAGGTACTCGAAACCGTGGACCAAAATGGCTAAATTTAAAACTCGATTCCGTTTTTTGCATAAAAACGAATTTGTGAAAATTTCATAATCCTAGCTCCTTTACTTTTTGAGTTATCGTGATGACGGACGGACGGACGGACGGACATACATAGCTAAATAGATTTATTTTTCGATTCTGATCCGATCCATACACTTGAGTCTATATCTACCCTCCCTCCTTCTCTGCGTCACAAACGTAATGGCAAATTTATTATACCCTTGGACTATATAGTCATACGGGTATAAAAATGAAAACATTATATTCAAAGCAAAAAGTACCTACATTAATCAAAGAGTGTTGGCCACTAATAATTGAGTTGGTTTTGGAAATTTTAAAGAAAAAAATAATTTCGCAGCAATTTTGAGAACAAATTACATTTAGGTAGGTATTAATAGCATAGACTGTTATAGAGGTTGGAGCATACATGTTACACTACACGTGAAATGTATACATGTGGAAAAATGTTTTCAACCTTTAAGATTACTAATAAATATACAACAATTTTGTTTAAGTTTTTTTTATTATCTATAACTAGCTAGGTAAAGATTTTATCAAATACTTATAATCCTTTTTAATCATATTTGTCTTCTCTTAATAAAATTTAAATTAATTTAGATAATTTTTTTGGAAGGCATCCAAAAATAATAAAAGACAAACTGCTATTGTTGCTACTGCTGCTGCTGCTGGTAAGCGTGTTAAGTGTCATTAATACACAAAAGATTTACATACATAAACTTAACCAAAAAAGAAAAACATTATTTAAATGTTAATTTGAGGTATAAAAGTTTTTTTTTCGTAAATTATTTAGTGTTTGAAACAAGTGATGGAAAAAACCAAGGGTTTTAAAAAAGCACATTTTCAACATTATATAGGGTTTCTTACTGAGTTAAATATAGGGTTATTATTACTGATAGAAGTCTTACTGATAAAAATATATATAAAAATAAAAGATAATATTATATTTTTGTTATTTTATCAATTTTTTAATTATGACTAATAGTGAAATTAATACTTAGAATATCCTACTAATATAATCCCAATGCACTCAAGAAAACCTTGTAGCAAGTGCGAAATATAATGTTGGAGCTTAAATGCTAACGTTTAATTTTGGAAAAACTTGCACTGTTTAATAAGTTACGGTTTTATAAAAACATAAAAGTTTTATTTTTGAAGACCTAATAGCCTTTCAATGGAGAACGTTCCCATTTTTTGCTTAGCAAACTTATAATGGATCTGCCCACCCTTCTCCTGTTCCCACCTTTCCATTTTTTTAGGTTCTAGGAGATGAATTATGAACTCCACCAAAATTTGGAGTTTTACCTAGAATTTTATTATCTAAGCAAAAATGGTTAAAACTAAGAGACGATTTCTTCAATTTAAGGAAACCCATTCAAATTTAAGAAAAACTATAACATATGCTGAAACTAAATGCTGCCGCTTTAAATTTTTTATATTTGTAAAAAACATTTGAACAGGTATTTCAAATTCAAATAATTACAGATGTTTAAAAATAGCAAAATTTAAGTTTCGAGCCCTTTAGCTCCTAAAAAGGGAGCTTGACAAAAAAATTTTCTTAACCGACTCCTACTAATTTCTGAGCATCTCAGAAATGAGCATCACATATTTCAAAACCCTAACTTGTACCGTTTAGAAGAAACATTTTACAAAAATTGAGTTTTTCATAATGGTAACGTTTAGTACCGTATGGCAACCCTAAACATTTGCCTTTTAAAAATTTATCAAGTTTATAAGCCAGCTATTTTGTGCCGTTTTCAGATAAAAATATATCTAACAGAAGAAGAACTTTGGGGGGCTGTAGCTCTGTAGCGGGTGCCCCACTAGTTCTTCTATTAAATTAGTTTTTTGCAATACCTATACGTGGTAAAAATTTCTTTTTTCTATTCCAAACGATGTAAAAGTTTTTGTAAACATACGGACAGAGTGAAACTATACAGGCACATTTTTACAAAATCGTTTTAAAATGTGCTAAAAATAAATCAAAATATTTAAAAGTGATTTCTAACATTAATGTTTTTCTAATGTAATATTTACGTTCATAAACTTAACTAAAAAAACAAAGCATTATTAAAATGTTAATACGATAATAACAACTTTCTTTTGTTCTGACTTCTTCTAATGTATAAAAAATTTGTTTCTTTGTTCAGAATTTTATATAATAATATCCTTAATAATAATAATATACTTAAATTTAAATAACATAACATTTTCTAATTCTATATTTTTTCGTAAGTCTTTGTCTTTTATCTACTTTACATTTGTTCTTTAAAAATATATTTCAGTCAAACTGAAGTTGTATGGCAGCAAATCGAACGCACTGACTACCCCAATTAAATTTTGCACAAACTTTGGCTTGCTATAAAGCTAAACTTTTTTTGGGAAAACACGAGACACACTGCTTAAAAAGGTATAGAACAATGCTCTTATAAATACTCGAACCTACTGCAGTAGTCCAACCAAATGTTAATGCGTGGAGCTAACTGACTGGATTGCAATAGCGATAACGACTCTTTCACTAAAAAGAATTTGTGAACATTTCAGAATCCTACATTTTTATATTTTCAGTTATCGTTCGAACGGACGCGAATACATAGCCAGGTGGTTTTACTTTTCGATTCTGATCCGACCCATACTTTTGAGTCTATTTCTCCTCCCTTTTTTTCTCTGCGCTCAAACGTAAGTGCAAATAATAACCCTTAGTCTATAGTCATACAGATATAATAATCCTTATATGTAAATTAAATAATACAGGGTTGAGCGTTTCAAACGGTTTTTAATTGAAAGCAAAAGTATAATTTGTAAATTGTGCCGTAATTAATTAACGGAAATCTACAAAATTTCTGTGGATTTTCTTAATTTTTTTTAGATTTATAATCATTTAAATATCGGTTAACAAATTTCAAGAGTTAACTGCATTGTCTAACAGCAACACGTGTATAAAATTTGCAATAAAATTATAATCGGTCACACCTATTTGATTTTACAAAAGAAGTTTGAAAACTGTTTCAAATTTAAAAATAGAACACTCCCCGTACGCAAAAACCTTTATATACAAATTTTCATGATAAATGACTGAGCAAGTTGTAAGCCTATACTCTATAAAAAACAAAAAAAAGATCTTAACATATATAGATTATAAAATATAAATTTTAATTTTAAAAAATTCCGGTTAAAATTCCTGCTAGTCCAATATATAAGGATGAAAATGTGTTTGTTTGTTTGTTTGTCCAGGATGTACTTAAAAACCACTGGTCAGCTTGTCACTAAATTTTAAAGGAATAGGCTACGTGAAGTTTTTTTATCAAGTCGAAACGGTTTGACCGACTGACTAGTTCGATTAACCCGTTTGTCACGACAATGCCATAAAGTTTTCTATAAATGGTATTTGCTCAAACGGTTAAATGATTTTTTTTGCAAATGTTGCAAAGATTCAATGAAATTTTCGAATTTTTGGTATTAACGCAAGTTAGTCTTTATACCAAAATTTCACTAAACTAATAAAATTAAATTTTTTCTCTCCTCAATTAGTGCAAAAGCTAAATGAGATAATATTAATAATAATAAAAATAAAACTTACAAAGATTCCGAATAATAATATCCATAAATTTAAACAGCATAACATTTTCCATCTCTACATTTTTTCATAAGTCTTGTTTTTTATCTTCTTTACCTTTTTTTTTTTTAAAAACAGATTTCAGCTTCAAAATGCAGTTCTCTTTAAATTTTCCACAAACTTTGGCAATAAAGCTAAAATATTTTTGGGGAAATTTCAGACACCCTGCTTAATTAGGTATAGAGTAATGATCTTATAAATAAAGAAGTTGTATGGCAACCACTCGAACCTACTGCAGTAAGCCAACCAAATGTTAACCCGCGAAGCTAACTGACTGGATTGCAATAGCGATGACGGCCCTTGCATAAAATCGAATTTGTGAAGATTTCAGAATTCTAGCTCTTTATATTTTGAGTTATCGTAACCCATAGCTTTTTTGCATCAATTCTTTTTTCGATTCTGAACCGATCCATAAATTTGAGTACATATCTTCTCCCCTTTTTCATCCACATATCGGTTAGCAGTTTTCAAGTCTAATAAAAGAGTGAACTGCATTGTCTAACAATAACATGTATATAAAATTAGCAGGTAATTATTAATTTCATTTTACAAAGAAGTTTGAAAACTGTTCAAATTTTAAGTCTAGAACACTGCCCGTACCCAAAAACCTTTATATACCTACAAACTTTCATGATAAATGACTGAGCAAGTTTGGAAAAAAAAATATTTGTTTTATACATACATTATAAAATATAAATTTAAAGTAAAGATAAATCTGCTAGTCTAATATACAAAGAAGAACGTTTGTTTGTTTGTTTACTTGTTTGTGTGTTTGTTTGTTTGTAAAGGATTCACGTGAAAACCACTGATCCAATTGCCACCAAATTTTACAGGATAAATTCTGGTAGTTTGGGGTGACCTAGGCTATGTGAAGTTTTAATAAGTCAACAGGTTACGGCTCCAGAGCCGTTTTAAGGTTTTTAGCTTTTTTGATGTCGAGCCGAAAAAGTTTGACTGATGGACTTAAAATTTGGTGCAAATGTTCCTCTTAGCTTACGGAATATGTTGTATAAAGCTGGTTGGAATATATTAACCCATTTCAGCCCAGTTCGTCTAAAAAAAATTTTTATTTAAAATTTTTGTTCAATTTTGCAAGGTTTATTTTGCATTCAAAAAGAGAGGCTGAAACAAATTTTTGTTAAGTCGATTAGCACGTTTTCCACGACGAGGCCATAAAGTTATTAATCTATTTTTTTTTTGCTTAAATGATTAAATCAATATTATTGAAGATTTTTCATAACCATTGATCTTAATTACATAAGCTCACTGGGTTAATTTAATTTTGAAATGTTTACCCATATCGTCACAGACTCGAAAAAATTTTCGAAGTTTTGGTGTTATAAAAAGTTATCCTTTATTCCAAAAGCTCATTTAGTTAATAAGACTAATTTTTTTGCCTTCCTCAAATAGTGCAAAAGTTAAATAAGATTGCAACTTTGGTTGCGATACATTAACCCGTTTGACCAAGATGACTAATGACTTTTTTTAAAGTTTTATAACGCTATTTTTAAAACTCTTAACTTTCTTAAATTTCTTATATTAATAACAAAAAAAATCTAATAAAAGAATCCTAATAATAATATGTTTAAAGTTAAATAGCAGCGCTTTAAACCTCTTCCAATACATCGACAATATATTTGACATTAGCATTTCAAGTAAACTTCTATTAAAATAAAATAATGCTCATTATAATTCAAGAAGTTGTATGGTAGCTATTTGAATTTCTTGCCCTACCCCAACTAAATTTTGCACAAACTTTGGCCATAAACTAAACCTTTTTTGGTAAAATTTCAGACAGCCTGTTCTATTTGGTATAGAGTAATTCTATCACTGCAGGATCCCAACCAAACGTTTCACAAACTTTGGCCATAAAACTAAATTATTTTTGGCAAAATTTGAGACACTCAACTTCCTTATGTACAGACTAATGTTCATATACAAAAAGAAGTGATGAAAATTTCAGAATGCTGCTCTTTAATTTATGAATTATCGTACGGACGAGCGGACAAAGGGACGGATGGACGAACAGACATAGCTATATCGATTTACTTTTCGATTCTGATTCGATCCATACCTACGAGTCCATATCTACCCATACTTATTTTCTGCGTCACAAATTTTGTGCAAAACTTAGTATACTCTTTTGACCTAGAGTCATACGGGTATAATATTACTTATATGTAAATTAATTTACTAAATTACTACTTATAAGTAATTAATTTACTACAGTACGGTGCGGATGTGTTTACTTTTTTCTTTATCGATTATAATTATTTTAATTAATAAGAGATAAACAAAAAAAAGCATAATCAGCAATTACGCAAAAAAAAAAATTATTATATATATTAATTATTCGAAATGGCTTCGTGCCAAAAGTGAAAACTAAGAATTAAAGGAGAAACGGGTGTAGAATGTGCAGGTGTGTGCAAAAAATTCTATCATGAGGCGTTAAAATGTTCAGGAATGGATCAGTCTACGGTGAACTTACTATACACCAACAGGAATATTAAGTTTATTTGTGACGACTGTATTCAATATATACAAAATGTTGATTTGGTCTTATAAAACATGGACAGTGCAGTTTCAAAAAATAACGAGTACCTTAAAGAATATAAAGAGGAATTTGAACGTGCAATAAAATGAAAATGAAGTCGTTGAATCACTTAAGGCTATTGAAACTAATTACATGAAGAGATTGGAAGAAATTAAAGCCAGTCAACAAAAAGAAATAGAGAAAATGCAAAAATTTACTGAAGTCTTCAAAATTGAAACAGAAAAAGTGAATGAATCATTTGTTAGTGCAATTAAAAAAAATAATGAGGTCTGCATGAATGTTACAAAATGAATGTTACAAATAATATAAATTCGAATATGGGTCAAACAGTGTCATTTGCTGATGTAATTAAAAATACTAAAGCAAGTGTAAATTTAAAAATGAAGAAAGAGTTACCTTTAATAATAAAACCAAAGAATAAGCAGAAAACTGAAAAAAACTAAAAGTGATTTAAATACAAAGGTGGATCCAAAAAATTTGAAAATAAAGAATATTGAAAACAAAAGTAATGGGATGATTTTAATATAAACGGAAACCATCGAAGATCGTGAAAATATCAAAAAGGAATTAGAAGAAAAAATTAAAGAGAATTATGATATCAAAATACCTGTGGTCATTAAACCTAACATAGAAATTGTGCATATGAATAATAAATTTAGTGAAAATGATATTGTGGAAAAACTTAAAAAACAAAATTCTTTTCTACAAATGAGTGAACTTAAAGTATTAAAGATATATCCAGTGAAAAAATACAATAAAGAAATGTTTAATGCAATTATAGAAGTAAATAAGGAATCATTCCCAAAAATAATAGCTAACGAAAAATTATGTATTGGATGGGAAAGGTGCAAGGTCTTTGATGCCATAAAAGTCTCTAGATGTTACAAATGTAAAGGATTTAACCATAGGGCTGCGGAATGCACGAATAAAGAAACATGCTTGAAGTGCCACCAACAACATAAGACAAATTAATGCCAAAAAGAGGAAATTAATAAATGCAATCCAATCCAGCAATCCAAACTCCGCCGTAGCCGGTCCCAAGCCCGGTTGAGAAAGAAGGAGGGAAGAATAGTTGCAACCTGAATGGCCACATACATTGGCGTCTCAGGAAGTAGGAAAACGCTATATAATGCAGTTGAACTCGTAACATAGTTATGAGAACTTCAACGCATTATATGGCAAATTCTGAAGCAACTCTTCAAACCCAACGGCCCTCCAGTCTGGGGGTTGGCGTAAGGCTAACTACCTTACCCATAAAAACCAACAAATAGTTATGAATGACGAAAATGCCTCGGATATGAGAACGAATAGATTACACGGAAAACGACCATGGAACAACTATAAGGACAAAGATTTAAGAATTTGCTCCTGGAATGTAAGAACACTCTACACCCCAGGAGCATCTAACAATTTGGAAAAGGTTCTCGCGCAGTATAAAGCCGATATTACTGCAATACAGGAAATACGTTGGAAAGGAACCGGTACACTAAAAAAGCGAAAATGCGACATTTACTACAGCTGCCATGAAAAGCACCACATATTAGGATGCGGTTTTGTAGTGGGAGAAAGGTTGAGGTCGTTGGTCATTGACTTTACACCTGTCAATGAACGACTTGCAACCATCCGCATCAAAGGCAGATTTTACAACATCTCCATAATATGTGCGCATGCTCCTACCGACGAAGCAGAGGATGCAGATAAGGAAGAATATTACGATACCCTTGAGCGAACATATGCAGCCTGCCCCGAATACGATGCCAAGATTGTAATCGGAGATTTTAATGCTAAAGTCGGTAGAGAAACAATACATGGAGATTAGTTAATTTTGCAGCTGCGCGTAACATGGTTATAAGTAGCACCAAATTTCCACATAAGAACATCCACAAAATAACCTGGCTATCCCCTGATGGTATTACATCTAATCAGATTGACCATCTATTGATTGACGCACGACACTCAACATCCGTGCTAGATGTACGAACCTTCAGAGGGGCTAACATCGACTCTGATCATTATCTAATAGCAGCACAATTCAGAGCACGAATATCTAATGTGAGGAAGCTGCAGAACACAAGATCACAAAAATTCCACATTAGAAGCCTACAATCGCCTGATATAGCCAGAGAATACAGCCAACAAATTAGCTCTAGACTCCAATCGGCACCTCCTTTGAATAATCCATCCATCGATGAACAATGGCAACATTGTTCTAACATTATCAAGGAGGTGGCTTCAAATACCATAGGTTTCGAACCAACACCAACCAGAAACCCTTGGTATGATGAAGAATGCTCAATTAAAACAGCACTCAAAAATGTAGCATACCGCAAGACCCTGCAGAGGAAAACCAGAGCGGGGCAGGAGGAGTACAGAGCTAAAAGACGAGATGAAAAGTACACAATTAGGCGAAAAAAAAGGATTTATGAAAAATCTCGTCTTGTGGACATTGAAACATGCAGAGACAGAGGCGAAGTACGTAAGTTCTACAAACAAGCCAAGCAGTTGGCAGCTGGCTACAAACAACGTACACACGCGTTTAAAGACAGCATGGGAAATTTGGTAACCGATACGCGAGAGATATTGAAGACATGGAAACAACATTTCGAACAGTTGTTAAATGATGGGCATTCAGAACACCAGAATAATGCACCAGTCACAATGATCAACGATGACGAAACACTACCACCGAGCCTAATGGAAGTTGATCAAGCCATTCAGAAACTGAATAATAACAAAGCTGCTGGTTCAGATGGAATCCCAGCTGAGTTATTTAAGGTAGCAGGAGAAGATTTGGTTAGGAGCATGCACCAAATCATCACCAGAGTCTGGATGGAAGAATGCATGCCCGATGACTGGAACATTAGCACCATATGCCCCATCCACAAAAAGGGCGATGCCATGTCATGTGCCAACTATAGAGGAATATCTCTATTGAATGTCGCGTACAAGATCCTTTCCAACGTAATATGCGAACGACTGAAACCACATTGCAATAACATCATAGGCAACTACCAATGTGGTTTCCGTCCTGGTAAGTCTACCATCGACCAAATCTTCGCATTGAGGCAAATCCTGGAGAAGACCCATGAATTTCAAATCGATACACACAATCTTTTTATCGATTTTAAGGCAGCCTACGACAGTATCTATCGCCGGGAATTGTACATTGCAATGTTTGGGCGACCTCTGCGACGTGTTCCCTCTGGCCTGGCTTCGAGTATCTTTTTAGCTACTTCGACAGACATCAGAAGGCTCCAAATCTCCAACTGGAGAGAATCTGCTCGGGACCGAACGAGGTGGAGAGGAACGCTACGTCAGGCCCAGGACCTTCATGGTCTGTAGCGCCACCTAAGTAAGTAAGTAAGTAATCCAATCCAGGATTGGATAAAATTACAGTGGGAGATCTACAAGAGTTGGTCAATATTATAACCCCATCTTTAGTGAAACTGATAAATGAAAGTTTCACTAATGGTATATTTCCTGATTCGTTAAAAAAAGCATTTTTAGTTCCTATTCACAAAAGTGGGTCAAAAGAAGACTGTGGTAACTATAGACCAATTTCAATTCTAAACTCAATTTCGAAAATATATGAAAAAGTTATTAATTCAAGAATAAGAAGTTTCATTACTAAAATAATAGGCTTTGATGCTAATCAATATGGTTTCTTAGAAAAAAGTGGTACAGAATCAACTATCGCAGCAACCTTGGAAGATATTTACGATGCGTTGGATGACGGATACTATGTTGATGCAGTTTTTATTGACTTAACAAAAGCATTTGATATGGTAAGTCATTCCAGACTTATCAGATTGCTAGACAACTTAGGAATTAGAGGTAACAGTAACCTTTTACTAAAAAGTTATTTGACAAATAGAACTAAATGTGCTAAAGTTAATGAAGTACTAAGTGATGAACTAGTAATAAAAACAGGCGTACCACAAGGTTCATTACTGGGGCCATTATTATACCTACTGTATATAATGGACTTACCTAAAAACAACATTAAGTCAAAGTACAACATTTATGCAGATGACACTAACCTTATAGCAAAAGCGAAAACATTAGAAGAGCTTCAAAATATACTAAATGATGACTTAAAGATATATTGCAGTTGGTTGAACCATAATGAATTAAGTATAAACGCGAAAAAAACTAATTATATGATATTCAAAATGCAAAAGAAAACAAATGATAATATTACGCTTAAGGTAAAGGATACTATAATAGAACAAGTTGATAATGTTAAGTACTTGGGAATGATATTGATGAGAACTTAAGATGGGATAAACATATAAAAAGCATTAAAAAAAAAATTATTCCTATAACAATGGCTGTCAGAAGAGTGGGGAGTATTCCGAATTATGCTGCTAAACTTATATATAATGGCCATATATTATCAAGAATTAGGTATAATATATGCAGTTGGAGTCATTGTTCATATTTTCATAAAAATCAAATGAGTGCGGTAATGAATAGAACACTCAAAACTTTATTTAATTTGAATATAAGAACCAGAACCAATAATATATAAAATAATTGATACACTGGATATTAACCAACTAATTTACTTTGAAAAATGTAAATACATGTATAATATCATGAACAATAATATTAAGTCAAAAGTAAAACTTCAAAATAGGGAGAATATTCATAATTATCTAACCAGAAACAGGAAAAATATCGAAATTCCTAAAGCCAAAACAACGTTGAAGCTAAAAAGTCTAAAATGCAGCGCAATAAAATTTTTCAACTCGCTACCGGTAGAAATTAAAAACAGTCAAAATTTAAAAATATTTAAAAGTAAACTTAGAAAATTTGTAAAAAATCTTAGAAATTAATCTTTAAAATTTGGAAATTTAAAAAAAAAAAATATAAAAAAAAAAATTTTGAAATTAGAAAAATTGTAAAAAATTTTAAGTTATTAAATGTTAGTTATAATAAGCTATAGTTTAAGAATTACTTAATTTCCTATACATAATTTTATATATTATTGTAAAATTATCTGAAATTAAATAAAAAATTGAATAAAAAAAAAAAAAAAATTACATAATACCCGGTTGAGCGTTTCTGCGCCTCACTAAGCATTTTCAATTGAATTCGAAGTTATTAAAAACGAGGAAGAGTGTAGTAGAGTAGACTGTGTCAACTCTGGGATACCCGTATGACCGTTACATAAACATTATATCATTATTATTATAAACATTAATTACTTTTGGCAAAATTTCAAACATACCAGATTTATTAGGTGTAGTGTAATGCTCATATAAAAGAAGGAGTTGTATGGCAGCTACTCGAACCCTCTGCAGTAGACCAACCAAATTTGACAGTAACTTTGGCCAGTACACTAAACTATTTTTGGCAAAATTTCAGACACCCAGCTTTAATAGGTATAGAGTAGTACTCATAAAAAACAGGAAGTTGTATGGCAGCTACTCGAACCCTTTGCAGTAAACCAACCAAATTTTGCAGTAACTTTGGCCATTACACTAAACAATTTTTGGCAAAATTTCAGACACCCAGCTTTAATAGGTATAGAGTAATGCTCATATAAAACAGGAAGTTGTATGGCAGCTACTCGAACTCACTGCAACAGACCAACCAAATTTTGGAAAAACTTTGGCCCTAAAACGAAACTACTTTTGCCAAAATTTCAGACACGTAGTTGTAATAGGTACAGAGAAATATTCATATAAAAAAAGAAGTTGTATGGCAGCCACCCGAACCCATGAACCAAAATTGCTGGATTTAAATAGCGATGACGGCTATTGCAAAAAAACGAATTTGCGAAAATTTCAAGATTCTAGCTCCTTTAGTTTTTGAGTTATCGTGCGGATGGACGGACGGACGGACGGACGGACATACATAGCTAAATCGATTTTTTTTTCGATTCTGATCCGATCCATACACTTGAGTCTATATCTACCCCCCCCCCTCCTTCTCTGCGTTACAAACGTAATGGCAAATTTATTATACCCTTTGACTATATATAAAACGGGTATAAAAATTAAAGCAAAAGTTAAACTTCGTAAATTGTGCCGCAATAAATTAAGGGAAATCCCCATTCACACCTTTTTTATTTAACAAAGAAATTTGAAAACTGCTCCAACTTTAAGTCCAGAACAATTCTCGAAAGCAAAAACCTTTATACACAAACTTTGCTTTTATATATATAGTTTTAAATATGAATTTAAATTTTGACAAATGTCACGCTCACAGGCAACGCCGGGTAAATCTGCTAGTCTAATATATAAAGATGAAAATTTGTATATTTGTTTCTCTGTTTCTTCATCCAGGATTCACGTGAAGGCCACTGGTCAGATTGTAACTAAATTTTACAAGAATAATTCTGGGAGCCCGGGGATGACATAGGCTATGTCAAAATTTTATAAGTCAACAGGTTGCGGCTCCAGAGCCGTTTTAAGCTTTTTCGTTTTTTTGATGTCGAGTCGAAACTGTTTGATCGATTGACTTGAAATTTTCCACAAATGTTCCTGTTAACTAACAGAGTTAGTTGTATAAAGTTGGTTGGAATATATTAACCCATTTTTGGCCGGCGGGCTTCCAAAAAGTCTTTTGTTTCCGATGAGTGTCCAATTTTACAGGGTAGTTTAACAGTAGAAAAGAGAGGCTGATACAAATTTTTATTGAGTTCGGTTAAACCGTTTAGGCACAAGAGCGAATTAAGCCTTTTTTAATATTTCAGATGTCGATTCCTTTGTCGATTCTCTTTGACATATTGTCATACGGGTATAATTAACGCAAAAGTTTATCTTTGTAAATTGTGCCGCAATAAATAAAGGGAAATCGAGAAAAGAGTTTTAAAAATTTTTGTGGATTTTGTAAATTTTTTTAGATTTGTAATCATCCCAATATCGGTTACCAAATTTAAAGCCTATTAAAAGACTTATTTGCATTGTCTAACAGCAACACCTATATAAAATTGTCAGACAATCGGTCACACGAATTTTATTTTACAGAGAAGTTTAAAAACTGTTTCAACTTTAAGTCTAGAACACTCCTCGTACCCAAACACCTTTATACACAATTTTTCATGATAATTGAATGAGCAAGTTGGAGCCTATCTAATATATAAAGCGGAAAATTTGTTTGTTTCTTTGTCTGTTTGTTTGTTTGTCCAGGATTCACGTGAAAACCACTGGTCCGATTGTCACAAAATTTTAAAGGAATAATTCTGAGAGCCCGGAGGTGACATAGGCTATGTTACATTTTTATAAGTCAAGAGGTTACGGCTCCAGAGCCGTTTTAAGCTTTTTCGTTTTTTGGATATCGAATCAAAACGGTTTAACCGATTGACTTGACTTTTTGCACAAATGTTCCTCTTAGCAACAGGAATTAGTTGTATAAATTTGGATGGAATAAATTAACCCATTTCGGCCTGGCAGGCTTCCAAAAAATTTTGTGTTTCCGATTTGTGTCCAATTTTACAGGGTCATTTTGCAGTCGAAAATAGAGGCTTACACAAATTTTTGTTGAGTTCGGTTACCCCGTTTGGTCACGAGGGCCCAATGAAGCTTTTTCAATGTTTTTAAATGTCGAGTCAAAACAGTTAAGCCGATTGACTTGAAATTTTGCACAAATGTTCCTCTTAGCAATTAGTTGTATAAATTTGGTTTGAATAAATTAACTCCTTTCGGCCTGGCGGGCTTTGAAAAAATTTTGTGTTTCCGATTTGTGTCCAATTTTACAGGTTGATTTTGCAGTCTAAAAGAGAGGCTGCAAATAGTTTTAGTTAAGTTCGATTAACCCGTTTTCTACGACGACGCCATGCAGTTGTCTATAAATTTTATTTGCTTAAACGATTAAAAGAATTTTATTGAAAATTTTGTTTGTGGGTTTTAATTAAAACCCACAGGTTAATTTGGTTTTGACCTGTTTGCGCGTTTTGAACAAAGATTCAATGAAATTTTCAAATTTTTGGTATGGACGCAAGTTAACCTTTATTCCAAAAGCTCACTTAATTAATAATACTAAGTGTTTTGCTCTCAAAAAGTCTCAAATAGTGCAAAAACTAAATGAGTTAATATTAATAATAATAAAAATAAAGCTAATAAATAATACGAATAATAATATCTTTAAATTTATATATTGCAACATTTTCCTTCTCTACATTTTTTCGTAATTCTTTGTTTTTTATCTACTTTTCAGTTGTTGTTTTTCAAAAAAAAGATATCAGTGTAAAATCGCCGTTTTCTTCAAATAAAATCTAAAAATCAAAAAAATTCAATTTGGTATATATTATGCTTAAATACATAGTATTTTAAAACAGTTTTTCCAAGAAAGACGCCTACATTTCTCTCATACAATCATAAACAAACGAGGAAGACCGTAGTAGAACTTTCAGGTAAGTGCAAAACAAAACATAAGTTGAAAGGCAGATTTTTAAACTTTTCTAAACCATCGACTATATTTTATTCAAACGCTGGCAATTCAAGTAAACTATTATTGACATAGTATGATGAAATAATGGCAAATTTAGTATACCCTTTTGTCCCCTCAATGGAGTTTTAATTTAAGTCCCCTCTTAATTTAAGTCCCCTCAATGGAGTTTTAATTTAATTTAAGTTTTAGTGTTATTGAAAAAAGTTAACACAAGAATGGTGTCTATGTTAATTTTAAAATGTAATAAAGCAATTTTTTTAAAACTAGTTTTTTAGGGATTTTTCAACATATTTATCAAATTTCACTTGAAACTTTTCATAATTATTAAATAATAACAATAAAAATTCAAGCAGCACCAAATTGTCAAGAAGCAGAAGAAAAACGTACAGAAAAATTAGAGATAGTCGTTCAAACAGTTTTGCAAACTGTTTTTTAAAGTTTTTGTTTCGCAATCGGTTAAAGGAACTCGACAAAACATTATTTTAAATATTCCCCTAATTCAAAGAAGTTTAACCTACAAGTTCTCAAACCGTTACTGCGTAAGAGTAAAGTAATGAAAAAATCTGTAAAAAGCTACTGTGCCGCAATGAGCTAACGGAACTCAACAAACCTGTTTTTGAAACTTTGACCAATCAATATGTCGCAAAATTGGACGTAATATCCTTCCCAATTTTTTTTTTTGAAAAAATTGTCAGGCGGCAAATGGTAACAAATTCCAAGTCTATTAATAGAGTAAACTCCATTCTCAAAGAGGAACACATATACAAAATTTGAAGTCAATCGGTTAAACCATTTCTAATTTATAGCAAAGTAACGAAAAAACCTATAAAAAGCTGTTGGGCCGTAACTGGTTAACGGATATTTTTTTGAGGTTTTCTTTTTAACCAAAGCAATTCGAAAAATTGGCCGAAACTAGCTTTTTTTCTAATTGCACGCTCCCGGGCAACGCCGGGTTAATCTGCTAGTATGCTATGAAAAACAAAAAAAGAAGTGCTTACACATATATAGATTTTAAAATTTTATTTAAAAATTTTATTTTATTAAATTTTATTTTATTTAAATTTACCCGGACAACGCCGGGTAAATCTGCAAGTCTAAAATATAAAGAAGAAAATTTGTTTGTTTGTTTGTTTGTCCTGGATTCACGTGAAAACCACTGGTCCGATTGTCACAAAATTTTAAAGGAATAATTCTGAGAGTCCGGGAGGTGATGTAGGCTATGTCACATTTTTATAAGTCAATAGGTTGCGGCTCCAGAGCAGTTTTAAGCTTTTCGTTTTTTTGTTAAGTTTTTTGTTTGACCGATTGACTTGAAATTTTGTACAAATGATCCTCTTAGCAACCGGAATTAGTTGTTTAAATTTGGTTGGAATAAATTGAACCATTTCGGCCTGGCGGGCTTTTAAAAAATGTTGTGTTTCCGATTTGTGTCCAATTTTACAGGGTGGTTTCGCAGTCGAAAAGAGAGGCTAACACAAATTTTTGTTGAGTTCGGTTAATCCGTTTGGGCACAAGGGTGCAATGAAGCTTTTTCAATGTTTTTGATGACGAGTCAAACCGGTTTGGCCGAATGACTTGAAATTTTGCACAAATGTTCCCCTTAGTAACCGGAATTAGTTGTCTATAATTGGTTGGAATACATTAACCCGTTTCGGCCTGGCGGGCTTTCAAAACATTTCGTGTTTCTGATTTGTGTCCAGTGAGTTAGATAAATTTCCAAAATTATTATTAGCATTAATAGAATAAAGGTTGGTTTAGTAATATCTTGGCTAGGTTTAGAAAGATTATAATTTGCATCTATCAGATTACACAAAAATTTGGGATTACTTTTAGTCCTTAGCAGCTTAGGTATAAAAGGTTGCTTAAGTTTAACAGTTAGCTCAGGTTTAACAGCTCGCATAGGTTTAACAGACCGCCTTGGTTTAACGTGTCTATTAGTAGTCAAAATAACTGCACCCAATGTCAAGCTGGTAGTATGTACTCCAATTTCGTATCTCAAATGTAACCATAGTTTGGATCCAGTAAAAACTACATTGTGTAATACGGCCCAATCAAGCCCTGTCCTATTCAAGTTGGCGCCCTGTGCATTTTTGAAAAATTTCACCCCTTTAACTTAAAATTAATGAAACAAGCCATTTCCGCGTCAGCCGGGAGGCAGGCTTTTTTTATCGCGTTTTTGTTTTGTGGAGGTTTTTTAGAGGTAAAAATATATAACTATAATTTAAGTAAAACTAACTTTCCTAGCTTTTAACTTTGCGAATTCCTCAATAAGATCATCATAATCTAAAGCTTTAACTAATTCTCTTTCTATAGATAAAATTGACAAACCGACCAGTCTATCTTGTGTCATCGTAAGTACGTTTTTATTAATTTTAATTTTGAAAAACTACGTTCACCTGAAGCTACATTTATTGGTAAGGCGTTTAAAATTTTAATGGCTACTATGGAATTCAGAAATATTAGATCTAAACCTGATTGAAATATGTAGCTTAAAACATCTAAACTAGTTTCATTAGGTTTAACAAGTGCCGATAAAACTAACAATTGTTTGTATAACTTCTCACCTTTTAAGTCTTTTGATTCATTAATGGACAAAGCAGAATCTACCATTTCACACAATTCTTTTAAATTTTCTAAGTTTGAAGCATCGCTTATGTTATGTGAGAAAAAGAATAATTTATGGTGAGCTTTAAGAAGCTAGCTCTAATATTTCATTAATAGAACTAATAGCCTGATCTAAGACTTTGAAATAAAAGTTAACTTTAAAACTTAGTTTGGGATCTAAAATTAATTCCTGACACTCTTCTGTGTACATCCTTTTTCGTTTTCGAGAACGTAAGGATGACTAATTTAGAAATGTAGCTTGTACATCTAAACCTAATGCTATTGCCTGCGCTTCACTAATATATTTTTTTATTACTTAAAATCAGAGATGGAAATCAAATCAGAAACCCTATAACCACCAAAATTTTGTAGAACCAGAACCAAAACAAAGGAAAAATTATATTTAAATACATGAAAGTAAAATAAACTATTATATATGTACTTAATTTAAACCTACAAACCCAAAATAAAACCTAAAACCAAATGTTAAAACTTTTAAAACCTAAAACAAAACTTAAATCAAAATTGAATTTTCTATTAAACCAAAACTAAATAGAAAAAATGGTTTTCATCTCTGCTTATAATGTAAAGTTATCTATTTTCTATAAACATTTCTAACACCTATTTACTTTATTGCCTATTTCATAAAATTCTTTTTAAACGAGGAAGAGTGTGGTAGAGTAGACTGTGTCAACTCTGGGATACCCGTATGACCGTTATATAAACATTATAACTTCAAACATACCAGTTTTATTAGATGTAGTGTAATGCTCATATAAAAGAGGGAGTTGTATGGCAGCTACTCGAACCCTCTGCAGTAGACCAACCAAATTTTGCAGAAGCTTTGGCCATAACACTAAACTATTTTTGGCAAAATTTCAGACATCCAACTTCAATAGGTATGGATCAATGCTCATATAAACTAAGAAGTTGTATGGCAGCTACTCGAACCATTTGCAGTAGACCAACCAAATTTTGCAGTAACTTTTGCCATTACACTAAACTACTTTTGACCAAATTTCAGACACCCAGCTTCATTAGGTGTAGAGTAATGCTAATATAAAAAATGAGGTTGTATGGCAGCTACCCGAACCCATGGACCAAAATGGCTGGATTTAAATAGCGATGACAGCCATTGCGAAAAACGAATTTGCGAAAATTTCAAGATTCTAGCTCCTTTAGTTTTTGAGTTATCGTGGTGACGGACGGACAGACGGACGGACGGACCGACAGACGGGCGGACGGACAGACGGACGGACATACATAGCTAAATCGATTTATTTTTCGATTCTGATCCGATCCATACACTTGAGTCTATATCTACCCCCCCCCCCCTCCTTCTCTGCGTCACAAACGTAATGGCAACTTTATTATACCCTTTGACTATATAGTCATACGGGTATAAAAATATACCTACTTTACTTAGCAAAAAAATTACTTGCATAATGTCTCCCTATAATTTCTATTAAGAAGCTGCAACAAAAAAATTACAACACATATAAATTCTAATAAGCGAAATGTATGGAATATTATTTGACTTTTGTGCAAGTTTTTTTCCTGCACGTTCGTGTCTGACTTATATTGTATTTATATATTTATTTTATATTTGTATTGTATTTCACATACATATGATTTTTGTGTTCAATATGTATTGTAGTATGCAGTAGAGGCTGTATTCGCAGTTGTGTTATGTGTAGACTGTTGAATAGAATGAATAATTACTCTAAATGTAAATATGTATTTGCATTTACAATTATCTATTAAAAAGAAAATTTTTTTTTTTTTTATTTTTTTTTATTTATTTATTAGTTTAACTCAAACTTTACAAAATTTTAACAATTAGTATTATACAACAAATAAAAAAAAATAGCTTATAAATTAAGTTACAATTTCATTTTTCTTAAATTAAAATTTAAGTGAACAGTAAAAACAACTAAATATATATAAAAAAAAAAGAATTTATATTTCTATTTATACAATTTAAGTTTTTGTGTTTGTTTTGAAAGTGTGAAATCGATGTTGTTCTTGTGTTTATTACCCATTATCAACATCCTATGAATTGGTTCATAATTGCCATAATTTGTTCTATGAAAACTTAACGTAAATAATTAGTATTACATAAACGATTATTTGAATTAATTTTAATTTTATTAAGGATTTGAGGAGAAGAAATGTTATCTTTTATAACTTCAGTAATAAAAATAACATCAGCAACTTCTCGTCTTAATTTTAAAGTTTTCAAGTGAATTAAATTCAATCTATTTTCATAAGGAGGTAGGATCAGAGGGTTTGACCATTGAAAATTTCTCAAAGCAAATCTTAAAAAATTTCTTTGCACCGCCTCTATCCTATTAATATGTACCTCGTAAAAGACCAAACTTGGCTAGCATATTCTAAATTAGGTCTAACAAGACAAGAATATAAAGATTTAAGAACATAAGGATCATTAAATTCTTTAGACCAACGTTTTATAAAACCAAGCATAGAATTAGCTTTATTTATAATATAACAGAAATGAAGTTTAAAGTTAAGCTTAACATCGAAGTTTACGCCTAGGTCTTTAATAGAATTCGTTTTAGGAATACTAATTCCGTTCAAGCAGTAATTAAAACAAATCGGATTAAGACGACGTATGAAACACATAAGTGCACATTTATTTACATTTAGAAGAAGATTATTATTTTTACACGAAATAAAAAAATTATCTAAATCATTTTGTAAGAGTAAAGCATCATTTAGTGACTCAATTTTCTTAAAAATTTTCATGTCATCCGCATATATTTGAAGCTCACTATTAACAATAACTGAAGAAATATCATTTACCGAAATTATAAAAAAAAGAGGACCTAAGTGACTGCTTTGTGGAACTCCGGAATTGGCGTTAAAAGGTTTAGAAGTAATGTTTCTAAATAAAACACTGTAGGTCCTATCAGATAATATGAGTCAACCCATTTCACAAAAATATCTGGGAAACCAAGTTTTCTTAGCTTTAGTATTATAGAATGTGGTAAAACATCAAATGCTTTACTATAATCGGTAAAGATAACATCCGTTTGAAAACCTTCTTCCATATTTTTTGTAAAAGTTGAAACTGACTCAACAAGATTAGTAACTGTTGATTTTTTATCCATATATCCATGTTGATTATGAACTAAAAAAGATTTACAGTGACTATGAATAGAATCATACATTATTAATTCGAACAGTTTTGGAAGTGAAGAAAGTTTCGCAATTGGTCGATAATTAATAATTTCATTTTTGGCATTTTTCTTACGAATAGGTCTAACATATGAGTGTTTCCAGGTAGAAGGGAAAACTCCTGAATTTAAAGAAGAGTTAAATAATATTGAAAGGGGAATAGCCAAAGCACTTGAACATTTCAAAATCATTATAATTTGGTGTAAAAATAGAATTACTATAAGAAGAACAAAAATATTCACGAAAGAAATTAGATATTATTTTCGAATCATTACTTGAAACACCATTATACTTCATATGGGAGGGAAACTCGTCACTTTTCCTCTTGGAATTAACAAATTTCCAGAAGCATTTTGGATTTGATAATAATTTTGAAGATGTACTAGAAATAAATTCATTATAGAGTGATTCAGACAATCATTTAAATTCATCAAAAAGAATTTTAAATCTATTATAGTCATGCGAATTCTTCGATTTAAGATAACAACGCCATTATTCTTTTTATTTCTGAGTTTTCTCAAATCCGAATTGAACCATGGCGGACTTAATAAAGGGTTTCGGTTCTTACATTTTGGTACAAATTGCCGAAAGCCTTCAAAAATAACTTCATTTTTGTCATTATATTAACATCTTTATTATTAAATACAGAATAAAAATCAAAGGAACTAATGAATTCAGTTAAAACAGCAAAATTAGCTTTGTTAAGATTAAAACTATAAGAATTAGAATAATCAGAATTGATTGGTGAATTAACACAAAGAGTAAAACTTAATGGTGGATGAAACTTATCAATACCTATTAAAGGGAATCTCACTTATAACTAGCTTATATCTAATAAAATACAATTCAATCTTATTAAACAATTTAAATATTATTAGTTTAATTATTTATTTTTATTATTTTTTTTTTTTTTTTTAGTTATTATTTTTTGGCAATACAGCTTTCAATCTTTTATTGAATAATCTTAAATTAGGAGCATATTTTATATTGTTAGGAAGGCTATTGAAAATTTTTATACCATTAAACATAACGTCTCTTTTACCTCTTTCGGTTCTGGGTGCTGCTAGTCGGTAATTTTGTGCATTTCTTGTGTTGTAATTATGAACTGAAGCATTTGTTTGTAGTTTTAGGTTGCTTTTCATTAGGTTATTTGATAATTTGTAAATTAACTTACAGTTTTCTAAAAATATTGTTTGTTCAACAGAAGGCAAGTTACAAGTATAATACAATTGAGTAGTCGGATAATCATATGGTAATCTGTATAAAATTTTTATAGCTCTGTTGATAAGGATGCTTATTGAATTGGTAATGTATTTGCAACCCTGGCTCCAAACTGGAATTAAGTACCGTATTTTAGACTGAATGTGAGAGTAAAAGACTAATTTTGCAACTTGTTCGCTTAATTTAGGACATCTTCCAATGGCACCTACTATTGACATTATTGTTTTTTTTAATTTTTCAATGTGTATTTTCCAAGATAGGTCTTCATCAATAACTAATCCTAAATATTTAGAAGATTTAACTCTTTTTATTTGTTGTTGATTAATAGAAATTGATAGGTTAATGTTTTCTTTATTTTTTTGCTTAAAAATTATGAGATCAGTTTTAGTTACGTTAATCGTTAGTCTCTTTTGGTCTAGCCACTCACTAACTTTATTTAAATCCAAATTAATATATTCTTCTAGTAGATTACTGCTTTTGCCTTTATATAAAATTATGGTATCATCCGCAAACATTGAATAATGTCCACTTAGCCCAATTTTGTTAAAGCTATTCACATAAGCTAAATAAAGAATAGGACCAAGAACTGTGCCTTGAGGAACTCCAACTTCAAGATTTGCTTCTTCACTAATAAGTTCGTTTATTTTAGTTTTGATTTTACGAAATTTTAAGTAGGAATGGAATAGATTGGCTGCAACTCCTCGAATACCCATTTTATCAAGACTATTTAGGAGTATATCATGATTTACCGTATCGAAAGCTTTTTTTAAGTCTAATAGAATAGCTACTGCATAATTATTTTTGTCCAATGCTGTATTAATGAAGTTCACAACTTCGAGTGCTGCTGATTCAGTACTGCTTCCATTTAAAAAACCAAATTGGTGGTCATCAATTAGTTTTGAATTAGTAAAAAACGTAATTAAACGACGTTTAATAACTTTTTCAATAATTTTTGATAGACAGTTTGTTAAGGTTATCGGTGTATAATTATTACAGTCCATTTTATCCCCTGATTTAAAAATTGGAGTGAATGTACTATCTTTAGCCATATCAGGAAAAACACCAGTAGATAAAACTTCATTTATTATATTAACTAGTTTGTTTGATATTATTTGCTCGACTGATTTAATGTGTTTTATTGAAATACCATCAGGCCCAGGAGATGAATTAGTTTTAAAAGAGTTTATGATATGTTTTAATTCACTATTGTCTGTTGGAATCAAATATATTGAGTTCTGATTTATGCAATGCTGTGTACTTATTTCATTAACTTTTTGGTTGGTGAAGTTTTTATCTAATGTGCTTCCAATGGTAGCAAAATGATTGTTGAGAATGTTTGCTGCCTCTAGCTCAGATGTAGAGATTTCACCACTATTCTTATTTAAGCGAATTGTTGAATTTTCTTTTGAGCTATTTTGATTTAAATGCTTATTGATGACTTTCCACATCTGTTGAGGGTTGGTACTTTCACTCATTTGGTTGTTAAAGTAATCTTCTTTTGCTTTTTTTATTAATTTTTGAACATAATTTTTGATTCTTCTATACCTATCTTGTAGTTCAGAGTTGTCTTTGTTTTTGCGAAGTTTAGAGTATAGTTTATTTCTCTTTTTGATTACGCTAAGTATAAATGGTGTAACCCAGAGGTTTTGATTTCTTCTTCTAACTATTCTTAATGATGATGCCAGAGCTTTACTTTCTTTTAAACACTCCGTGAGCTTGTCGTATGAATTACACGTTTCAACTCTTTGCGCAACTAGATTCTGAAATACATTCCAGTTCGTTTTTTCAATAGTGACTCGTGTCATTGGTTCAAGTATAATGTCGCATTTTTCAATATTAATATCCAAAACTTTGTGGTCACTAATGGGATTATCATATGATTTGTTCAATGCTTTAAAGGTTTTAAAGTTTGCAATAGCATGATCCAGAATACTTCCATGATTACAATCGATTTGGCAGTTGCAATTGACGGCTTGACGAGTAATTCCGCAAGTAGTCGTATAATTGAGAATATTGAAGTTGTATGAATCAATTATGTTAGCATAAGTACTCGTGATTTCATTACTTTGGAGTAAATCAATGTTTGTGTCACCTACTATGATGCAGTTCTTATTAAATGTTTTAAGAAGAATACCCAGTGCGTTTATATAATCATTTTTGTCATTGTCCGGAGCATTATACATTGTGAAGATCTTCATGTTCATCTTCCGATTGTATTTAGTTTATCATTAATTGAATTAGGTAGAGAAAGAGTTGTAAAAGAAATTCCGTTTTTTATATAAATTGCGGTACCACCTCCCCGATTATTATCTCTACATGAATGAATGGCTGAAAATTCAGGAATTTGCATAAATGGAATTTCAGATGAGTAAATCCATGTTTCATTTAGAATAACAATTTCTGGAGAGTGCGTTTTAATCAATAAGATTAGATCGTCTAATTTATTTCTCATACTTCTAATATTCACATACAGAATATTTATTGATTTAATTTTTTTTAGGTTTTTGTAGGTCTCCATCATTTAGAAATAGGGTTCATATAATTATTCCAAATTTCTCTAACTTTTTGAAGGTAATCTCTATATTTATTATCAATATGTATTCTGTATGAATTTAAATCTTTGTTTACATCTTCTTTGAATATTCCTACTCTATCATGGTATTCATAATATATTTTACAAAGTTCTTTATAATTTGTTGGTAAGCCATCTTGATTTATTAGGACTTTAAGGCTCGTTTGTGTTATGCCATCATAACATATATCACTTTGGTCGTAAAAATATGATAAAAAAAGTCTAACATTATTGTAAATTCTGTGGTCTCTTAGTCGTGAGAGCACATAAATACTGTCACCTTCTAATACTGCTTTACGAGTTAGTCTTACAATCGGTGGATCAAATGTAACAATTTTGTTTGCAGATTCTTTGATTTGAGGTTTCAGTGTTTCACCTTTAACCCAATTTGTATAATTGCAACTTGGAGAATCTTTAACAATATTGGTTTTGTTAATATTATTATTATTATTATTAATATTATTATTATTATTATTATTATTATTATTATTATTATTATTATTATTATTATTATTATTATTATTATTATTATTATTATTATTATTATTATTATTATTATTATTATTATTATTATTATTATTATTATTATTATTATTATTATTATTATTATTATTATTATTATTATTATTATTATTATTATTATTATTATTATTATTATTATTATTATTATTATTATTATTATTATTATTATTATTATTGTTATTATTAATATTATTATTATTATTATTATTATTATTATTATCACTATTATTAATATTGTTACTGTTATGATTGTTATTTTTATTTACCGATTTTTGCTTTTTACTCCATATTTTTGATAGATATTTATTTAATATACTGTTGGTTTTAATTATTGGATTTGTTGGAGGGACATCTTTTTTTACTACTTTTTTGTTACTAAAATTTGATGATGATGTTACATTTTTTGAATCTATCGATGTTGAAACTTCATTTCCTGACTTCGATGATGTTTTTGTTTCGGTAACTCCCAACTGATCTTCTGCAATTTCATTCAAGTTAGATATAGCTTTTTTGTTTATTTCGTTAATATGTAGCTGTAATTGCTAATAACCGATTTTGTTCTTAAGCACGTCCAGTTTTCTTAGATAAACCGGACAAAGTTTGCTTAATGTATCATGGCACTCGTCAAGGTTAAGTTTAAGCTTTTCGTTTACTACGATGCAGTTAATGCATTTTACTACTTTCTCCTTCTTACACTCACTATTTTTATGTTTTTGGAGGCAATTAGAGCATTTTTCTTCATTTTTGCAGTCAGCAGCTTTATGATTGAACCCTTTGCATTTAAAGCATCGAAGCACTCTCAAGGCATCAAATACTTTACAACGTTCCCAACCAATTGAAACTTTTTCATTTTTTATAACTCTCGCAAAAGACTCCTTATCAATTTCAATAATTACATTGAAATATTTTTGCTCCTTATATTTATTTATCTCATACGTTTTTATTAATTTCATCTCACTCTCTTCTAAGTGTTGATTTTGACACTTAAGTTTGCTTAACAGTTCATCCTCTGAATAATTAGATGTCATATGCACTATTTCTATTCTTGGTTTAAGTTCCGAGGGAATTATAACTTCATAATTCTCTTCTAAATTATCTTCAATAGCAGACTTTATTTTTTCTCTTTCCTGGTTATTGTCAGCTTCCACAATAATAACTCCATTTTTACGATTTTCAATATTTTTAATTTTAAAATTTTTTGGATCTACCTTCTTATTTAGTTCCATTCTAGTTATATTGCATTTTTGCTTACTTTTAGGTTTAATGACCAAAGGTATTTTTTCTTTCTTTTCACGTACAATATTTTTGCTTACACATGCATTTTGTTTCACAATATCAGAGAACAACGAATTTTGACCTATATTTTGTTTAATTTCTTTTTCACTTAAGTTTGTAATTTGATCACTTAGTTCATTGCTTTTTACTAATGTATTATTCATAGCTACATTCAGTTTTGCACTTTCCGTTTTAAATAATTCACTAGTTTTAGAAAATTTTTCGAATTCTTTTTGTTGCACACTTTTTATATTTTCTAAACGCTCAATATATCTATCTTCAATAGCTTTTAGTAATTGCACTGTTTCTAATTAATTTTTTTTTAGTGCATTTGCAAATTCTTGTTTATATTCATTCAAGTAGTCGTTACTTTTTTTTCACTTCACATTCAATATTTTGAATAACCATGTCTACATTATGTATATATAAAATGCAGTCATCACAAATAAATTTAATGTTCTTATTTGAGTCTAATTTAATTATTTGCCGCCTGATCGAGCCCTGAGCATTTTGACGCACTGTGAAATATTTTCCCGCACACGCCGTCACATCGAATACCCGTTTCTCCTCTAATTTTTGATCGACATTTCCGACATTGAGCCATGCCTATACGTTATAGGAACAACTGAATAAAATAGTACACAATATGATGATTTTTTTTTTGTTTTTTAATTGTTCCGCGATTAAAAACACATCCGATCGCGTTGAATATTTTTTATAAAAAATCATCAATTTATGATAAATACATATTTATCATCAATGTATTTATCAATAAATACATATTCACATTCGGTCCTAATATGTTTCGGAATCATAAAATGTTCCTCGTCATGCTTTACTCATTTAAGATTGGGTAGATCAAAATCACCACATAAAATAATTCATCTTTAGGACTAAAGTCATTTAAATAAACTAAAAAACTGACATAAAGTCATTGCAAATAAAATCTATCGTTTTACCTACAGAAGTATAAATATCAGAATCAGACGAAGGAGGAATGTAGCAGTTAACAAGGTATAAATTTTTAGAAGGAAGTTCAATTTTCACAATAATAACTTCAAGGTCTTCTAGTCCAGGGACATTGACTTGATTTGCATTAAAGTTATTTTTTACCGCAATTAAAACTCCACCCCCTTTAGTAATTACACCATTTGGGTAATCGGATGGATCAGAATATCTATCCTTCCTAAAAACTGTATAACAGTTATCAAAAAGTTCTAAGTCCAATATGGTTGGATTTAACCACGTTTCAGTTAAGGCAAATATGTCAAAATTTAAAATAGATGAATTTAAAAAAACATCTCTAGTCTTTGTTCTCAAGCCTCTAACATTTTGATAATAAAAAGACATATTATATTTATTTAAGTTACGGTTGATAGATACCTTGAGAAGATTATTTCGGGGCACTGGGGAGAAAAAACTTATTATAACTTCACGAGCTGAGTTTAAATGTTTATAATAATTACTCTCACAGTGACTTCGATATGATTTAAGATCATCTTTTACATCTTTTTCCGAAACATCTATAGAATTGTGAAATTTAATATATAACTTATATAAGTCTTCATATTTAGTCGGGAGTCCTTCATTATTAATTAAAACTTTAAGGTTAGTACGAGTTTTACCTTCTAGAACATGATTATACGAATCATTATGAAGGTAAGCTAAAAATAACCTAACGTTATTATAAACTCGTTCCTCCCGAAATCTTGAAAGAGCATACGCGCCCTCTCCCCGTAGTGATTCATGAGTCATTCTAGTAATGGGTGGCATAAGAGGTTTAACAAACGACTTTTTTATTGCACCACCATTTACAATATTAGAATGACTTTTTTCAAGTACATCTGTAGGTGAAACCGAATTAATGGCTACGTTTGCATAGCTTGTAATATTATTACCATTGTCAATTTTACTATTGTGGATACCACCATGTACAAAATTAGAGTACTTATTTTTATTTTTATCAATAGAAGAAGTTGAATAAGTTACTGAAGTTAAAGAACTATTATTATTCGAAGTCGAATAAGTTAAAGTATTTAAAGAGCTAGTATTATTATTACTATTGTATGTATTGCTATTATCAGTACTTATAATACTATTATCATTATTTATACTAATAGTATCAACACTATCATTAACAACATTATTAATATTATTGTTAATCGGTAACATTAAATAAGTACTAAAAAATGTAATTTTAAGAACTTTTTTTGAAATTTTTTTACCGCCCTATTTATCTGGCCCTGTGCAACTGGGTCCAATTAATTTAAAACAGAGAAATTTAATGTTTTTTCTTTTAATACGATTTGGAAAAGACAGGAAACACAATTGACACAAAAATCATTTTTTTTTAAATTGGAGCATTTTAATACAATCAAAGGATTTTGGAGCTCTTTTAATACAAATAGATGAATTTTTAACTTCTCAGTATTAGATGAAGAGAGGTTAAAATTGTGTAGTTTAAATATTCTACGATTCCACTCATCCTCAGTCCATATAGTCCCAAATTTATGTACAATTATTGGATCCGTTTGAATGCCAATATCACAAGTTTCCAAAGTATTTTAAGTTCCAAATTCACATGTTGTACATGTACTCTGAATTCTTTTATTAAATGTATTCACCTTTCTTGGGAATCTTGGAGGTTTGTGAGCAACTCCAATAAGAATAGATTCATAGAATTATGTAATGATTCTAGTTTTTAAATAAAGGAATTATGTTAAGAAGCTAACTATTTGTTAAATGAAGATATATTTATAACATGTTGGCGATTACAACCAGTTTCGATGAAATCTCTAGCATTATTTTCCAAATAACCAAAATGATTAGGCAGAGATGAGAGAATTTCCATTTAGATTTTTTGAATTATAGAACCAGAAGCACAGCTGCATAGCATATCAAGCGATTTCGTCATGTTCTGGAAAGCGTTTGTATGATTTACAATGGTGTTATTTATTTTATTATTATTTTATTTTTTATCAGAGATTGATATATGTCTATTGTTAAACAAACCACGCAGCAAACCTTTATAATTTAGATAATCTTCACAAATGAAAAATGAATCAAGAGATACCATGGAACTTTCTTCTACAAAAAGCTCTGGATATAACAAATTTTTTTTTCTTACTTCGAACTCAATTTACAAATTGCATTTGTAACTCTTATTAAATATCAAATAATACGTCGAAAAAAAAAGAAAATAAAGTTTATTCACTTTAATTAAGTTTAAGTTTATAATTTTCAATTACTTAATCAAAGTGATCAAATTAGATTAAGCATAAGCAAAAAAAAAAAATATGTTAAAAATTTTTTTTATTATAACATTAAATTGTTGTTTAAAAAAGAAAAAAACAGACATTAAGTTAAACAAATTTAAACTATGTGTGTTCAATTACATACAAAAACAATTGCACCAAATTAAAATTTAATTTTTTTGTTGATTAACTATAACAAAACATGTTCAAATTTATTTGTTTTTTTTTTTTTTTATTTTACATAATTAATAAATACCAAAATTTCGCGAAAAGCGTGGGATCAATTGAGTAATTCTATAACAGAGTAAAATTCGGCAAAACGAATAAACACATTTATTATTTGATCAATTTTTTAAAAATTTGCTAAAAAGAAAGTGTAAATTAATTTCCAATTGAAATGCAAAAATATCTGCTGTTATTAATTAAACTAAAACAAAACAGTGTTACAACAAAATAAGTGATGAAAAAAACCAAGGGTTTTTTAAAAAGCACATTTTCAAAATTTTATTGTGTTACATACTGAGTTTAATTTTTGAAATATATACCCTGCTTATTTATAAAAACAGTAAATTTTGAATTTTTAAGTCCTAATGCTAATAGTCCTTCAATTCCGATTTTGAGGCTACAGAAAAAAGATCACTATGCAATACCTACCTATAGTTGAAATTTCTTCTCTTTATTTAAAACGGTGTATTTGTGTAAAGATACGGACGGACGGACCATGTCAAAATTTAAAAAAATCTTTGACACTTCGTGAAACTATCGTTTTAGAGCTTTCAATTTTGTATACCTATAAATAAAAAAAGATTTTGACAGGTATTCAAGTTATGTGTGTGTTTAAAAACAAAATTTATAGAAAAATTTCTGTTTTCGTTTTCAGGTTGAAAATATATCTTATAGAACTCTTGTTATAGCTGTTTAGGTAAAGGGCTTTTTCCAAATTTGGGGGTTGTAGTTCCGTGTAATTCTTCTACGATATTTTTTTGTTAAATGCCTACCCGTGGTTAAAATTTCTTTACTCTATTTCAAACGATGTAAAAGTTTTTGTAAACACACGGACGAACGGACGGACGAACGGACGGACAGAGTGAAGCTATATAGGCACATTTCTACAAAATTTTTTGATAACGGTAAAAAAATTTAAACGGGTCTTTAAGTTAAAGGTGCTCACATAGGAAAATTTCAATTTGTAAATTCAAAAATTACAGGGGGCGATTATTACAGGGGAGATTATTATAAGAGGTTCAGCAAAAAAATGATGTAAGCCGACTTCTACTAATTTCTGAGGATCTAACTTCTTCCAAAATTTCAAGTCTTCAGCTTGGACCGTTTAGAAGATATGTGGGGACAAAAAATTTGCAAAAATTGAGTTCACATATCTGTTTTAATTTTATTTTCAATTTAGCATCTTATTTCTAATCTATACATTTAGGCGATATATATTTGTAAAGCCTATAAAAGCAGCTTCCTTTTGCCATTTTTAGATGAACAATAAAACTCTCGTTAAACTAATTTAAATAGAGGGTTTTTTTTTTATGTGGCGGCCTGTTGTATCGTAACGGGTGGAGCTACAGAAAAAAGTTTTCTAAGAATTTTTTTTTTTCAATACCCACCCGTAGTGAAAATTTGTTTTTTCTATTTCAAACGGTGTAAAAAGTTTTGTGCACATACGGACGGACGGACGGACAAACAGAATGAACTAATAAGCACATTTTTTCAATTTTTTTGAAAATTTGCTTAAAAATGGGTAGCATTTAAAAAAATTGCGTTAATTTTATCTTCTAGAATCCGAACCCATTTTCCGATATCGAAAATCCCCGCGGTACTTTCATTACTAGTAATCTAGAGTTAAAATTCCAAAATAGCGTCATTAATTTTTGAGTTGTATGCTCGTTAGCCCTTTAACCGAAAAGTTCCAGAAACCGAACCTATTGTCCGATTTCGCTCATATACAGTTCACGCCGGACATTCAAATTTCGAACGGACATGGCCCAATCTGATCACAAATATATATACTTTTCCATATCTAGATAGCTTCCTTTCGGTGGTTACAAAAACCATACCAAAATTAAATTTGGCTTTTTACCTATTTCATAAGTGTAGGGTATAACAAAGTTTATTTTCAAAACTAATTCATTTCAGTAATATTAAACCAGCCCAAATTAGTAATTTGAATTTGTTTGGATTCCTAATAAAGATTCTAAAAATGATAATGAAAACTCACATTGTTTGAAGGATCGAGATAGATTTAAATAAAATATTATATTAAAAGAGCTTCTAAGGAATGACTACTCAAGTTGGGTTAAAGTAGAAACTATTGACATTTTAAACAATTCTTTTTTGGGCAAAACGTGTGATGAAGTTTAAGTACAGAAATGCCATTTGTTATGAGGGAACTACTCAAGCTAGTTTGAAAGTAATATTTATACAAAACGTAATTGAAAATATTTGCCGCAGTATGAACAAATTGTCTAGAGTGTCTTTGTTTTACAAAGTATTTGAAAATTACAGTATTAATGCTAGAAGAGATAAAATTCTTTGGAAGTACGCCTAAAAAAACCTGTGCAATTGCTCATAAGTTTTACAAGTAAATATATAAACATAGTCACTGCTATTAAAAGTTATTAAAACATCTATAACTTTATTCCCCTATAGGTAATAAGTACTCATTCTTAAATCCATATTTTTGTTAAACTTCTAATACAATTCAACAATTGTATCCGTGCCAAGTATTTTTATAACTAAGAAAAGTATTTTTGTTTTTTTCTATAGATTTGTAAATGTATACAACTGACATAATAAGGTGGTATGTTATAAACCACGCAAAATGTTTAGACTTTTGGGTGTTGCAATTGCTTTAAAAGTGTGTTATATTAAGCTCTATTCTTTTCATATCAATGCTAAGTTAACGTATAACATAGCATTAGGGTACGCTAATCAGCCGCAACGTAGTTTGTCTTTCATTATATTAACTAGGGAAAAAGTATATTAACGTATATGAACAGGTCTATGTGCAAATTTTGTTTTTCTGAATCAATACGAACCCTAAGCCAAAAACAAATAATGTTAAATGAATTTAATTACATTTTCAAAAAGAATATCTAAAAAAAAAACCTGATCTGGTTTTGAACTAAACCTTACAACCTAATAATTAATTTAATTCGTAACCCCAGGCCTAACCACCCTACCATTTAGTTACTTTTAGTATTCATGTCAATGCAATAATGATATTAAGCAAGTATGTAGAACGTTCTTTTTGAACATCTTGTGTATCGATAAAAAACGGATATATTACTTTTTTAAACATTGCCAAATTAAAAAGACTGGTGTCACTAATAAAAGACTTAAATGAACCAATATTAAGAGAGTAACTGATTCAGAAATTATACAGAAAATTAAAGATCATATAAACAGCTTTCCAGTAGTAGATTCGCATTACTGTAGAGCATCTACTAGAAAAGCGTATCTCGATTCTTCATTATCCATTAAAATTGAAGCTATAGATTTTCATAAATATGACACTGATAGAAAAGTATTTAATTATCATTTTACTCACCAAAAAAAGATCAGTGTGATCTATGTTCGATATTTGCATTTAAAAATTTAAATTTACCTACTGAATAACAGTTAATTAAATACAATTACTACAAACAAGAAGTTAGTATTATAAAGGCTGGATAACAAAAAGATAGGATTAATTTACATGAAAAAGTTGCTATAATAAATTTTGATTTACAATCCGTATTTGCTTTTCCTAAAGGCTTTTCCTCTAACTTTTATTACAAAAGTAAAATCAACACATTCATCATGACAGTTGTAGTTCTTAAAAAAAAACCTTTTGTGCAGTTTGGAACAAATGTCGCAGTGGTCGAACTGGAAACGATATAGATAAAACGATAAAAAATTTTAAAAAAGCTGGTTATTATCCTGAAATTAAAAAAATCATTCTGTGGAACGATTCTTGTGTCACACAGAACAAAAACAGAATATTTGCTACAGCAATTAAATACTTCTTAGAAGAAAATCACCAAGTTGATAAAATTATCCAAAAGTATCGTGAGCCTGGCCATTCACAAATACAGAAAATCGAAAGTTTACACAGCACCATAGATCGCTCTACGAAAAAAAAAGGAAATTCCTTGTATTTTACCTTACGGATAATAACAAAAATTAAACAAGTGATGAAAAAAAACCAAGGGTTTTTAGAAAAGCACATTTTCAAATTTATATTGTATTACATACTGAGTTTAACTTTGGAAATATTTACTTGGAAATAGTTACTGCTTACTTATAAAATTTACTGCTAACAGTAAAGTTTTTAATTTAAAGTTGTTATAGCCCTTCAATGGGGAAGGTTGCCAAGTTTCTCAAGGATCTAACTTCATCTAACTCAACCCCCCTCCCCCCTTCGCCACCCTCCATTTTTTTAGGTTCTAGGAATTAAATTGTGAATTCCACAAAAATTTGGAATTTTACTTAGAATTTTACTATTTAAGCAAAAATGGGTAAAACTGAGAGACACTTTCTTCAATTTAAGGAACCGCTTTTAAATTTAAGAAAAACCTTTAACATATATTCAAATATAATGCTGGGCCTTTAAATTTTGCATATTAGTAAAAAAAAAATTGAACAGGTATTCAAGTTACAGGTGCTTAAAAAAAGCAAAATTTCAATTTTCGAGCCCTTATAGCTCCTAAACAGGGGGCTTGACAAAAAAATTTTGTTAACCGACTCCTACTAGCTTTCGAGAATCTACTTTCTCCCAAAATTTCAGGACCCTATATTGAACCGTTTAGGAGATAGATGGGACAAAAAATTTTGCAAAAATTGAGTTTTTTATAATGGTAAATTTTAGTACCGTATGGCAACCCTATACATTTAAGCAAAGTATTTTTGAAAAGCCTAACAGAACTATTGTTATATTAATTTAAATATAGGGCTTTTTTGGAATTTTCAGGGGCTGTAGCTTCGTCACCCTTCAAAATTAAGAAAAACCTTTGACACATGTTGAAATATAATTATAGAGCTTTGAATTTTGTATATCACTAAAAAAAAATTTGGACAGGTATTCAAGTTACAGATCTTTAAAAATAGCAAAATTTTAATTTTCGAGCCCTTATAGCTCCTAAATAGGGGGCTGGACAAAAAAAATTTTGTTAACCGACTACTACTAATTTCTGAGTATCTAACTTCTCCCAAAATTTCAAGACCCTAGTTTGAACCGTTCAGAAGATATGTGTGGTCAAAAATTTTGCAAAAATTAAGTTTTGTGTAATGTTAAATTTTAGTACCGTATGGCAACCCTAAAGATTTGCCTGTCAAAAATTTATAAAGTTTATGAAACCATCTATATTTTGCCGTTTTCAGTTTGAAAATATATTTAACAGGACTCTTGTTATAACAATTTATATATAGGGCTTTTTCCAACTTTGGGGGGCTGTAGCTCCGTAGCGGGTGGGGCTACAAAAAAAAATTCTTCTATAAAATTATTTTTTTTGCAATACCTACCCATGATTAAAATTTCTTTACTCTATTTCAAACGATGTAAAAGTGTTTGTAAACATACGGACGGACGGACGGACAGAGTGAAGCTATATAGGCACAAAATTTTTTGAAAATGTGCTAAAAATACTAAAATAATCACCAAGCTAAATTATTAGATATAATAAGTTTAAATAAAAGAAATATGAATGTAATAAACAACTTACATTTTTAGGTAAAATTTAGGTAATTCATTGGGAAAAAGTGTTACGTTTATTATATTTAAAATTGAATAGAGTTCATTATAAATGAAAATTTTAAAAAAATTTCAATCTCCTTGTGCATTGAACATTTTAACTAAACAAAAAAAAGAAAGACATAAGTCGGCGCATATAATAGTTTGATTGAGCTGCGAGTTACAACCGAAAATGAATTACTTTTACCCAGAAAGTCGGCGCATAGTATTAGAGTCATAAGCCTTAACTTTTAACAGCGTGACCTTTAAATTCAAATTTACGTTAAATTAAAGACGTGTTTTCACCTGAAAAAACGCAATATTCTAAAAATATATCACTGTCCTATGAAAACAAACAAAACCTTTCTTTTGGTTGTTGTTTCATTAAAATTGGTCTTATAGTGTACCCTAAAAAGAAATGTTTATGTTTGTATGGGAAAAAATAATCCGATTAAATATTATGATTAGACAGAGTTCCACAATACTTAGGTGTTACAATTGATGAGAAACTCAACTGAGGTGCACATATAAACGACTAATTAAAGAAAGCAAGAAGAATCGCAGGCATATTTAAAGCAATAAACAAAAGAGTTCCTTACGATTTGAAACGGTCATTATTTTATTCAATGTTCCACAGTACCATCACTTATGCTATTCAAATATAGGGAAATAGTTACAAAAAAAATCTTAATTTGGTACAATTAGCGCTAAACAAAGCTGTAAAAAATCTATTTCGATATAAGTTAAGAACCCTATAAATGTCCAACGATATAATGATGCTAAATTACAAGCTTGACATTAAATTGACTACTCATGTATATCAAATGCTAAATAACAAAATCAATTCAAATGTGTAACTAATCTTCATTAATGATTATCACACGTACAATACAAGATTTGCTGAAAACATCAGAATAACATCATCAAGAAAAAGATTCAATGGACATGATTCAGTATATAATTTATCGTACAGAAAATGTAATGAATTACCTAACTACATAAATAAATTTAAATGAATTTTTTAAAGCACATATTATTTATAATTAATTATCAATAACCGTTTACATCTTTTTATTTTCGTTTTTTGTTCTTTTCTGGTTGTTTGTTTGTTTTAATTTCGCTTTCTTATTTTTGTATTCTTTCTTCACGTTGCACTATATTTATACTTTGTATTAATTGTAATAACTTATTATATATTATATATATAATAAGTTATATATTGAATTATTTTTGTGCATCGATTAATTTGTTTTATTACCATTGAACTAAGTAATTCGTCACTCAGATATTGTTTTACCCCATACGCCCAAATTCAGTTTTCGAGAAAAACGCAATCAAAGTTGAATGCTAATAAAAATAAATTTGGTCGATAGAATTTTTTGAAAATTTATGTATTTATGTATTAGTATTTCCTTTTTAGCACATTTTCAAAAAATTTGGTAAAAATGTGCCTATATAGTTTCACTCTGTCCGTCCGTCCGTCTGTCTGTCCGTCTGTCCGTATGTTTACAAAAACTTTTACATCGTTTGAAATAGAGTTAAGAAATTTTAACCATAGGTAGCTTTCGCAAAAAAAATAATTTCGTAGAAGAATTTTTTTCTGTAGCCCCACCTGTTACGGAGCTACAGCCCCAAAGTTGGAAAAAGCCCTATATTTAAATTGTTATAACAAGAGTTCTGTTAGATATATTTTCAATCTGAAAACGGCAAACGATAGCTGGTGACATAAGCTTTATAAATATTTAAAAGGCAAATATTTAGGGTTACCATACGGTACTAAAATTTAGCATTACACAAAACTCAATTTTTGAAAAATTTTTGGTCACACATATCTTCTAAACGGTTCAAGCTAGGGTCTTGAAATTTCGGGAGAAGTTAGATACTAAGAAACTAGTAGGAGTTGGTTAACAAAATTTTTGTGTCAAGCCCCTTATTTAGGAGCTATAAGGGCTCGAAAATTGAAATTTTGCTATTTTTAAGCAACTGTAACTTGAATACCTGTCCAAATTTTTTTTTAGTGATATACAAAATTCAAAGCTCTATAATTAAATTTCAACACGTGTCAAAGGTTTTTCTTAATTTTGAAGGGTGGCAAAGCTACAGCCCCTGCAAATTCCAAAAAGGCCCTATATTTAAATTGATATAACAAAAGTTCTGTTAGGTTTATTTTCCATTAAAAACGGCAGAAGAGAGCTGTTTTTATAGAATTTACAAAAATACGTCGCTTAAATGTATAGGGTTGCCATACGGTACTAAAATTTACCATTATATAAAACTCAATTTTTGCAAAATTGTTGGTCCCATATATCTCCTAAACGGTTCAAGATAGGGTCCTGAAATTTTGGGAGAAAGTAGATTCTCGAAAGCTAGTAAGAGTCGGTTAACAAAATTTTTTTGTCAAGCCCCCTGTTTAGGAGCTATAAGGGCTCGAAAATTGAAATTTTGCTATTTTTAAGCACCTGTAACTTGAATACCTGTCCAATTTTTTTTTATTAATATACAAAATTTAAAGGCCCAACATTATATTTTAACATATGTTAAAGGTTTTTCTTAAATTTAAAAGCGGTTCCTTAAATTGAAGAAAGTGTCTCTCAGTTTTTAGGGAGCCGGAGGGGGGGGGGGTGGCAGTTAGATGAAGTTAGATCCTTGAGAAACTTGGCAACCTTCCCCATTGAAGGGCTATAACAACTTCAAAATAAAAACTTTACTGTTAGCAGTAAATTTTATAAGTAAGCAGTAACTATTTCCAAGTAAATATTTCCAAAGTTAAACTCAGTATGTAATACAATATAATTTTGAAAATGTGCTTTTTTAAAAACCCTTGGTTTTTTTTCATCACTTGTTATATATAATTTTGAATATAAAAAAAAATCATAATAACGCATCAAAAATACAAAAAAAATTTCATTAGAAGAAAAAGCAGTATACATAGGGGTGAGGCTGACACATCAAATAAAAATCTAGCAAATGAGTTCAAAGTGCCCATTCTAGAATAAGCACATTCTACAATGTTCAATTCTTATACTAATTTTTCAAAATTCACAGCATTCTTTTAAAACGGCATTTGTTTATTACGACGAATATTTTCTGTCTCTTCATGGTCGTTATAAGCGATCTTTACTGTATGTATTTTTTGTTTGCTATAAAAAATTATTGCTACTTCGTATATTGTTGTTACTTTTTTTGTGAAGTTTTTTGTAATAATAAAATAACCCACTTCTGAAATATATTCTGTAGTTGCCATTACGTTTGAGGGATGTATAACAAAAGTTGTTATAAAATATGTTTGTAAAAAATTAAAAATCTTTCATAAAAAAATAATTTGTAATTTAAATGATTTGTTCCTTAGGGCCTAACCAAAATCAACGCTTATGGTGTATAATTGCTAACAACAAGGTGTAAATTAGTAGTTAAGTACATGATATTACATGAGAATAACTTACTGTACCTCGAATTTCTAAGATTTTAACCATTGACAAAGCATATAAAAATGTTATTGTTTTTTCTTATGTTATTATTGTTCCAAAAATAAAATATTTTAAAATAATATTGTTTTTAAAAATACCTATATATTTTTTTAAAAAATACATTACATATATTCAAAATAATTGAAATACCTATAATATGTTTGCAGAAACAAAAAATTACATTTCTTAAGAAAAATTATGTGTTATTTAGGGATCAACCAGAATAAATGCGTACACGTGCAGTTTGTGTCAAAAAATTTTGAAATAAGTGGGTATGTTATGTACTGTACTTCGGAATTTAAAATTTTAAATTTTGACAAAGCGTATAAAAATATTGTAATTGTTTTTTCTGATGTTGCTACGATTAAGTTTGCAAAGTAAAATATTTTAAAATAATATTTTTTTTTTAAAAAAACATAAATTCGAAATAATTGCATTTTGCCTATACCAAAAAAAACTAAAAAAAATCTTCAACTTAAATAAAAGTTGACGTATAATTTCTGTTAAAAAATTTACAAATAAATAGGTATATGAATTTACATAAGAGCAACCAAAATACGCTTAACGCGATGTACTGTAATCGGATTTTTAAAATTTACAAATTGACAAATAGTTTTGGGTTTTTCTTATATTTCTAAGATTATGTTTTAAAAAATATCTTATATTGAAAAAAATTCAAAATATACCTATTATATGAAATTAATAAAATTTTTTATACTAAATTAAAACATTCAAATAAATATTTTTGTGTGTACGCGCGTATCAATTTACGGATATATGGATAGACATATTGACGTACTGCCGTATAAAAATTGTATGTCGTATGCTTCAATTTAGATAAAATAAATATTTAGTTATCTATTCCTTTCATCTACTCTTTTTCAAGAGGCGGTGTGGTGTAGCTGTAAAAAGAGTAGTTTACTCCTAGACAAATAGGTATATATATAAAGTAAAGAATTCAGAACCATTTTTTGTATAATGTATATACATTTGTAGTAAAAATTTCAGATTTTATTATTGAAATGTAGTGTTTATTGCCTATGTAGCTACAAAATTTAAAAATGGAATAAGGGGAGGAAAAATTTATCAATTTTTTAATTGATTAGTTATTTTTTTTTAATATCGTTGTAGATATGTTATAAATCTTAAAATTATGATTTTAAAAAAAATCTCGACTTCTGTTAACTTAACTATTATTTTGTATTTTGGCAGCTTCAATATAATATAATACTAAGTAGGTACTTAACTTATGAATTATGATAGGTATGTTAAATTTTGTTGTACATATTATGCTCTATGAATAAGCTTTTGATTTAGGATTTAGAATACATACAACATAGTTCAAATCGTACTAAAATGTTTAGAAAAAAGTACAGTTTTCTATATGTAGGACAGCATTAACTCGAATTTTGGCTACTTGACTTCAGTAAATATGTATACATATGTATTTGTTTAGAAAAATCATCAAATTTTCAGAACATTATAGATTACAACACTATTTATATTTAGAATGTAAATCGGTTTTTTTGTGTAATAAGTGTACAAAATTATACTCTCTTTATAGCGCGTTAAGCTACAGGAATAAAATTCAAAAATACTTAAAAACGTTTTTATAATTGAAAAAATTATAAATTTTATTTTTAAGCAAATTTCAAACGTAAGAATTGTTGACAACATGGTTGCCATACATTTTAATATGTACAGGAAAAAAAATTATTTTCGTTTAATATTAGTCTAATTTAAATTATACACAAAACGGATTTTTTATGTAAATTTAAAAGCACAAAAAGCTCGAATTTCGAGCAAAAGGCGATACTAGTTCATTATTATTATATGAAACAGTTACATTATCAATATTTTTTTTGTTGAAATTTAGGTATTTTATATTAAGTAATTTATTAGTGTTAATCGTTAGCTTGTGTGAATCCATCTATTAGCTTATAGCAGTCATATCAATATTTAATTATCGTTGGAGATCTTGACAGGACTCCTCATTATATACAGTTGCTAAATCGTCGGCAAACATAAACGCTTTTTCATTTAACTTAAGGTTAAGAAAACTATTAACATAACATCTGAATAAAGTTGGCCACAAATTGCCCCCTTGTATGACTCCATACTTAATATTTTCTGACCTATTTTTTTTTCCTTTACATTCGGTGAATTGCATTTTGTCTTTTAATTAGCTTGCAAACCATTTATACCCTTTGGCTTTGAATTCATATTCAAACATTATTCTTAGCAGAATACCTCTGTCAATAAAATCAAATGCTTTCGTCAGATCAAAAAATGCAGCAACAAATTTTTTGTTTTTTTCTATTCCACATTGTATATGAGAAACTACATCAAAGAGAGCTGCCTCAGTGCTAGAATTTTTTTGAATCCGTATTGCTGATCACTCATAAATTTTTCATATTCGAAGAATTCTGTTAGCTGGTTATTGATGAAAGTTTCAATCAGTTTACTAAAAACTGACGCAAGAGCAATTGGTCTTAAATTATGCATATCGTTTGAATCACCGGAACCTTTCACAATTGCCACAATTCTACTAATTTTCAAAATCTTAGGCTTTTCTCCCTGAGTCAGTGATTGATTTATGAGATTAGTTATAGTATGAGCTAGCTCATGTTTACAATGTTTTAATATTAACGGTGAAATATGATCTGAACCAGCAGAGTTTGAGTTTGATAGGCCTTGGATCAATTTTATACATTTATTTTTATCAATCATTTGAAATTTAAATTCTCTAGTTGTCATTATTTTAGGAAAATAAATGCTATTTAAATTTAGCTGCCATAGTTTCACCAATTGATGTATAAAAGAGATTAAATTTACTAAGTTTTTCTATTTTTCTTTATAACTAATTTCAGTATTATTTAAAAGTTAACCATTTTCGTGCTTGTTAGACACATTTTCTGACAGTATATCTTTCATTTATAACCAAGTTTTTCTCAGTTCTTTCCCAGCTTTATAGAATTATTTTACGTCATATTCAGCCTTTTTCTTCCTATCATAGCTGTATTTTTATTTGACAAGTATGCATATTTCTTTTTAATGTATTCCGAATTTTTATTCCTGGCATATTTTTTAAGCCAATAATTTTTTATTTTTATGATTTTCCTACATTCATTGTCAATCCATGGAGCGAAGTAATTTTTTCCACTATATTTTACTAATTTCACAACGGTCTCACTTTTTAATACATTTCTTTTATTACATTTTATTAGTTTCCATGTTTCAGTTATAATTACAAGTGGAATTACAGTGTTGAATGTGTCTAATATATACGTTATATTGTCTATTTTGTTTTTTAGACTTCTAGCATTTAGGTACATTATTTTAAGTGATTTAGATTTTTAAAGCATATAATATGAGTATCGAAGATATTTGTTTCGACGTGGTTATTGAATGGCAAATTAAATGTTAAATCATTCAACATTTAGATTATCTATGGAAGTGATATTAATTATTTTACTGTCTGCCGTTTTTCTAATAAATAATTTGCCATTTTTAATTCAGGCGTTGCTTTTTCGTTCAGAAAAATTATTTTATTTTCACATTTTACATCGCCGTTTAGTAATTTCACAGTTATTGTTTTTTTTTTACAGATTTTAATAATTTCTATACGTTTAAATTTTACTAATATTTTCTCTGGCTAACCTGATTTTGTTGTATTCTTGATTCTATAAGCTTCTTTTATTTCAGCTTCATCTATATTTACTTCAGCTTCAGCAGATACTTTTGTTACAATAATTTTTGGATTTTTATCTTCTATTTTATCTACACCGCTTTCTGTATTAATTTCTCCAATTCAGTTCTGTTCTTTTTAATATCTTGCTTTAATGTAGAATTTTCTTTTTTCAAGTTAATATTTTCTTTAATCAACTTATTTATGTACTCCTTTATGTCTCTAATCTCACTTTGTAACTTAAATAAATCTTCATCATGAACTGATTGATTTTTCAAGATGACATCAGGCTTATCTTCAATTGTCTAATTTGCATTGATGTTCACTTGTACGTTCTCCATCACATTGTAGCCCAAAATTTTTTCGTAAATTAATTTTCTTTGCACTTATTGCACTTGACATTTTTCATTGCACCAAGTCCACCAAAATTGATAAAAACGATTTGGAGTGTTTATAAAAAAGTTGGGAGTCCTTCATTATTAATTAAAACTTTAAGGTTAGTACGAGTTTTACCTTCTAGAACACGATTATACGAATCATTATGAAGGTAAGCTAAAAATAACCTAACGTTATTATAAACTCGTTCCTCCCGAAATCTTGAAAGAGCATACGCGCCCTCTCCCCGTAGTGATTCATGAGTCTTTTTTATTGCACCACCATTTACAATATTAGAATGACTTTTTTCAAGTACATCTGTAGGTGAAACCGAATTAATGGCTACGTTTGCATAGCTTGTAATATTATTACCATTGTCAATTTTACTATTGTGGATACCACCATGTACAAAATTAGAGTACTTATTTTTATTTTTATCAATAGAAGAAGTTGAATAAGTTACTGAAGTTAAAGAACTATTATTATTCGAAGTCGAATAAGTTAAAGTATTTAAAGAGCTAGCATTATTATTACTATTGTCTGTATTGCTATTATCAGTACTTATAATACTATTATCATTATTTATACTAATAGTATCAACACTATCATTAACAACATTATTAATATTATTGTTAATCGGTAACATTAAATAAGTACTAAACGAGGAAGAGTGTAGTAGAGTAGACTGTGTCAACTCTGGGATACCCGTATGACCGTAACATAAACATTATATCATCCGGTTAATTACTTTTGGCAAAATTTCAAACATTCAGCTTTATTAGGTGTAGAGTAATGCTCATATAAAAGAAGGAGTTGTATGGCAGCAACTCGAACCCTTTGCAGTAGACCAACCAAATTTTGCAGTAACTTTGGCCATTACACTAAACTATTTTTGGCAAAATTTTAGACACCCAGCATCATTTGGTGTAGTGTAATCCTCATATAAAAAAAGGAGTTGTATGGCAGCTACTCGAACCCTCAGCAGTAGACCAACTAAATTTTGCAGTAACTTTGGCCATTACACTAAACTATTTTTTGCAAAATTTCAGACACTCAGCTTCATCAGGTGTAGTGTAAAGCTCATATAAAAGAAGGAGTTGTATGGCAGCTACTCGAACCCTCTGCAGTAGACCAACCAAATTTTGCAGTAACTTTGGCCATTATACTAAACTACTTTTGGCAAAATTTCAGACACGCAGCTTCCATAGGTATAGAGCAATGCTCATATAAAATTAGAAGTTGTATGGCAGGTACTCGAACCCGTGGACCAAAATGGCTGAATTTCAAACTCGATTCCGTTTTTTGCATAAAAACGAATTTGTGAAAATTTCATAATCCTAGCTCCTTTACTTTTTGAGTTATCGTGATGACGGACGGACGGACAGACGGACAGACAGACGGACGGACGGACATACATAGCTAAATCGATTTATTTTTCGATTCTGATCCGATCCATACACTTGAGTCTATATCTACCCCCTCTCCTTCTCTGCGTCACAAACGTAATGGCAAATTTATTATACCCTTGGACTATATAGTCATACGGGTATAAAAATGTAATTTTAAGAACTTTTTTTGAAATTTTTTTACCGCGCTATTTATCTGGCCCTGTGCAACTGGGTCCAATTAATTTAAAACAGAGAAATTTAAAGTTTTTTCTTTTAATACGATTTGGAAAAGACAGGAAACACAATTGACACAAAAATCATTTTTTTTTAAATTGGAGCATTTTAATACAATCAAAGGATTTTGGAGCTCTTTTAATACAAATAGATGAATTTTTAACTTCTCAGTATTAGATGAAGAGAGGTTAAAATTGTGTAGTTTAAATATTCTACGATTCCACTCATCCTCAGTCCATATAGTTCCAAATTTATGTACAATTATTGGATCCGTTTGAATGCCAATATCACACGTTTCCAAAGTATTTTAAGTTCCAAATTCACATGTTGTACATGTACTCTGAATTCTTTTATTAAATGTATTCACCTTTCTTGGGAATCTTGGAGGTTTGTGAGCAACTCCAATAAGAATAGATTCATAGAATTATGTAATGATTCTAGTTTTTAAATAAAGGAATTATGTTAAGAAGCTAACTATTTGTTAAATGAAGATATATTTATAACATGTTGGCGATTACAACCAGTTTCGATGAAATCTCTAGCATTATTTTCCAAATAACCAAAATGATTAGGCAGAGATAAGAGAATTTCCATTTAGATTTTTTGAATTATAGAACCAGAAGCACGGCTGCATAGCATATCAAGCGATTTCGTCATGTTCTGGAAAGCGTTTGTATGATTTACAATGGTGTTATTTATTTTATTATTATTTTATTTTTTATCAGAGATTGATATATGTCTATTCTTAAACAAACCACGCAGCAAACCTTTATAATTTAGATAATCTTCACAAATGAAAAATGAATCAAGAGATACCATGGAACTTTCTTCTACAAAAAGCTCTGGATATAACAAATTTTTTTTTCTTACTTCGAACTCAATTTACAAATTGCATTTGTATCTCTTATTAAATATCAAATAATACGTCGAAAAAAAAAAGAAAATAAAGTTTATTCACTTTAATTAAGTTTAAGTTTATAATTTTCAATTACGTAATCAAAGTGATCAAATTAGATTAAGCATAAGCAAAAAAAAAAAATATGTTAAAAATTTTTTTTATTATAACATTAAATTGTTGTTTAAAAAAGAAAAAAAAAGACATTAAGTTAAACAAATTTAAACTATGTGTGTTCAATTACATACAAAAACAATTGCACCAAATTAAAATTTAATTTTTTTGTTGATTAACTATAACAAAACATGTTCAAATTTATTTGTTTTTTTTTTTTTTTATTTTACATAATTAATAAATACCAAAATTTCGCGAAAAGCGTGGGATCAATTGAGTAATTCTATAACAGAGTAAAATTCGGCAAAACGAATAAACACATTTATTATTTGATCAATTTTTTAAAAATTTGCTAAAAAGAAAGTGTAAATTAATTTCCAATTGAAATGCAAAAATATCTGCTGTTATTAATTAAACTAAAACAAAACAGTGTTACAACAAAATAAGTGATGAAAAAAACCAAGGGTTTTTTAAAAAGCACATTTTCAAAATTTTATTGTGTTACATACTGAGTTTAATTTTTGAAATATATACCCTGCTTATTTATAAAAACAGTAAATTTTGAATTTTTAAGTCCTAATGCTAATAGTCCTTCAATTCCGATTTTGAGGCTACAGAAAAAAGATCACTATGCAATACCTACCTATAGTTGAAATTTCTTCTCTTTATTTAAAACGGTGTATTTGTGTAAAGATACGGACGGACGGACCATGTCAAAATTTAAAAAAATCTTTGACACTTCGTGAAACTGTCGTTTTAGAGCTTTCAATTTTGTATACCTATAAATAAAAAAAGATTTTGACAGGTATTCAAGTTATGTGTGTGTGTGTGTTTAAAAACAAAATTTATAGAAAAATTTCTGTTTTCGTTTTCAGGTTGAAAATATATCTTATAGAACTCTTGTTATAGCTGTTTAGGTAAAGGGCTTTTTCCAACTTTGGGGGTTGTAGTTCCGTGTAATTCTTCTACGATATTTTTTTGTTAAATGCCTACCCGTGGTTAAAATTTCTTTACTCTATTTCAAACGATGTAAAAGTTTTTGTAAACAGACGGACGAACGGACGGACAGAGTGAAGCTATATAGGCACATTTCTACAAAATTTTTTGATAACGGTAAAAAAATTTAAACGGGTCTTTAAGTTAAAGGTGCTCACATAGGAAAATTTCAATTTGTAAATTCAAAAATTACAGGGGGCGATTATTACAGGGGAGATTATTATAAGAGGTTCAGCAAAAAAATGATGTAAGCCGACTTCTACTAATTTCTGAGGATCTAACTTCTTCCAAAATTTCAAGTCTCCAGCTTGGACCGTTTAGAAGATATGTGGGGCCAAAAAATTTGCAAAAATTGAGTTCACATATCTGTTTTAATTTTATTTTCAATTTAGCATCTTATTTCTAATCTATACATTTAGGCGATATATATTTGTAAAGCCTATAAAAGCAGCTTCCTTTTGCCATTTTTAGATGAACAATAAAACTCTCGTTAAACTAATTTAAATAGAGGGTTTTTTTTTAATGCGGCGGCCTGTTGTATCGTAACGGGTGGAGCTACAGAAAAAAGTTTTCTAAGAATTTTTTTTTTTCAATACCCACCCGTAGTGAAAATTTGTTTTTTCTATTTCAAACGGTGTAAAAAGTTTTGTGCACATACGGACGGACGGACGGACAAACAGAATGAACTAATAAGCACATTTTTTCAATTTTTTTGAAAATTTGCTTAAAAATGGGTAGCATTTAAAAAAATTGCGTTAATTTTATCTTCTAGAATCCGAACCCATTTTCCGATATCGAAAATCCCCGCGGTACTTTCATTACTAGTAATCTAAAGTTAAAATTCCAAAATAGTGTCATTAATTTTTGAGTTGTATGCTCGTTAGCCCTTTAACCGAAAAGTTCCAGAAACCGAACCTATTGTCCGATTTCGCTCATATACAGTTCACGCCGAACATTCAAATTTCGAACGGACATGGCCCAATCTGATCACAAATATATATACTTTTCCATATCTAGATAGCTTCCTTTCGGTGGTTACAAAAACCATACCAAAATTAAATTTGGCTTTTTACCTATTTCATAAGTGTAGGGTATAACAAAGTTTATTTTCAAAACTAATTCATTTCAGTAATATTAAACCAGCCCAAATTAGTAATTTGAATTTGTTTGGATTCCTAATAAAGATTCTAAAAATGATAATGAAAACTCACATTGTTTGAAGGATCGAGATAGATTTAAATAAAATATTATATTAAAAGAGCTTCTAAGGAATGACTACTCAAGTTGGGTTAAAGTAGAAACTATTGACATTTTAAACAATTCTTTTTTGGGCAAAACGTGTGATGAAGTTTAAGTACAGAAATGCCATTTGTTATGAGGGAACTACTCAAGCTAGTTTGAAAGTAATATTTATACAAAACGTAATTGAAAATATTTGCCGCAGTATGAACAAATTGTCTAGAGTGTCTTTGTTTTACAAAGTATTTGAAAATTACAGTATTAATGCTAGAAGAGATAAAATTCTTTGGAAGTACGCCTAAAAAAACCTGTGCAATTGCTCATAAGTTTTACAAGTAAATATATAAACATAGTCACTGCTATTAAAAGTTATTAAAACATCTATAACTTTATTCCCCTATAGGTAATAAGTACTCATTCTTAAATCCATATTTTTGTTAAACTTCTAATACAATTCAACAATTGTATCCGTGCCAAGTATTTTTATAACTAAGAAAAGTATTTTTGTTTTTTTCTATAGATTTGTAAATGTATACAACTGACATAATAAGGTGGTATGTTATAAACCACGCAAAATGTTTAGACTTTTGGGTGTTGCAATTGCTTTAAAAGTGTGTTATATTAAGCTTTATTCTTTTCATATCAATGCTAAGTTAACGTATAACATAGCATTAGGGTACGCTAATCAGCCGCAACGTAGTTTGTCTTTCATTATATTAACTAGGGAAAAAGTATATTAACGTATATGAACAGGTCTATGTGCAAATTTTGTTTTTCTGAATCAATACGAACCCTAAGCCAAAAACAAATAATGTTAAATGAATTTAATTACATTTTCAAAAAGAATATCTAAAAAAAAAACCTGATCTGGTTTTGAACTAAACCTTACAACCTAATAATTAATTTAATTCGTAACCCCAGGCCTAACCACCCTACCATTTAGTTACTTATATTTTCCTAGCTAAGTATTAATATTGACCGCAAAAGTAAGTGAATTAACAGCATTTTCTTGCATTTTATAAAACAATAGATTGACATATACAGAAATATCTTTTATATATTTTAATTCGTCGCTCAGTCATTTTTTTGCCCCACGTAATAATAATTTTTTTTTAATTAGCAATTGATTCCTAGATTTTTTAGAAAACGGATTTAAAGTTTCTGCGTGTCATGTTTGCCCCACGTAATACTTTTAGTACAACATTAGACATTTTTTGCCCCATATTACAATATTTTGGATTCAATATCTTTATTTATTATTAACCACTTTTATTTATAGTAAACCACTCGACGTATTAATATTCTATTCAATTTGATTATTGGTTTGCCCCATGTGTAACAAATTTCACAGTATTCACGGAAAATTAAAAAAAAAATTAAATGCATATGATTCAGTGTTACTATAAAGTAAAGATTATTAAATGCTTAAATGTAGTTACAGTTTTTAATAAGTGTGCTCTTATAGGTTATAATTCATAAATTAAAAAAAATCATAATATTTAAATATGTATTCATGTCAATGCAATAATGATATTAAGCAAGTATGTAGAACGTTCTTTTTGAACATCTTGTGTATCGATAAAAAACGCATATATTACTTTTTTAAACATTGCCAAATTAAAAACACTGGTGTCACTAATAAAAGACTTAAATGAACCAATATTAAGAGAGTAACTGATTCAGAAATTATACAGAAAATTAAAGATCATATAAACAGCTTTCCAGTAGTAGATTCGCATTACTGTAGAGCATCTACTAGAAAAGCGTATCTCGATTCTTCATTATCCATTAAAATTGAAGCTATAGATTTTCATAAATATGACACTGATAGAAAAGTATTTAATTATCATTTTACTCACCAAAAAAAGATCAGTGTGATCTATGTTCGATATTTGCATTTAAAAATTTAAATTTACCTACTGAATAACAGTTAATTAAATACAATTACTACAAACAAGAAGTTAGTATTATAAAGGCTGAATAACAAAAAGATAGGATTAATTTACATGAAAAAGTTGCTATAATAAATTTTGATTTACAATCCGTATTTGCTTTTCCTAAAGGCTTTTCCTCTAACTTTTATTACAAAAGTAAAATCAACACATTCATCATGACAGTTGTAGTTCTTAAAAAAAAACCTTTTGTGCAGTTTGGAACAAATGTCGCAGTGGTCGAACTGGAAACGATATAGATAAAACGATAAAAAATTTTGAAAAAGCTGGTTATTATCCTGAAATTAAAAAAATCATTCTGTGGAACGATTCTTGTGTCACACAGAACAAAAACAGAATATTTGCTACAGCAATTAAATACTTCTTAGAAGAAAATCACCAAGTTGATAAAATTATCCAAAAGTATCGTGAGCCTGGCCATTCACAAATACAGAAAATCGAAAGTTTACACAGCACCATAGATCGCTCTACGAAAAAAAAAGGAAATTCCTTGTATTTTACCTTACGGATAATAACAAAAATTAAACAAGTGATGAAAAAAAACCAAGGGTTTTTAGAAAAGCACATTTTCAAATTTATATTGTATTACATACTGAGTTTAACTTTGGAAATATTTACTTGGAAATAGTTACTGCTTACTTATAAAATTTACTGCTAACAGTAAAGTTTTTAATTTAAAGTTGTTATAGCCCTTCAATGGGGAAGGTTGCCAAGTTTCTCAAGGATCTAACTTCATCTAACTTCATCTAACTCAACCCCCCTCCCCCCTTCGCCACCCTCCATTTTTTTAGGTTCTAGGAATTAAATTGTGAATTCCACAAAAATTTGGAATTTTACTTTTAGAATTATACAATCTAAGAAAAAATGGGTAAAACTGAGAGACACTTTCTTCAATTTAAGGAACCGCTTTTAAATTTAAGAAAAACCTTTAACATATGTTAAAATATAATGTTGGGCCTTTAAATTTTGTATATTAATAAAAAAAAATTGGACAGGTATTCAAGTTACAGGTGCTTAAAAATAGCAAAATTTCAATTTTCGAGCCCTTATAGCTCCTAAACAGGGGGCTTGACAAAACAATTTTGTTAACCGACTCCTACTAACTTTCGAGAATCTAGTTTCTCCCAAAATTTCAGGATCCTATCTTAAACCGTTTAGGAGATATATGGGACCAGCAATTTTGCAAAAATTGAGTTTTATATAATGGTAAATTTTAGTACCGTATGGCAACCCTATACATTTAAGCGACGTATTTTTGTAAATTCTATAAAAACAGCTCTCTTCTGCCGTTTTTAATGGAAAATAAACCTAACAGAACTTTTGTTATATCAATTTAAATATAGGGCCTTTTTGGAATTTGCAGGGGCTGTAGCTTTGCCACCCTTCAAAATTAAGAAAAACCTTTGACACGTGTTGAAATTTAATTATAGAGCTTTGAATTTTGTATATCACTAAAAAAAAATTTGGACAGGTATTCAAGTTACAGTTGCTTAAAAATAGCAAAATTTCAATTTTCGAGCCCTTATAGCTCCTAAATAAGGGGCTTGACACAAAAATTTTGTTAACCAACTCCTACTAGTTTCTTAGTATCTAACTTCTCCCGAAATTTCAAGACCCTAGCTTGAACCGTTTAGAAGATATGTGTGACCAAAAATTTTTCAAAAATTGAGTTTTGTGTAATGCTAAATTTTAGTACCGTATGGTAACCCTAAATATTTGCCTTTTAAATATTTATAAAGCTTATGACACCAGCTATCGTTTGCCGTTTTCAGATTGAAAATATATCTAACAGAACTCTTGTTATAACAATTTAAATATAGGGCTTTTTCCAACTTTGGGGCTGTAGCTCCGTAACAGGTGGGGCTACAGAAAAAAATTCTTCTACGAAATTATTTTTTTTGCGAAAGCTACCTATGGTTAAAATTTCTTAACTCTATTTCAAACGATGTAAAAGTTTTTGTAAACATACGGACAGACGGACAGACAGACGGACGGACGGACAGAGTGAAACTATATAGGCACATTTTTACCAAATTTTTTGAAAATGTGCTAAAAAGGAAATACTAATACATAAATTCATAAATTTTCAAAAAATTCTATCGACCAAATTTATTTTTATTAGCATTCAACTTTGATTGCGTTTTTCTCGAAAACTGAATTTGGGCGTATGGGGTAAAACAATATCTGAGTGACGAATTACTTAGTTCAATGGTAATAAAACAAATTAATCGATGCACAAAAATAATTCAATATATAACTTATTATATATATAATATATAATAAGTTATTACAATTAATACAAAGTATACATATAGTGCAACGTGAAGAAAGAATACAAAAATAAGAAAGCGAAATTAAAACAAACAAACAACCAGAAAAGAACAAAAAACGAAAATAAAAAGATGTAAACGGTTATTGATAATTAATTATAAATAATATGTGCTTTAAAAAATTCATTTAAATTTATTTATGTAGTTAGGTAATTCATTACATTTTCTGTACGATAAATTATATACTGAATCATGTCCATTGAATCTTTTTCTTGATGATGTTATTCTGATGTTTTCAGCAAATCTTGTATTGTACGTGTGATAATCATTAATGAAGATTAGTTACACATTTGAATTGATTTTGTTATTTAGCATTTGATATACATGAGTAGTCAATTTAATGTCAAGCTTGTAATTTAGCATCATTATATCGTTGGACATTTATAGGGTTCTTAACTTATATCGAAATAGATTTTTTACAGCTTTGTTTAGCGCTAATTGTACCAAATTAAGATTTTTTTTGTAACTATTTCCCTATATTTGAATAGCATAAGTGATGGTACTGTGGAACATTGAATAAAATAATGACCGTTTCAAATCGTAAGGAACTCTTTTGTTTATTGCTTTAAATATGCCTGCGATTCTTCTTGCTTTCTTTAATTAGTCGTTTATATGTGCACCTCAGTTGAGTTTCTCATCAATTGTAACACCTAAGTATTGTGGAACTCTGTCTAATCATAATATTTAATCGGATTATTTTTTCCCATACAAACATAAACATTTCTTTTTAGGGTACACTATAAGACCAATTTTAATGAAACAACAACCAAAAGAAAGGTTTTGTTTGTTTTCATAGGACAATGATATATTTTTAGAATATTGCGTTTTTTCAGGTGAAAACACGTCTTTAATTTAACGTAAATTTGAATTTAAAGGTCACGCTGTTAAAAGTTAAGGCTTATGACTCTAATACTATGCGCCGACTTTCTGGGTAAAAGTAATTCATTTTCGGTTGTAACTCGCAGCTCAATCAAACTATTATATGCGCCGACTTATGTCTTTCTTTTTTTTGTTTAGTTAAAATGTTCAATGAACAAGGAGATTGAAATTTTTTTAAAATTTTCATTTATAATGAACTCTATTCAATTTTAAATATAATAAACGTAACACTTTTTCCCAATGAATTACCTAAATTTTACCTAAAAATGTAAGTTGTTTATTACATTCATATTTCTTTTATTTAAACTTATTATATCTAATAATTTAGCTTGGTGATTATTTTAGTATTTTTAGCACATTTTCAAAAAATTTTGTGCCTATATAGCTTCACTCTGTCCGTCCGTCCGTCCGTATGTTTACAAACACTTTTACATCGTTTGAAATAGAGTAAAGAAATTTTAATCATGGGTAGGTATTGCAAAAAAAATAATTTTATAGAAGAATTTTTTTTTGTAGCCCCACCCGCTACGGAGCTACAGCCCCCCAAAGTTGGAAAAAGCCCTATATATAAATTGTTATAACAAGAGTCCTGTTAAATATATTTTCAATCTGAAAACGGCAAAATATAGATGGTTTCATAAACTTTATAAATTTTTGACAGGCAAATCTTTAGGGTTGCCATACGGTACTAAAATTTAACATTACACAAAACTTAATTTTTGCAAAATTTTTGACCACACATATCTTCTGAACGGTTCAAGCTAGGGTCTTGAAATTTTGGGAGAAGTTAGATACTCAGAAATTAGTAGTAGTCGGTTAACAAAATTTTTTTTGTCCAGCCCCCTATTTAGGAGCTATAAGGGCTCGAAAATTAAAATTTTGCTATTTTTAAAGATCTGTAACTTGAATACCTGTCCAAATTTTTTTTTAGTGATATACAAAATTCAAAGCTCTATAATTATATTTCAACATGTGTCAAAGGTTTTTCTTAATTTTGAAGGGTGACGAAGCTACAGCCCCTGAAAATTCCAAAAAAGCCCTATATTTAAATTAATATAACAATAGTTCTGTTAGGCTTTTCAAAAATACTTTGCTTAAATGTATAGGGTTGCCATACGGTACTAAAATTTACTATTATAAAAAACTCAATTTTTGCAAAATTTTTGGTCCCATATATCTCCTAAACGGTTCAAGATAGGGTCCTGAAATTTTGGGAGAAAGTAGATTCTCGAAAGCTAGTAGGAGTCGGTTAACAAAATTTTTTTGTCAAGCCCCCTGTTTAGGAGCTATAAGGGCTCGAAAATTGAAATTTTGCTTTTTTTAAGCACGTCCTGTAACTTGAATACCTGTTCAATTTTTTTTTTACTAATATGCAAAATTTAAAGGCCCAACATTATATTTGAATATATGTTAAAGGTTTTTCTTAAATTTAAAAGCGGTTCCTTAAATTGAAGAAAGTGTCTCTCAGTTTTACCCATTTTTGCTTAAATAGTAAAATTCTAAGTAAAATTCCAAATTTTTGTGGAATTCACAATTTAATTCCTAGAACCTAAAAACTTAGAGGGAGACGGAGGGGGGGGGGGGGGTGGCAGTTAGATGAAGTTAGATCCTTGAGAAACTTGGCAACCTTCCCCATTGAAGGGCTATAACAACTTCAAAATAAAAACTTTACTGTTAGCAGTAAATTTTATAAGTAAGCAGTAACTATTTCCAAGTAAATATTTCCAAAGTTAAACTCAGTATGTAATACAATATAATTTTGAAAATGTGCTTTTTTAAAAACCCTTGGTTTTTTTTCATCACTTGTTATATATAATTTTGAATATAAAAAAAAATCATAATAACGCATCAAAAATACAAAAAAAATTTCATTAGAAGAAAAAGCAGTATACATAGGGGTGAGGCTGACACATCAAATAAAAATCTAGCAAATGAGTTCAAAGTGCCCATTCTAGAATAAGCACATTCTACAATGTTCAATTCTTATACTAATTATTCAAAATTCACAGCATTCTTTTAAAACGGCATTTGTTTATTACGACGAATATTTTCTGCCTCTTCATGGTCGTTATAAGCGATCTTTACTGTATGTATTTTTTGTTTGCTATAAAAAATTATTGCTACTTCGTATATTGTTGTTACTTTTTTTGTGAAGTTTTTTGTAATAATAAAATAACCCACTTCTGAAATATATTCTGTAGTTGCCATTACGTTTGAGGGATGTATAACAAAAGTTGTTATAAAATATGTTTGTAAAAAATTAAAAATCTTTCATAAAAAAATAATTTGTAATTTAAATGATTTGTTCCTTAGGGCCTAACCAAAATCAACGCTTATGGTGTATAATTGCTAACAACAAGGTGTAAATTAGTAGTTAAGTACATGATATTACATGAGAATAACTTACTGTACCTCGAATTTCTAAGATTTTAACCATTGACAAAGCATATAAAAATGTTATTGTTTTTTCTTATGTTATTATTGTTCCAAAAATAAAATATTTTAAAATAATATTGTTTTTAAAAATACCTATATATTTTTTTAAAAAATACATTACATATATTCAAAATAATTGAAATACCTATAATATGTTTGCAGAAACAAAAAATTACATTTCTTAAGAAAAATTATGTGTTATTTAGGGATCAACCAGAATAAATGCGTACACGTGCAGTTTCTGTCAAAAAATTTTGAAATAAGTGGGTATGTTATGTACTGTACTTCGGAATTTAAAATTTTAAATTTTGACAAAGCGTATAAAAATATTGTAATTGTTTTTTCTGATGTTGCTACGATTAAGTTTGCAAAGTAAAATATTTTAAAATAATATTTTTTTTTTAAAAAAACATAAATTCGAAATAATTGCATTTTGCCTATACCAAAAAAAACTAAAAAAAATCTTCAACTTAAATAAAAGTTGACGTATAATTTCTGTTAAAAAATTTACAAATAAATAGGTATATGAATTTACATGAGAGCAACCAAAATACGCGTAACGCGATGTACTGTAATCGGATTTTTAAAATTTACAAATTGACAAATAGTTTTGGGTTTTTCTTATATTTCTAAGATTATGTTTTAAAAAATATCTTATATTGAAAAAAATTCAAAATATACCTATTATATGAAATTAATAAAAATTTTTATACTAAATTAAAACATTCAAATAAATATTTTTGTGTGTACGCGCGAAATACGTGTTTCGATTCTACTCGAAATAAAAAAAACAATTTATTTTAGTATTTTAACCTTGTTTATTTGATGGTTATAATTATAATTGATTTATTTGATTTTTAATTAGTCTTTTTATACAAAATTTACAGGTATGAAATTATACATAATTGCTGATTTAGCATTTTTTAAATTAAAGGTAATTAGTGTTGAAATTAAAGTTTACATAAGTTCAATTAAAGTTCAATAAAATCTAAATTGCAAAGTTAACAAAATTATTAATTTATAAAAGAAAATTTATAATTGAATTTTATTTATAATATTTATTTAAAAGTTAAAAGTGAAGTGTCAGCATTATACTAGTTGATTAACATTGTTACTGGAATATGTAACTTCTCCCCCCTTAGAAGAGAGCGACGGCGATGTGAACTGGAGTTTCGACGGTTCTGTGACAGGAGCGATAAATGTGTTGACTGGATAAATGGTTTTGTAATATGATTTTTGATGGATTACGATGTATAGAAGAAAAATTATAGTTATGACTGTTGTGGCGCTTGCTATTGAAATTATAATGTAAAGGTCGGCTTGTTTTGCATAAATTGTTAAATCATTGGTTGGTTCTCGGTTTGTAAATTGGTAATTTTCCAATCTTTTGAATGACGTAGAGTTGTGTGAATATGTGACGTTAACTTGAGAGAATTGTGTAGTGGGATATATATTGATTTCTTCCCAATGGTTTCGTTGCATTGAAGAATATACTACTTCGTTTATTTTGATATCGCAATTTTGGTAATGTATTAGTAGAGTTCCTTTTACTTTTTGATGATTTGACCCACACGTTGTATTTATGGTTGTATTGGGAATGTTAATTAATATAATATAGTTAGGCTCTGGTTGGAATATTTCGATATTTACATCTCTCAGGTGTAGTTCGCAATTTGCTGGTTGATTTTGTAATAATTTACCAATACACTTTGAAGATGAAATTTTTTCTTGGTGGAATGTATCTTTGCAATAATATGTATGTTCTATCTTTGTGCATTTATCATCTAAATACAATATATTATTATCATTTGCAAGTAAATAAGGTTTACAAGAAATTGTTTTATTTATATTTACTGGAAGGGGAATTAGGCGGAATAAGGTAAATATTTCTTTGGAAATAATTGGAATTTGTACATTAAATATTATATTGCTATCATTATAATAAGCTTGGAGTGATAAAAATTCATATATAACTTCATCTGAATTAATAGTAATGTTTTGATTATTGAAAATTTCGTGAATTTCTTGAATTTCCAAGGGGTTTAGGATTTGTTTTGAAATTAAGTTGAGTTTAGCAAGAACAATTGCTTCTCCGATATTTGCTAAATGACTACTTAGTAAATCAATGTTATAATTAATTTGATTTAAAAATTGTAAGTATTGAAGTTTACTTCCTTCAGTACGTATACTATTTCGAAGTTGATCTGTAAAAAGATTGAAGTAATTCACGATAGTTTCTTGTTGATAATTTATGTGATCTGTTATATTTTGAAAACGTTCGATCATTTTTTTGTTAACTAAATTTTGGTGGTGAATTTCGCCATTTAAATCGTTTTCATTTTTCATAATTTTTTCAATTTCTTCATTTAACCGAATAGCATCGTTTGCGTCCATATTGCCTGTTATTTGTTTAATTAGGGTGCCTAAACCGTTTATAAGTCCTCTTTTTTTCTAAATTTTGGCATAAGAGAGTGAAGTTTATTTTTAAGTTCCTGTAGTTTCATATTAGTTATGGTAAGAGATTCTTTTAAACTGGTTATTGGAGTTAAAGTTTCAATTGAAATTTCGATATTAATTATATTTTGTTCATAATCTTGTAGCTTGATTATATGCAGAAAATTCTTCTGGGTTTTTATGACTTTTGCGGTACCAAGGTTCATAGGGAGAATTACTTTACTATTGGATAGATCATGAATCTCGATGCTTTGGGCTATTGTCAGAAGAATTGACCTGTAATTTTAGTTTTTTCTTTAGTTTAGATTTATGTATTTTTTGATCTTTATTGGTGATTACTGTAATTTTATTATTTTTCTTAATTTTTTGTTTAGAAAACCTAGGTGTAATTTTATTTCTTCTACATTCTTTTCTATAAACTGTTTCATTTTCTTGCAAATCTATAGGCTCTATTCTATTTTCGTTAAGTTTGCTAATATTTTTGTTAGCAATATTTTCTAATTGGATTTTAACTGAAGGGTATAGATTTTTTTGGAATTCATTTAATTTACTTAGATATTCATGTTCATTATTAAATCGGATATTATTATTGAATTTAGAAGTTCTACCATAGAATAACTCAAATGGAGTAAGTTTCGTAGCAGAATGTATTGCATTATTATATGTTATAATTGTTTCATTTAAAATATCTCCGTGATCAGGTTCAATTTGATTTTCTTTATGTTTATGTAAAATGATCCTATAAATTTCTGTCAAGGTTGAATGTAAGCGTTCTACAGGGGAATTGCTAGAGGGTTGTTGAAAAGAGGTGAAATGTAATTCAAAATTGTATTGGTTACAGAAATCTTTAAATATGTTAGAGGTAAATTCTGTACCTTGGTCACATACTAATTTTAAAGGTATGCCGTGTAGGCTAATAAAATGTTTTATTGATTTAATGACGTTTAAACTATTTCGTGTTTCTAATGGATATGCCGCTGCGAATTTGGAAAATTTATCGATTATGGTTAAATTAAGATTGTTGTTAATTGTATATATGTCAATATGTAAGATACTTAAAGGTTGTAGTGGTATTTCCGGTTTTTCGAATTTTAATTTTAAAGGTTGTCTGTCATATTTTAGTTTTGTACACGTTTCACAATTATTTATAGCACGAATTATTTTGTTTTTCATAAATGGAAAGAAATATTGGCATTTGAGGTGATTCAAACTTTCATTTATCCCTCTGTGATTATTTTTTAAGTGATATTCACTAATTATTTGGTCTTGTTCGTCTTCGTCTTTTACGTCTATTAATAAATTTGTACATCTAATTATTTTGAATGTTTTACTATTCGAGAAAAATTGTGAGTATACATTGTGAACAATTTTAAAAGTTTCGTCATCAGTATAAACTGCAGTAACTCTATTGGGTGATAAATATTCTTTGAAAAGGTTGGTAACGTTTTCTATTGTAAAATTAGGTTGGCAAAAAGTTCTTCGTTGTTTATTACGGAAAACTATCTCTAAAGAAGTTTAAGGTTTCCTATCTGTTTTTTCAAGGATAAGTTGAAGATTGAACTCATTTAGAGGACGTTCGGATATATATATATGATCGTCCAAATTTTCATTAGTTGAATGAATAGTAGAAATTACATCATCTCTATTTGAACTAGCTACAGTAGCATTGTTAGTTTCTGAAACATTGATATCTGTTTTATTTCTAGATTGGTTTTCTGGTATAACGATTCTACTAAGAGCATCAGCATTTGAATTTTGGGTTCCTTTCTTATATGTTATTTCATAGTCATACTCTTCAAGCTTCAGTCTCCATCTCACAAGTTTTGAATTAGGATCTTTTAAACTCATCAACCAGGTGAGCGGTTTATGATCAGTTACGATCTTAAATTTTCTCCCAAATAAATACGGTCTAAAGTATTTAGTCGACCATACTATTGCGAGGAGCTCTTTTTCTATGGTTGAGTAATTCAATTCTGAATCGTTCAATGTCCTACTGGCATAACAAATTGGAAGATCATTACCAATAGGCCCTCGCATCAGTAGTTAAAACAAATGGCTTGGAGAAATCGGGGTACTGTAAGATAGGATCGTTGGTAAGAAGGTCTTTACAATTTTCAAATGCCTTAATATAATTTTCGTTTAAATCAATTTTTTTTCCTTTTTTGAGACAATTCGTAAGTGGTTTTGTTAGAGCGGCAAAGTTTTTGATGAACTTCCTATAATAACCAAGAAGTCCGAGGAATCCTTTAATTTCTTTTTGGTTGGTTGGGATAGGAAAGTTTTTAATCGCTTTGATTTTTTCTGGATTGGGCTTCACTCCATCTGTAGAGACAATGTGTCCCAAAAAAGCGACTTCTTTATGGAGAAATTCAGACTTATCAAGTTGAACTTTAAGGTTAGCTTGACGCAATTTATCAAAAACTTTTTTCAGGCTCTCTCCATGTTCTTGTAAGGATGTAGAGTACACGATAATATCGTCCAAATAAACTAGACAGATTTTGCCCTGTAACTCTTGTAGGATGTTGTCCATGACACGTTGAAAGGTGGACGGGGCATTTTTCAACCCGAAAGGCATCCTTACATATTCATAATGGCCACCTTCTACAGTGAAGGCGGTTTTTTTTACATCTCTGGGGTCCATTTCTATTTGGTGAAACCCACTTGCAAGATCTAAAGTAGTAAAATACATACTTTTGCCGAGTTTATCCAAAATTTCAGTGATATTCGGAAGAGGATAGCGGTCGCTAACGGTCTTTTCGTTAAGCTTCCTATAATCTATCACTAATCGCCACTTTTGTTTTCCACTGGCGTCTTTTTTCTTGGGAACGATCCAAACCGGTGAACTCCAAGGGGAGTAACTTGGTCGAATAATTCCTTGCGAGAGCATGTCACTTATTTGTCTTCTCACTTCTTCTTTATGGACAAACGGATATCTATAAGATTTTGTATGGATTGGGATATCGTCAGTAGTTCGGATTTTATGTTTAACTTGATTTGAAAAAGATAAGTTATCTCCTTCATGAAAGAATATATCATCATATTCTTTATAGAGACTAATAAGAAGGTTTTTTTCTTCATTATTGAGATGAGAAATTCTGAGAGATTGCGTTATATCTTGGTTAAAATTATTAATTTCAGAGTTTGAATATTGTATATTAAAATTGTTTATTTCAACAAATTCATCTTCTTTATATTGATTAGCTTTAAGTGGTTGATCCAAAAATAAAATTTGAGTAGTAGGTGAATAGTTTGTCACTTCGATATGACTATACCATTCTTTTGCAGTATAAATTCCTTCAGAAATAAATAAACCAGGTTTAATTTCAGTTTTAGAAATAAGAATATCTCCGTTTCTTACATCTACTGGTAATTTAACTATTACTTTATCATTAGGTTCTATGGTAATTTTTTGAGATTGAAAATTTGGCTTAAAATAGAGAGGTATAACGGAATTTTTTGTTATTAGTGCTTTTTTATTTGTATCTACGATGGCTCCTAAAGATTCTAAGGAATCATAACCTAAAAGACCATCAAAATATTTGTGAAATTTGAAAATCAGAAATTTACAATTACCATTTTGATTAAATTCTACAAAGTTAGGAAGGGTTACTCTTTTATTTAGAGAATGTTTATTTAAAACTGTTGTTATATGAATGGGATTAATAGTCTCAAGATCTTCAGGGTGTGCAAATTCAGGACTTAGAAAGGAATCAGAAGCTCCTGTATCTATTAAAAATTTGAGATCTCGTCCGAAAGGTGATTTTATATTTATATATGGCAAAATAGTATCATGTTTGTTAATATCTAGGTAGTCGATTGATTCTCCGAGGCTTCTACAAAAAAATTTTCATCATCTACCTCAGATTCATTAATTATTTCATTAGTATTAATCTCTTGAGGATAAGAATATTCATCAAAATTATCATATTGATAATATTGGTCTAATTCTTGATACGTATTATCAGAATAGTTTGGTTCTATTGAAACATTAAATAATTCTTTATTTGTGAAATTCGGTTGATTTGGGGTACGAAAGAAATTAGTTTGAGGCGGTCTATTGAATTGAGTAGGTTGATTATGTCTCACTTGAATAGTCCTGTTAGTACTTAATTCCATTGGTTCGGGTTTAATAAAGTTTGGATTATTTAATCTATTATTCAAGTTATTTTGGACTTGATTTGGTCTATCTTGATAATTATTTGGATATTGGGATTGTGGACGATAAAATCTAGGTTGAGAAAAATTATTTTGATAATTTGTATTGCGTGATACTGGATTTATTGGTTGAGGGTAATTTGAAAATTTTGGAATATTTGGATTTTGTATCCGATTGGGTACGGAAGAAATTCTTGGTCTTAAATTAAATGATTGTTTAGGGATAGCGGGATTATGTCTTGAATATGAAATGTTTTGTTCTTCAATACAAAATGAAAAGGCTTTTGGTAAGGAGTCAGGTTTCATAGACCTTATAGTTGAACCGAGTGGTTCTTTTAAACCAGTTAAAAACACAGTTAAACACATTTGAGTGTAAAGATTTCGTTTAGAAATAATTACATTGTTATCATTTTCATGAATCTGAATGTGGTTGGTCATTGTTGGGAGAATTTCAATTATCTCACTATAAAACATTTCGACTGACTTATTTCCTTGATTTAGACCGTGTAGGTCTCTAATTAATGAAGTTTCATTACGTTTATCTGAGTAATGAAGTATGAGATTTTCTTTTATTTGGGACCAATCTAATGGTGTCCCATACATATTTAATATTTCATTGGCAGGACCAACGATTTTATTCCTAATTGTACGTAGTAATATTTTACCATAAGGAGTATTGCGAGTACATTCAATAATGGCATTCAAGTATTTCCTCTACATTATTAATGGCAACAAGTATTTCCTCTACATTATTAATAAATTCAAACAACAATCTAGGATTTCCGTCATAATGAGGAAGATCTTTGATTGTATCTGGTACGCGAAGGGAGTTAAAAATATCGATGGTTGTTACCCTTGGTGGTTGAGGTTCTGCGAAATTAGGTTGTTGTGGGCTAGCTGGGCCCGGAAGATTTGGATTACTCATTATATTTATATCAACTAACTCGGTTAAATTAGAAATAGGGCTTAATTCACTTGATTCAGCAATTTCACACCAATGAATTTTAGAATTATTTAAATCGAAATTATCGCTAGAATTACTTAAATCTGAATTAGATAAACTTTCTTCGCTAATATTCGATAAATTGTTTTTCCTAAGCTCAAAATTTAATTTAGGTAATTTATTAAAAATTTTGTTAGAAAAGGGATAGGGTCTAAGCCTATTATTCTTAAACATTTACTTGCAAATTTAATAAAATATATGTATATATAAAATGACTTACATGCAAAAAATGTTGAGCTGAATCCAACACATAGTTCAGAATAAGCACAATTAGGTTGAAACCTTAAGTCGTATCTTCAGCAGCTTGCGATATGATGTTTTAACCAATATTCCTTTGGTAATTTCCAGATACTTTTTTTTTTCAATATTCCCTTGACTTTTAGTTTTCAGGAACACACCACACAATTCACTGACACAAAATTCACACTATTAAATTTTCAACTTATTTTTCTGTGCCTAAGGTAGCCTCACCTTAGGTAAAATTATGGCTTGATCACAGTATAAGATTGAAAAAAATGTTTATAGTCAATTAACCGTTGACTTTATTATAAATCTCGATAAACCGTCGAGTTTTTTATTTAATAGTATACGAATTTCGTTAGATAGACTTGTGCCTATCCTACCGACTGCGCCAAATACGTGTTTCGATTCTACTCGAAATAAAAAAAACAATTTATTTTAGTATTTTAACCTTGTTTATTTGATGGTTATAATTATAATTGATTTATTTGATTTTTAATTAGTCTTTTTATACAAAATTTACAGGTATGAAATTATACATAATTGCTGATTTAGCATTTTTTAAATTAAAGGTAATTAGTGTTGAAATTAAAGTTTACATAAGTTCAATTAAAGTTCAATAAAATCTAAATTGCAAAGTTAACAAAATTATTAATTTATAAAAGAAAATTTATAATTGAATTTTATTTATAATATTTATTTAAAAGTTAAAAGTGAAGTGTCAGCATTATACTAGTTGATTAACATTGTTACTGGAATATGTAACTCGCGTATCAATTTACGGATATATGGATAGACATATTGACGTACTGCCGTATAAAAATTGTACGTCGTATGCTTCAATTTAGATAAAATAAATATTTAGTTATCTATTCCTTTCATCTACTCTTTTTCAAGAGGCGGTGTGGTGTAGCTGTAAAAAGAGTAGTTTACTCCTAGACAAATAGGTATATATATAAAGTAAAGAATTCAGAACCATTTTTTGTATAATGTATATACATTTGTAGTAAAAATTTCAGATTTTATTATTGAAATGTAGTGTTTATTGCCTATGTAGCTTTAAAAATGGAATAAGGGGAGGAAAAATTTATCAATTTTTTAATTGATTAGTAATTTTTTTTTAATATCGTTGTAGATATGTTATAAATCTTAAAATTATGATTTTAAAAAAAATCTCGACTTCTGTTAACTTAACTATTATTTTGTATTTTGGCAGCTTCAATATAATATAATACTAAGTAGGTACTTAACTTATGAATTATGATAGGTATGTTAAATTTTGTTGTACATATTATGCTCTATGAATAAGCTTTTTATTTAGGATTTAGAATACATACAACAAAGTTCAAATCGTACTAAAATGTTTAGAAAAAAGTACAGTTTTCTATATGTAGGACAGCATTAACTCGAATTTTGGCTACTTGACTTCAGTAAATATGTATACATATGTATTTGTTTAGAAAAATCATCAAATTTTCAGAACATTATAGATTACAACACTATTTATATTTAGAATGTAAATCGGTTTTTTTGTGTAATAAGTGTACAAAATTATACTCTCTTTATAGCGCGTTAAGCTACAGGAATAAAATTCAAAAATACTTAAAAACGTTTTTATAATTGAAAAAATTATAAATTTTATTTTTAAGCAAATTTCAAACGTAAGAATTGTTGACAACATGGTTGCCATACATTTTAATATGTACAGGAAAAAAAATTATTTTCGTTTAATATTAGTCTAATATAAATTATACACAAAACGGATTTTTTATGTAAATTTAAAAGCACAAAAAGCTCGAATTTCGAGCAAAAGGCGATACTAGTTCATTATTATTATATGAAACAGTTACATTATCAATATTTTTTTTGTTGAAATTTAGGTATTTTATATTAAGTAATTTATTAGTGTTAATCGTTAGCTTGTGTGAATCCATCTATTAGCTTATAGCAGTCATATCAATATTTAATTATCGTTGGAGATCTTGACAGGACTCCTCATTATATACAGTTGCTAAATCGTCGGCAAACATAAACGCTTTTCCATTTAACTTAAGGTTAAGAAAACTATTAACATAACATCTGAATAAAGTTGGCCACAAATTGCCCCCTTGTATGACTCCATACTTAATATTTTCTGACCTATTTTTTTTTCCTTTACATTCGGTGAATTGCATTTTGTCTTTTAATTAGCTTGCAAACCATTTATACCCTTTGGCTTTGAATTCATATTCAAACATTATTCTTAGCAGAATACCTCTGTCAATAAAATCAAATGCTTTCGTCAGATCAAGAAATGCAGCAACAAATTTTTTGTTTTTTTCTATTCCACATTGTATATGAGAAACTACATCAAAGAGAGCTGCCTCAGTGCTAGAATTTTTTTGAATCCGTATTGCTGATCACTCATAAATTTTTCATATTCGAAGAATTCTGTTAGCTGGTTATTGATGTAAGTTTCAATCAGTTTACTAAAAACTGACGCAATAGCAATTGGTCTTAAATTATGCATATCGTTTGAATCGCCGGAACCTTTCACAATTGCCACAATTCTACTAATTTTCAAAATCTTAGGCTTTTCTCCCTGAGTCAGTGATTGATTTATGAGATTAGTTATAGTATGAGCTAGCTCATGTTTACAATGTTTTAATATTAACGGTGAAATATGATCTGAACCAGCAGAGTTTGAGTTTGATAGGCCTTGGATCAATTTTATACATTTATTTTTATCAATCATTTGAAATTTAAATTCTCTAGTTGTCATTATTTTAGGAAAATAAATGCTATTTAAATTTAGCTGCCATAGTTTCACCAATTGATGTATAAAAGAGATTAAATTTACTAAGTTTTTCTATTTTTCTTTATAACTAATTTCAGTATTATTTAAAAATTAACCATTTTCGTGCTTGTTAGACACATTTTCTGACAGTATATCTTTCATTTATAACCAAGTTTTTCTCAGTTCTTTCCCAGCTTTATAGAATTATTTTCCGTCATATTCAGCCTTTTTCTTCCTATCATAGCTGTATTTTTATTTGACAAGTATGCATATTTCTTTTTAATGTATTCCGAATTTTTATTCCTGGCATATTTTTTAAACCAATAATTTTTTATTTTTATGATTTTCCTACATTCATTGTCAATCCATGGAGCGAAGTAATTTTTTCCACTATGTTTTACTAATTTCACAACGGTCTCACTTTTTAATACATTTCTTTTATTACATTTTATTAGTTTCCATGTTTCAGTTATAATTACAAGTGGAATTACAGTGTTGAATGTGTCTAATATATACGTTATATTGTCTATTTTGTTTTTTAGACTTCTAGCATTTAGGTACATTATTTTAAGTGAATTTAGATTTTTAAAGCATATAATATGAGTATCGAAGATATTTGTTTCGACGTGGTTATTGAATGGAAAATTAAATGTTAAATCATTCAACATTTAGATTATCTATGGAAGTGATATTAATTATTTTACTGTCTGCCGTTTTTCTAATAAATAATTTGCCATTTTTAATTCAGGCGTTGCTTTTTCGTTCAGAAAAATTATTTTATTTTCACATTTTACATCGCCGTTTAGTAATTTCACAGTTTTTGTTTTTTTTTTACAGATTTTAATAATTTCTATACGTTTAAATTTTACTAATATTTTCTCTGGCTAACCTGATTTTGTTGTATTCTTGATTCTATAAGCTTCTTTTATTTCAGCTTCATCTATATTTACTTCAGCTTCAGCAGATATTTTTGTTACAATAATTTTTGGATTTTTATCTTCTATTTTATCTACACCGCTTTCTGTATTAATTTCTCCAATTCAGTTCTGTTCTTTTTAATATCTTGCTTTAATGTAGAATTTTCTTTTTTCAAGTTAATATTTTCTTTAATCAACTTATTTATGTACTCCTTTATGTCTCTAATCTCACTTTGTAACTTAAATAAATCTTCATCATGAACTGATTGATTTTTCAAGATGACATCAGGCTTATCTTCAATTGTCTAATTTGCATTGATGTTCACTTGTACGTTCTCCATCACATTGTAGCCCAAAATTTTTTCGTAAATTAATTTTCTTTGCACTTATTGCACTTTACACTATTCAAGTTTGACATGCTTGACATTTTTCATTGCACCAAGTCCACCAAAATTGATAAAAACGATTTGGAGTGTTTATAAAAAAATAAAAAGCAATACAAATGCATTGATTGTTTAAAAAGAAATTCAATCCAAAATGGAAATACACAAATTCGTCTATCAGATAATAGTATTAAAATTGGTCAAAACCACAACGATGATGAAATAATAATGCAAATGCTTTTCAATGAAATTAAAAAGTTACAAAACTTAAACTCAGATGCCATTTCAACAATAGTGCAACTAGAAGAAAACTCAACATGAAGAATGAGGTAGAATATACTGTGTCAACTTTGGGATACCCGTATGAACGTAATTTGAAAATTATATCATTCGGTTAATTTCTTTTGGCAAAATTTCAGCTTTATTAGGTGTTGTGTAATGCTCAGATAAAAGAAGGAGTTGTATGGGAACTACTCGAACCCTCTGCAGTAGACCAACCAAATTTTGCAGTAACTTTGGCCATTACACTAAATTATTTTTGGAAAATTTTCAGGCACTCAACTTAATTAGGTGTAGTGTAATGCTTATATACCAGAATGAGTTGTATGGCAGCTACTCGAACCCTCTGCAGTACACCAACCAAATTTGGCCATGAACCTAAACTACTTTTGGCAAAATTTCGGAAACCTAGCTTTAATAAGTACAGAGTAATGATCATATAAAGAAGTAAAGAAACAGTCAGTGAAACCGATTTAGAAATACCCTACACCTATTTGGTTCAAATTTAAGGACATATCCATAAGTCATTTTAACACCATAAAAGCTGTTATTAATTTGATCGTAAGACATAGCTAACCAAAATAACTTTATAATACTAAAAAAATTATCTAATTACACTATCTATTAAAAAATATTACAAATTCTTACTAATTTGTCTAGTTAAAAATATTAAAAAACAAAAAAACTTGAAATAAATGAAAATATATTTATTCCCATTCAACTACAAAATGAAAAAATTCTAATTATTAAATTTTGTGATAAAAAGATAATCAAAACATAATATATTTAATAATTCAAATTTTTCAAAATTGCAATTATTTTAAATGCTTAGTTTATGTACCTAATAGAAAAGCTTATAAACGCAAAACGTGCAATAAATATATTTCCAAAATACAATTACAAATTTAGACTTTTTCGTATAATTCATTTAAATATAAAAATAAATTTTACTTAAATGCAGCAAGTACCTTTGAACATGCAGCAAGTTAAGCTGAACCACTACCATTAAGTCTAAATTTCGGGGACACATTGCAAATATATTCTTTGGCTTCGAAATTAAACTCGACTACAACCAATTCCCATGGTATTTTCATCACTAGTAATCTAGAGTTTAAATTTCATCAAAATAGCGGCATTATTTTTTTGAATTATGGTGTTTTTAAGATATATGTTTGTTAGCCCTTTCACTTTTCAAGGGTTCCAGAATCCGAAACCATACTACGATTTCACCATATGCAGTCCGCGTCATACTTTCAATACTAGTTAACCCTTGTACACACTTGGAATGTTCTATCTGAATCTTAAGTTACTAGTTTTATTAATTACGATGATAAGCTTTTACACATTGGAGGGTCTAAGAGAGGTACTGAACCACCACTCCAATTGAACCAAAATTAGAGGGACAAGCAGGAAATAGTAAAGAACACCCATGTGCCAAATTTGAAGCTTCTACATTTGTTTCAAGTTACTATCTTTGTTGATTTGGAAAATATGCTTTAAGGTCTTCGGAACTGTGTGGCTGGTCCTCAACTTACTACTCCAATTGGATCCAAATTTCAAGGACACTAAGGAAATAGAAAGAGACACCCTGATACCAAATTTGGAGGTTCTATCTTAATTGGTTTCGGAATTATGCTCGTTTGGCCTAAATTCGATCAAAAAGTTCTAGGTTCCGAACCCATGGTCCAATCCCGAACATATGCAATCACCGAAGTAGTTTCATTACGAAGTAGTTTCATCATTAGTTGTTGAGTTATCGCGATTTTTTATATATGTTCGTTAGCCCTTCGATCGATAAAAAGATCCAGAATCCGAACCCATGGGATCACCCAAATGCCATCCCCGCCGTACTTTCAGTCCTAGTAACCTACAGTTAAAATTTCATCAAGATAGCTCCATTATTTTTTGGGTTATCGTGCCTAACGGATGGACGGAGGGACGGACGGACATGGCTATATCGACTCAGGAGGTCACGCTGATCACAAATATATATAGTTACATCCACACCACCCAATGCTGATAATTTTATACCTACTGTACCAAACAATATTGTACAAGAAAATGGAATTATCCTACAAGAACGGAAAATGCCATTTCTCTAAATTAAATCGAATTTCAATTTTTCTTTTAATTTTACATTTTACGTTTTCTTTATTTTAAACTCACTTGAACTCAAGTGCTTTATTTTATAATTGACCGTTTTTTTCATTAAACAAATAAATATTTTTTTTAAATAACTAATTAGCTGATCAAACATTTTTTTTTTGTTAAAACTTTTAAAATTAAATTAATTTAAATTTATTGAGAAATTATCGAAAAACGCTGATAATGTAAAATCAGCATTTTTCTTTTCTTTTTATAACACACTTAAAATGTGAAATGTAAAATATTACGTAAAATCTAAATTGTATTACGTAACTAAAATTTTATACCAAGTTAAGTAAATTAGTTTAAGAAAATTTTCAGTTCTTTTTCTGATAACAAATAATAAAGTACTTTTTTGAAAATTAAAGATTTTTTTTGTTTTATTAATATTTTTCCGAATAAAGAGTTTGAAAAACATTACAAAACAAAAGTCGGTAGGATCCCAAAAATTAATATAAGGGATCAAGTGATAAAAAATTTTTTAGTAAAGAAAAATAAAAATTTAATAATAAAAGAAAACTCTTAAAAAAACAAGTATAAAGAAAAAAAACTCAAAACACAAATAAAAGTTTTAAATTTAAAACCTTTTGTATAATACAGTTTAAAATTATTTCCATAAATTTATTAATAAAATTACTAAAATAAATTATCGTAAATATAAAAACAAAATTCTAAACTTATAACAATTACAACAAATAAAACAATCTAATATCTAAATAAATAAAATAGTTCAAATCAAAAACACAAAAAAAAAAAACATTGTTTTACTTATTTAAAAACAAAAAAGGAAAAACAAATAAATAAATTTTCTACTAATAATACTTATAATAAAATAGCATTATACTGGTACAAATAAAATAAACTTATACGTGAACATCTTTCAACAAAATTAATACAACGAGATCAACAAAGAGATTGGAGCAGAGATATACAATGTCATTAACACAGGACCAAACAGCAACGAGTCAACCATTGGTTTTGCAGATCGATCCGATTAAATACATCGAAAACCTGCCAACATTTAATGGAAATGGTGAGAATTTGAATACATTTTTAGAATTAGTTGAAAGTGTAATACGTATAATTTTAAAATATGACTCTTCAAGTCAAGTTATATTGTTAAATAGATTAAAAAGTAAATTAGTTGATAAGGCTAGGGAAATTATAGAGATTAACAATCATGTAGAAATTGGGTTGAGATAAAAAATGTACTTTTAAATAATTTCGGAGAAAAAAAATCCAGTCAGGAGTTATATGACAATTTGCGAAACGTTAATTTCTCTACAAATAGTGTAGATTTGTATAATAGTATGAAAAATTGTTTACGTAGGTTAAATAACAAAATAAACAAGTGATGAAAAAAAACCAAGGGTTTTTAAAAAAGCACATTTTCAAAATTATATTACGTACTGAGTTTAACTTTGGAAATATTTACTTGGAAATAGTTACTGCTTACTTATAAAATTTACTGCTAACAGTAAAGTTTTTATTTTAAAGTTGTTATAGCCCTTCAATGGGGAAAGTTGCCAAGGTTCTCAAGGATCTAACTTCATCTAACCCCCCCCCCCTCCGTCCTCCACCATGTTTTAAGGTTCTAGGAATTAAATTGTGAACTCCACAAAAATTTGGAATTTTACTTAGAGTTATACAATCTAAGCAAAAATGGGTAAAACTGAGGGATACTTTCTTCAATTTAAGGAACCGCTTTTAAATTTAAGAAAAACCTTTAGCATATGTTAAAATATAATGTTGGGCCTTTAAATTTAGTATATTAATAAAAAAAAATTGGACAGGTATTCAAGTTACAGGTGCTTAAAAATAGCAAAATTTAAATTTTCGAGCCCTTATAGCTCCTAAACAAGGGACTTGACAAAAAAATTTTGTTAACCGACTCCTACTAATATTTGAGGATCTAACTTCTCCCAAAATTTCAGGACCTTATCTTAAACCGATTAGGAGATATATGGGACCAAAAATTTTGCAAAAATTGAGTTTTATATAATGGTAAATTTTAGTACCGTATGGCAACCCTAAACATTTGTCTTTTAAATATTTATAAAGTTTATGAAACCAGCTATCGTTTTCCGTTTTCAGATTGAAAATATATCTAACAGAACACTTGTTATAATAATTTAAATATAGGGCTTTTTCCAACTTTGGGGGGCTGTAGCCTCGTAAGGGGCTACAGAAAAAAATTCTTCTACGAAATTATTTATTTTGCAAAAACTACCCATGGTTAAAATTTCTTTACTCTATTTCAGACGGTGTAAAAGTTTTTGTAAACATACGGACGGACGGACGGACGGACAGAGTGAAGCTATATAGGCACATTTTTACAAAATTTTTTGAAAATGTGCTAAAAATGAAGTAAATTCTCCATATACCGTGCAAAATAATGCTAATACGGCTTTAAGCGTTTTTATGGATAAAATTCCATAACCAATGCGTTCTATACTTTATAGTAGGAACCCCGATACTCTGGAAAAGGCTATGGACATTCTTTATGAAGGTGGGTATGCTTATTTTAGTCCATATAGAAATACTTATCGAAATAACGGAAATCAAAATGCCCAAAAATTTAAAAATAATAATTATTCACAAAATTTTAGTAATTACACTAGAAATAACAATTTTAGAAATAATATCACATATACCAACAAAAATTGTAATAATATTAACAATAATAATAAAAATCACAGTAATAATAATGATCACAGATTTCAAAATACTTCTAATATTAATAATAGATACGATTCTAACAGTAGAAATAATACAAGTCAAAACAGAAGATTTTATCAAAATAATAATAACAATTTTGCAAATCGACAAATTCCTTAAAGTTCTCAATCTAAACGTATGGACGTAGACCACACAATATAAGCCCATATGAATAACGTAACTGCAAACGAAGTACAAAAATTTTCAATTGATTGCCTCGGAACCGTAGAACAACGACTTCCTTATATAAAGATCCAGTCCAAAGGAAGACCACTTAAGTTTATTAAAGATACTGGAGCGACAATGAGTGTTATCAATACAAAAATTTGTAATCCTATTTATAGTATAAAAATTAATTCAATTAGCGTAAAAGCACTTACTAATATTACTATATGTAATACTAAAGTAAGAATTGATTGTTTTCTTAAATTTGGTTTTGACACTAAATTAGAATTATAACTGAAATTAATTATGAAAATCAAATAAACAAATTTAAATAAGGTAACGAAATTCCTTTTTTTTTCAATGAAAATGAAGAAAAACAATATTTTATTCCTTTTCCTCTCAAAGAACTTGAGATATTTCAAAATGAAATTTTTTTTGACGAAAATGAATTTAGAATAAACCATCTAGATGATGTGACAAAACAAGAACTTCTGAGTATAATAAAGAGGTTCGATAAAGCTTTCTATCACGTAGGTGATGATTTATCGTTCACTCACATTGTTAAACATAATATTAAAACTACTAACGAAATTCCAATTTACACAAAGTTATATCGCTATCCTGAAATCCACCGCCAAGAAGTAAACAATCAAATTGAAGAAATGCATCAACGAGGTATCATTAGAAATAGTGATTCCCTTATTCCGCACCTATATGGGTTGCCCAAAAAAATTGGATGCATCACAAAAACAAAAGTGGCGCATCGTAATCGATTATCGGAAATTAAATAATATTACTGTTGACGACAAATATCCCATACCTAATATGGAAGATATTCTAGATAAATTAGGTCGGGCTATGTACTTCACTACGCTCGATCTTGCCAAAGGTTTTCATCAAATTTAAGTCGCACCAGAAGACATAAAGAAAACTGCATTCAGTACCTATAATGGACACTATGAATTTGTCAGGATGCCATTTGCTCTTAAAAATGCTCCTGCAACATTCCAACGTTTAATGAATGCGGTACTTAAAGAATACATAGGTAAATGTTGCTATGTATGTGGGAATCAATAATTATGCCTACCTTATCGATAACGTTATGATCATAACATAAATAAGTTCAATGGCCCAATTAGCTGACGAGCACATTTTCTACAATTTGACACATATTCAACTTCCTTTTGTTTCTTTTTTTTCTTCTCTCTTAAGCCGTGGACGTGGATAGATGCAGTTGAATCATCTAATAAAATTAAATCATACTTACTTTGTTTTTTTTTAAATTAAATAACTAAACTTAAAATTAAACGTATTAAATAATACTTTGTTTTTTTAAATTAAATAACTAAACTTAAAATTAAACGTATTAAATAATACTTTGTCTTTTTTTAAATTAAATAACTAAAGTTAAATAAAATTCTTTAAACTCAAATAAATATTGTTATTTTTAATTTCGATTCCCACAAATTTGGGGGCTCAACCGGGATGTGAAAAGAATAAAATCCTAAAAAAAAAAAAAACTAAATTCTCAATATTAAAGGTGAAATAATTTTTTTTTTTCCTTAAAATAAATTAACGTGGACTAAAACAAAAAACTAAATTCTAAATATTAAAGGTGATAATTTAAATTATTAAAATAATTTAACGTGGACTATATATATAAAAAAAAAAAAAACGAACTAAATTCTAAATATTAAATGTGAAATTCGTAATTGTTTTTTTTAATTTTATTAAAAACTAAAGATTTGATTAAATTGAATTAAAAATAAGTAAAAAACAAAAAAAACATAAAAGAAATAAAAACCAAATCCAGGGTTGCGGTTTGCAATTTTTTTTTACTAAAATTAAATAATTAAATAAAACACGTGGACTAAAAAGATAAGCTGTAAAATAAAAAAAAATATAAGTGAATTAATTGTGGACTAACGCGGATGCTACTACTAACATAAGAATGTTAACTTCATTATTTAAAGTAAACCTTTACAAAATTTATAGCACTTTAAATAATTCAAATTATTAATAATAAATCAACGTAAAAAAAAAATACAAACTATAAAATTTATACAAAATTGTTATAAGGGATTTTACGCGATCGTATGGAATTAAATTATCATAAAAAAAAAAATTTTAAGAAATGTGAACAGTGTGCTCAGGCTGCTAAATATACTAACTTAAGCATCAGTCAAAATAAAATTATAAATAGAAATTTTCGGATGGAACAAAATAACACCAAAAGAAATAAGAAACAACAGGTATAATAGTTGAATTTAAATAAAAACAAGTAAAGAAACAGTCAGTCGGTGCAACCGACTTAGAAATACCCTACACCTATTTGGTTCAAATTTAGGACATATCAATAAGTCGTTTTAACACCATAAGAGCTGTTATTAATTTGATCGTAAGACATAGCTAACCAAATTAACTTTATAATACTAAAAACAGTTTCTAATTACACTATCTATTAAAAAATATTACAAATTCTTTCTAATTTATCTATTTAAAAATATTAAAAAGCAAAAAAACTTGAAATAAATGAACATATATTTATTCCAATTCAATTACAAAATGAAAAAATTTGAGTTATTAAATTTTGTGAAAAAACTAATATATTTAATAATTAAAATTTTTCAAAATTGCAATTATTTTAAATGGCTTGTTTATGTACCTATTAGAAAAACTTATAAACGTAAAATATGCAATAAATGTATTTCTAAAATACAATTACAAATTTAGACCTTTTCATATAATTCATTTAAATATAAAAATAAATTTTACATAAATGCAGCAACCTTTGAACATAGCTGAACCACTACTACTAAGTCAAAATTTCGGGGACACATAGGAAATAGGAAATATACTTTTGGCTTCGAAATTATACCCGACCAGAACCAATTCCCATGGTACTTTCATTACTAGTAACCTAGAGTTTAAATTTCATCAAATAAATCTACATTATTTTTTGAGTTATGGTGTTTTTAAGATATATGTTTGTTAGCCCTTGAACTTTTCAAGGGTTCAACAACCCGAAACTATGGTACGATTTCGCCCATATGCAGTCCCCGTCATACTTTCAATACTAGTTAACCCTTGTACACAATTGGAACGTTCTATCTTAATTTTAAGTTACTAGTTTTATTAATTTTGATAAGCTCTTACACATTGGTGGGTCTAAGAGAGGTACTGAACCACCACTCCAATTGATCCAAAATTAGAGGGACACGCAGGAAATAGTAAAGAACACCCATGTACCATATTTGAAGATTCTACTTTTGTTTCAAGTTATTATCTTTATTAATTTCGAAAATATGCTTTAAGGTCTTCGGAGCTGAGTGGCTGGTCCCCACCCACTACTCCAATTGGGCTCATACTTCAAGGAGACTAAGGAGATCGAAAGCGATACTGTGATACCAAATTTAGAAGTTCTATCTTCATTGGTAACGGAATTATGCAAGTTTGGCCTAAATTCGATCAAAAAATTCTAAGTTCCGAACCCATTGTCCAATCCTCACCGTGCGCAATTGTCGCTGTAGTTTTATTACCAATAACCTACAGCACAAAATTTCATGAAGATAGCGTCATTAGTTGTTGAGTTATCGTGATTTTTTACATATGTTCGTTAGCCCTGAAACCGATTAAAAGGTCCAGAATCCGAACACTTGGGCTGATTTCGTCTTTATACAATCCGCGCTGTACTTTAAGCACTAGTTAACCTTTGTATAAAATTTGAACGTTCTATCTTAATTTTAAGTTACTATTTTTAGTTATTTCGAGTATAAGCTTTTAAGACTTGGAAGGTCTAAGCGGGGTATTGAACCACCACTCCAATTGATCCCAAATTAGGGGGGCACGCAAGAGATAGTAAAGAACACCCATGTGCCAAATTTGGAGCTTCTAAATTTGTTTCAAGTTACTATCTTCATTAATTTCGAAAATATGCTTTCGGTCTTCGGAACTGAGTGGCTGGTCCCCACCCACTTATCCAATTGGGCTCAAATTTCAAGGAGACTAAGGAAATCGAAAGCGACACCTTGGTATTAAATTTGGATGTTCTATCTTCATTGGTTTCGGAATTATGCTAGTTTGGCCTAAACTCGGTCAAAAAGTTCTAGGATCCGAAACCATAATCCAATCCCGAACTTACGCAAACCCCGAAGTAGTTTCATTACTAGTAACTTACAGCACAAAATTTGATGAAGATAGCGTCATTAGTTGTTGAGTTATCGTGATTTTTAATATATGTTCGTTAGTCCTGAAACCGATTAAAAAGTCCAGAATCCGAACCCTTTGTCTGATTTCGCCCTTATACAGCCCGCGCTTTACTTATAGTACTAGTTAACCCTTGTACACAATTTAAACGGTCTATCTTAATTTTAAGTAACACGTTTATAATTCGATTCGATTATAAGCTTTTAAAACTTGGGAGGTCTGAGAGGGGTACTGAACCACCACTCCAATTGATCCCAAATTAAGGGAACACGCAAGAGATAGTAAAGAACACCCTTGTGGCAAATTGGAAGCTTCTACATTTTTTCCAGTTGTTATCTTTATTAATTTTAAAGATATGCTTTAAGGTCTTCGGAAATGTGTGGCTGGTCCCCGACCCAGTACTCCAATGGGACCCAAATTCCCAAGACACTTAGGAGTTAGGAGGGGACACCCTGATACCAAATTTGGAGGTTCTATCTTCATTGGTTTCGGAATTATGCTCGTTTGGCCTAAATTCGATCAAAAAGTTCTAGGTTTCGAACGCATGGTCCAATCCTGGCCTTACGGAATCCCAGAAGTAGTTTCATTACTAGTAACCTACAGCACAAATTTGATGAAGAAAGCGTCATTAGTTGTTGAGTTATCGTGATTTTTTATATATGTTCGTTAGCCCTTCGATCGATTAAAAGGTCCAGAATCCGAACCCATGGGCCGATTTCGCCCATATGCAATCCCCGCCGTACTTTCAATCCTAGTAACCTACAGTTAAAATTTCATCAAGATAGCTCCATTATTTTTTGAGTTATCGTGCCTACGGACGGACGGACGGACGGACGGACGGACGGACATGACTATATCGACTCAGGCGGTCACGCTGATCACAAATATATATACTTTTCTATATCTAGCTCGCTTCCTTTAGGTGGTTACAAACACCATACCAAAGTTAATATACCCCTTTACCTATTCTATAGGTGTAGGGTATAAAAAAATTAAAATTATAAAAAAAAAAAAAACGTAATCGAAATATATATAAATAAAAATAAAAGCAGATTTTAATTTAAAATAAAATCTTTATTTTGATTCTGGAGCACCTTGTACTGTAAAATAAAAAAAAAAAAAAAAGGGGCTAGACATCAGGTATAAAATTATAAAAAAAAAATATTTTTAAATAAATTTATAATAAAATATAACCAAAAATAAATATAAATAAAATAAATGCAGTCTTTGTTTAAAATAAATTTTTTTTTTATATCGATTTTTGAATATTTTGGACTTTAAACACACAAAAAAAATTTTAAGGTACATCAGGTAATAAATAAAATAAATTTTTTCTTTTTATAATTGAATATAAAATAAAATATACATAAACTTTAATTAAAATAAATGCAGCAATTAAAATAATTAAATATTGTTTAAAATAATATTTTTATATTGGTTCTTGGACATTTTGCACTTTAAACACAACAAAAAAAAATTTAGGTACATCAGGTAATAAATAAAATAAATTTTTTCTTTTGATAATTAAATATAATATAAAATATACATAAACAAATAAATACAAATTAATAATTTTTGAAAATAAAGCTTTTATTTACTTGATTTTGAATTTAAATTTTACAAAACATATTTCTAATTTTAAAATATTATAACAAATTAATAAAATGAGTGGACGAAGACGACAAAGCAGGCAAAATAGCCAAGTAGCTGTTGAGTTCGACATGGAAACTTCTGGATTGTTGAGAAGGCCAAACAACAATAATGAAGGGCAATCCATGAGATTTAGTTTTGGAGACGTAGAAAATATTTTGCGTAAATTTTCAGTCGATAGTACAATGAGTGTTAAAAAATGGATTACTGAATTCGAACAATATGCGACAACATTTAACTGGAATGACTTACAAAAATTCATTTTTTGTAAACGATCGTTAAGAGGAGCTGCAAAAGTTTTTATCGACTTCGACGCTAAGCCACTGAACTATCACGAATTAAAAAACGCTTTATTACAAGAATTCCAACCTAAAATAACCAGTGCAGAAGTCCATAATAAACTGAGGGAAAGAAGAAAAAAAAATGATGAATCGTTACGAGAATACCTATATCGCATGATCGACATTGCGTCACAGGCAGATGTGGATGAAGCATCAATAATTGAGTATGTCATCGATGGAATCAAGGATTATGCAAGCAACAAAAGTATATTGTATGGTGCAAAAACCATAAATGAATTTAAAATAAAGCTCGAAATCTACGAAAAAATAAAAAATGAAAGCACTAAGCAGTCTGGAAAATTTAATGATACACAAAGAAAATTTAGCAGAGATGTACCTAAAAGTATGGACAAACAAATAAACGATTTTGTTACAACTGTGGATCTTCGGATCATGAATTCCACTCATGTCCGGAAAAAGGAAAAGGACCTAAATGTTTTGGATGCAACCAATATGGCCATAGAAAGATGAATTGTCCAGTACAAACTACAATAAAAAAATCTTCAAACGTTATAGTTAAAAATAGCATGTATCTTTCATGCAAATTAAACAATTACGTTTTAGATGGATTGGTCGACACCGGCAGTGAAATAAGCGTTATAAAGCAAAACCATGTAGCAAACATAAAACCAAAATACCATTTTAAGGACTCTCGGTTATCAGTTTCAGGGATAGGATCGAACATCACAACCAGCGGTTCCTGTATCTTAAATATTAAAATTGGAAATAACACTTTTGAAAATGTTGAAGTTCATATTGTCAACAGCAACTTTATGAAACCAGATTTAATTTTAGGAATGAACCTTTTGCAGTTAGCTACAGTGCAAATTGAAGACGGTAAAGTATCACAAAAAAAATATCACAAAAAAAATAGTTTCAGGCGAAAGTACGACCAGAAACGAAGAAAGCAACACTTGTTATTTGGCAGAAATTGATGTAGATAACGAAAGTAAAAACAACCTACCTGATGTACATCATTTGGAAGAGAAATGCGTTAAGGAAGAAGTAATCAAGTTGATCAACAACTACACACCCAACAGTCCCATAGAATCTCCTGTCCAAATGAAAATCTGTACGACGGATGATATCCCGATCTACAGGCCACCGAGAAGATTTCCACAACAAGAACAAAAAATAATTGAAAATCAAATAAATGAATGGTTACAAAACAACATCGTCCGGGAAAGCAGTTCAGATTATGCCAGTCAAGTTGTCTTGGTGAGGAAGAAGGACGGTATTCACAGATTATGCATCGACTATAGGAATATCAACAAGAAGATACACAAGGACAGGTACCCTCTTCCCAATATAGAAGACCAAGTGGATAAATTGCAAGGAGCGAATTTTTTTACAACTCTTGACCTTGAGAATGGATTTTTCCATGTTAAGGTAGAAGAAAGCAGTAGGAAATTTACATCATTTGTGACAAGTAACGGCCAGTTTGAATTCCTTCGAGTACCTTTCGGTCTCTGCAATTCCCCCGCCGTTTTCCAAAAATATATTAATTATGTTTTTAGGAATTTAATAAATAAAGGCGCTGTGATAATTTATTTAGATGACATCGTAGTACCATCTGCAACTATTGATGAAGGACTGACCAGACTTAAAGAAGTGTTGAGCGTAGCAGCAGAAAATGGATTGAAGATCAAGTGGAAAAAATGCCAAATACCACAAGACGATATAGAGTATCTAGGATATCAAATTAGAAAAGGCCGGATTTCTCCGTCAAAATCAAAAACAAAAGCTATCAAAAACTTTCCCATCCCCACAACCGTAAAACAGTTACAATCGTTTTTAGGTTTAGCCAGTTATTTTAGAAAATTCATTCATAATTTCTCTGTTAAAACTAAACCTTTAAGCGACTTATTAAAAAAAGGAAATTGCTTCGAAATTAAAGAAAAGCAAATCGAAGCGATAAACGAAATAAAAGAAGTTCTTAGAAAAAAACAAGTACTCAAAATATTCGAATTTGGAGTTGATACAGAACTACACACTGACGCCTCGAAAGATGGGTATGAAGCAATTTTATTACAAAGGGACAAGGAGGACAATAAACTACATCCGGTGCATTTCTTCAGTAGAAAGACCACAGATGCCGAAAAACGTTATTGCAGCTACGAACTGGAAGTACTAGCAGTCATTGAAGCTGTGAAACGACTTAGAGTTTATCTACTAGGACAAAGATTCAAGCTTGTAACCGACTGTAAGGCGTTTGAGTGCACATTAAAGAAGAAAGATTTGCCCACAAAGGTCGCCAGATGGGCCTTGCTCTTGGAAGAGTTCGACTATAGTGTCGAGCACAGATCTGGAACCCAGATGAAGCATGTTGACGCGTTAAGCCGAAATCCAGTTAGCATGTGTGTTACGAGTAACAATAGCAATTTTCTAAAAAAGTTAAGTGAGGCGCAACAGAAAAATGATAGACTCAACGCAATAATCAACATATTACAAGATAAACCCTACAAGGACTATATCATACAAAACGGTATACTTTTTAAAAACATAAATAATAATTTGTTGTTTGTAGTTCCAGATTCTATGACCATGGAAATTATCAAAGCAGCACATGAAAAGGGGCATTTCCACGTGAAAAAAATGAAAGAGATCATAGAAAAAGAATACTTTATTCTAAATCTGCCTAAGAAAATTGAACATTATATCCGTGGCTGCGTAAAATGTACCCTAGCAGAGAGAAAAAGTGGAAAGTTGGAAGGCTACCTTCATCCCATTCCGAAAGGCGATCAACCTTTACAAACCTTCCACATAGACCATCTTGGTCCAATGCAAAACACGAAGAAAAGCTATAAATATATTTTTGCTGTAATAGACGGATTCACAAAATATTGTTGGCTATTTCCTACTAAAACGCTAAATTCTGAAGAAGTTGTCCAAAAATTTGAAAGAATAGCAGAGACGTTTGGGTATCCTAAAAGGATCGTCGCCGACCACGGAGGTGCATTCACTGCTAAAAGATTCCAAGAATATTGCGAGGAGCACGACATTAAACTCATTTTTACCACCGTTGGAGTACCTCGAGGAAATGGGCAAATAGAAAGATTACATTCTACCACTATAGCAGCTTTAACCAAATTATCTCATGATGATCACGAAAAATGGTATCGTTTTGTGAAACCATTACAAACAACACTTAATTCAACATTTCAACGCGCAATTCAGACAACACCGTTCCATCTACTAGTCGGAATGGAAATGAGAACCAAGCAAGATTTAAAGTTGGTGGAAATAATCGAAGTAGAATGAATATAAGAATATGATAGCAACAGAGAAGCTATAAGAGAGGAAGCCAGAAAGGATATTATAAAAATTCAATCTGAAAACATAAAAAATTATAATAAACGGAGAAAAATTGCTAGAAAATATGAGGTTGGAGATAGAGCAGCAATAGAAAGGGTGCAATTCGGAACTGGACTTAAAATTCGCCCTAAATTTTTCGGTCAATACAAAATTATAGCGATCAAAGGATTTGACAGATATAAAGTTGAGAAAATAGGATGTCACGAAGGTCCGAATTTTACAGAATGTAGTGCAGACAAAATAAAGTCTTGGATCGAAAATGAAGAAGATTTTTTAGATTATGCAGAATACGAAGAAAATTTAGTTTCAGAAAACAGCGAAATTGAAGAACTGGACGAAACATCATCAGGGTCTGATGAGCAGTCAGGAAAGGCCGAATGTGGGAATCAATATTTATGCCTACCTTATCGATAACGTTATGATCATAACGTTAACACTAACAAGTTCAATGGCCCAATTAGCTGACGAGCACATTTTCTACAATTTGACACATATTCAACTTCCTTTTGTTTCTTTTTTTTCTTCTCTCTTAAGCCGTGGACGTGGATAGATGCAGTTGAATCATCTAATAAAATTAAATCATACTTACTTTGTTTTTTTTTAAATTAAATAACTAAACTTAAAATTAAACGTATTAAATAATACTTTGTTTTTTTAAATTAAATAACTAAACTTAAAATTAAACGTATTAAATAATACTTTGTCTTTTTTTAAATTAAATAACTAAAGTTAAATAAAATTCTTTAAACTCAAATAAATATTGTTATTTTTAATTTCGATTCCCACATGTATATCTAGATGATATAATTATCTTTAGTACAAGTAAAGAGGAACATTTTGACAACTTAAAATACAATTGGATAAAAGTGAATTTATGAAGCAAGAAACTGAATTTCTTGGTCATATCATCACGACTATAAAACCTAATCCAAATAAAATAGAGGCCATAACGAAATTTCCAATACCTAAAACACAGAAACAAATCAAAAGTTTTTTAGGGTTAGTTTGGTATTACCGAAAATTTATGAAAGATTTCGCAAAAATTTCAAAGCCTTTAACAAATTGCTTAAAAAAAGGAAAACATATTAAAATCACAAATCCTGAATATAAAGAAGCATTTGAAAAATTAAAACTTTTGATCATTACTGATCGAATATTAGTCTATCCTGATTTCTCAAAAAAATTTGTAGTTACTGCAGATGCTAGTAATTTCGCGATGGGTGCTGTTCTATCGCAGAATAACCACCCAGTTTGTTACGCCTCACGTACACTCAACGAACATGAGTGTAAGTATTCCACAATCAAAAAGGAACTTCTTGACATTGTCTGGACAACTAAATATTTTCGCCCATATATCTTTGGTCGCAAATTCACTATCAGAACAGACCATAGACGTTTACAATGGTTGCACAATTTGAAGGAACCTAATTCAAAATTGCAAAGATGGAAAATCAAACTTGAAGAATTTAATTTTGATATCGAATACCTTGCAGGAAAGGAAAACAAAATTGCTGACGCATTATCTAGAGTACAAATCAATGTTAATTAAATGCATATTGAAATGCATATTGATGAAATACACTCTACAAATGCTGTTGCAAATTCGGTTGAAAATAGTGTTGACAATGAAATAGATATTGTTGAAATTCGTTCAACCGATGCTACTATTCACTCAGCAAATGAAGATAACTCTGGATATATTCCAATTTCTGAATCACCAATAAATTTCTATAAAACCCAAATTATTATAAAAAAAGTTTCTCCACAAAACTTCAAATTAATAAATATCCATAAGAGAAAACGGAAAATTTTTACACGTCCTTTCTAAATGAAGAATGCCTCTTAGAGATTTTTAAAAATCATATTCCTAATAAAGGTATAGTAGGAGTTATGATTGAAGACATCAACATAGTGTTTTCCAAAATACATATTTGAAATATTTCTCGAAAAATAAGTTATTAAAATTAAATAAATGTTCGCTCTTACTTGATGATATTTTATATCGTCTAGAATTACAAGAACTCATCCTCGACCAACATGTGAAAACAAACCACAGAGGTATCAATGTCGTTTATCTAAATTTAAAAAACAAATATTATTTTCCTAAATTTAAAGAAGAAATTCAAAGAGTCATAAAGAACTGTCACATTTGCAATTCTCCCAAATACGAACGTAATACTCTAAAACTACCACTTAAAATTTCAGAAACTGCCAGTAAACCTTTAGAAATAGTTCACATGGACATTTGGTTCAAAAACAAAGGCAATCCATACCTTACTTATATAGATAAATTTTCAAAACGTGCGCAAGTTTATCCTATTAAGTCAAGAAACTGGTCTGACCTAAAAAATGGACTTATGAAATATCTTGCTTCTCTTGGTAAACCCAAAAGAATAGTTACAGAAAGAGAAAAAGGTTTTAATAGTCTAAATTTTAAAAATTACTTGAGCAGTGAAGGAATTGAAATCCACTTTACTACTCAGAAACAATAGTAATGCGGATATAGAAAGATTCCACAATACGCTAAATGAACATCTTAGAATCTTACGAGTAGTTGAAAAAGAAGAAGGCTTACCATCTGACGAAGATCCTATTGTTAAAGTTGTTAAAATCTACAATGAAACGATCCACTCTGCAACTAACAGAAGATCAATTGACTTTGTATACGGCACTATTTCATCCGCACAATATCCTTTTATCCAAGAAACATTAATAAAATCTAAAACTAAAAACCTAAAAAAACTTAATGAAAACAAATAAAAACAAAATGCTTCGAAATATTTAAGACTTAACCGTGTCACAAAACTTCAACCATATTACACCAAAACTGAAATTAAAAATCAAGCTGAGAATCACTTTCAAATTAATAATGAAAAATTACCTAGACACATTAGCCATTTTAAGAAAAAATTCAAATATGAAAACTAAAGTCAAATTAAAAATTAACTAAGTTAATATGACACCTCATCTATTTTAAGATAAGACTTTTGGTTACTTTATCCATAATAAGTAAATAATCAGAATTACATTTTGACACATACATTTTAATTTTTTTACTAACAAATAATAATACTTTGCTATTCGTAATTGCAAATTACGAATAGCAAACTTGTAATAATTTACTTTATTATTACCTTAGGAATCATTTGTGTCAGTATGTTTTTACTCTGTATTATCAACATAATTGCATGCTCTCATATTGATATTCATGAGATACTAAATGGGAATGGGTATTTTCTCGTACAGGATTCTAAAATAAATATCATCTATAACTAAACGAAAAAAATGCATATCATTAACTTGAAGTTGTATGCACAAAATGTAGAACAATTACAAAATAAAAACACAACTTCCACTAACCTTTTGCATGACTTGAAACATTTGCAAGATGATTTTTGTAGCATTATCCCACATCATATACAAAAAAGGGGTTTAATTAACTTCGTAGGTAACGGTCTTCGCTTTTTAGCGGGCACCATGGATAGTAATAACAGGGATGAAATTCAACAACATTTAAAAATTATTGAAAAAAATAATAATGCATTAATAAATAACGCTAATCAACAAGTTTCTATAAATCAAAACTTATCCGATCACATCCAAAATATAACTAACCACATTAATTCCTCTCAAAACAAAATATCAACTAAAATTATTATCAAAACAAATATCTAATATTAAGGAAATAATACTATCCAGTATATTAGAAAATTTATCAAAAAATATTTTGACAAACGAAGAAATTGACAGTTTTAATATAACTTTAGAAAAATTACCGTTTATAAAAAACAATGTTGCACTTTATGAAAACAAAATTGTATTTATTATCTCAATACCCAATTTCTCTAGAGATGTATGTTATAAAACTAAAATTATAAAAATTCTAAAAATATTTTGACAAACGAAGAAATTGACAGTTTTAATATAACTTTAGAAAAATTACCGTTTATAAAAAACAATGTTGCACTTTATGAAAACAAAATTGTATTTATTATCTCAATACCCAATTTCTCTAGCGATGTATGTTATAAAACTAAAATTATAAAAATTCCAAACAAAAATAAAAACTTAGAATTAGATAATGGCATTGAAAAAATTTTTACATGTAAGCAAAACATTTTTAAGTATGTATTTAGAAAAAAAAGTAATATTGTTCTCAGATTTAATGCCATTTGATGATAAGTGCATATCAAATTTATTAAATACAGACGAAATAATTTGTACTTACCATAAGAATAATACTAGAGACACAGAATTAATTAACAATAATGTAGTAATAACAAAAAATTTGAATGAAACATTTTTATTTAATAATTGTAATTCATAATATATCTCCTCCTTAGCCTAGGTGGTTAGAGCGTAACCTTGCAATCTAAACACTGTGGCAGTCCCGGGTTCGAATCCTGGTGGGAGATACCATATCCAGTAAAATTAATAATTATAATAAATTAATATATAATAAATTATAATATAATAATTCTATACCTAAAAATATAATAATAAATAATTAGTAACAAATAATATAAAAATATACCTATAATCGTGTTTCCAGCTATACTCTATAATCTAATAATTAATACTGAATAAACAATAACCTATATGTAATTGAATGACAATGTAATTGCAACTGTCATATGCAATTACAATGGCAGTACGCACCTAAAAACATGACACGGTTTCTCTACTTGACCGATAGATGACACTAGGGAAAAAATTAAGAAGCGACATCTTGTAGATAGATTACAGTAGACCAATCATTTACTTAATTGAAAAAGGAAAAAACGATTCGAAACACACGGCCAGAGCCTCGGATAAGAAAAAAGCAGATGGAGATGCCTAGTAGATATCCTATGCTCCCAAGAGGAGTAATAAAGACAAAAAAAAAAAATCACAAAATAAAATTAAAATTAGAGGTAATAACCTAATAAAATTCTCAAACTGTAAAATTTCTATAAATGATTTTAAAGTAGATGATACTCAATTTGAATACCATGTAAATAAAATTTTACCACATGTCGAACGTGAAATAAAGATAAAGAAAATAGTAAATGAATTTGATCTGGAAACATTGCACGCAAGCAATATAAAGAATACCAGACATATTGAAGAAATTAAACATGATCATACGTGGAAATGGTACACTAGTATAACCGCAGATTCATTAATTTTTATAAAAATAATAACACTCATTTTAATTATAATTCGCTTGAAATTTCGAAACTCGAAGTTTGTCGTACCAAATTTAAATTTTAAACTAAACGGTATCTGCCGGGAGTCAGATTCTAAGGAGGGAGGAGTTACATCCACATCACCCTCTGCTGATAATTTTATACCTACTGTACCAAACAATATTGTACAAGAAAATGGAATTATCCTACAAGAACGGAAAATGCTTATTTCTCTAAATTAAATCGAATTTCAATTTTTCTTTTAATTTTACATTTTACGTTTTCTTTATTTTAAACTCACTTGAACCCAAGTGCTTTATTTCGACCGTTTTTTAGCACATTTTCAAAAAATTTTGTAAAAATGTGCCTATATAGCTTCACTCTGTCCGTCCGTCCGTCCGTCCGTCCCTTTTTACCTACGATTGACTAAAAAATATCAGAAATGGGTAGGTATTACAATAAAAATAATTTAATGTTAAAACTTTTTTTTGTAGCCCCCCCCGTTACGGAGCTACAGCCCCACAAAGTCGAAAAAAGCCCCATATTTAAACAGTTATAATTAGAGTTCTATAAGGTATATCTCCAACCTGAAAACGGTAACAGACAGCTGTTTTTATAAGCTTTATAAATTTTTAAAAGTCAATTGAATAGGGTTACCATACGGTACTAAAATTTACCGTTATTCAAAACTAAGTTTTACACAATTTTTGGTCCTTCATAACTTCGGAACGGCTAGATCTAGGAACTTGAAATTTTGGGAGAAGTTAGATCCTTAGAAATAAGTAAGAGTCAGTTAACAAAATTTTTTTGTCACGCCCCTCTTTAGGAGCTGTAAAGGGTCGAAAATTGAAATTTTGCTAAAAATTTAGCTTTTAAACACCTATAACTTGAATACCTGTCAAAATTTTTTTTTATTTGTATACAAAATTGAAAGCTCCAAAACGAAAGTTTCAATAAGTGTCAAAGGTTTTTCTTAATTTTGACTTTGTCCGTCCGTCCGTATGTTTACAAAAACTTTTACACCGTTTGAAATAGATTAAAGAAATTTTAACCACGAGTAGATATTACAAAAAAATTAATTTCGTAGAAGAATTTTTTTCTGTAGCCCCACCCGTTACGGAGCTACAGCTCCACAAAGTTGGAAAAAGCCCTATTTTTAAATTGTTATAACAAGAGTTTCTTTAAGTGCATTTTTAATCTGAAAACGGAAAAAGACAGCTCGTTTCATAGGCTTTACAAAAATATAATGTTTAAATGTATAGAATTACCATACGGTACTAAAATTTACCATTAAGCTAAACTCAACTTTTGCAAAATTTTTGGCCCCACGTATCTTCTAAACGGTTCAACCTAGGGTCTTGAAATTTTGGGAGAAGTTAGGTCCTCCAAAATTAGTAGGAGTCGGTTAACAAAATTTTTTTGTCACGCCCCCTGTTTAGGAGCTATAAGGGCTCGAAAATTGAAATTTTGCTATTTTCAACCACCTGTAACTTTAACATCTGTTCAAATTTTTTTTTACAAATATGCAAAATTTATAGCTGCAGCATTATGTTTCAACATACGTTAAAGGTTTTTCTTAAATTTGAAAGGGTCTCTTTAAATTGAAGAAATTGTTTCTTAGTCTTAACCATTTTTGGTTTGATAATAATATTCTAAGTAAAATTCCAAATTTTGTTGGAGTTCAAAATTGGTTTTCTAGAACCGGAAAAAAATGGAAGAGTGAAGACAGGAGGGGAGTGAGCAGATCCATCATAAGTTTGCTAAACAAAAATTTGGGAACCTTCCCCATTGAAGGGCTTCTAGGTCTTCAAAATTAAAACTTTTATGTTCTTATAAAACAGTAACTTATTTACCAGTGTAAGTTTTTCCAAAATTAAACGTTAACATTGAAGCTCCAACATTATATTTTGCACTTATTAACAGGTTTTCTTGAATGCATTGGGGTTGTATTCTAAGTATTTCACTATTAGTCATATAATTAATTATTAATGAAATAACAAAATTATAATATTATCATAATATATATTTTTATAAAAATAAATGATAAAATACTCAGTAAGAAACCCTATATAATTTTGAAAATGTGCTTTTTAAAAACCCTTGGTTTTTTTCCCTAACTTGTTTTCATTAAACAAATAAATATTTTTTTAAATAACTAATTAGCTGATCAAACATTTTTTTTTGTTAAAACTTTTAAAATTAAATTAATTTAAATTTATTGAGAAATTATCGAAAAACGCTGATAATGTAAAATCAGCATTTTTCTTTTCTTTTTATAACACACTTAAAATGTGAAATGTAAGTTAAGTAAATTAGTTTAAGAAAATTTTCAGTTCTTTTTCTGATAACAAATAATAAAGTACTTTTTTGAAAATTAATGATTTTTTTTGTTTTATTAATATTTTTTCGAATAAAAAGTTTGAAAAACATTAATATATACTTTTCCATATCTAGCTCGCTTCCTTTAGGTGGTTACAAACACCATACCAAAGTTAATATACCCCTTTACCTATTCTATAGGTGTAGGGTATAAAAAAGAAGTTATATGGCAGGTACTTGAACCCAAGGACCAAAATGGCTGATTTAAATAGCGATGACGGCTATTGTATAAAAACGAATTTGTGAAAATCCTCTAGTTTATGAATTATCGTGCGGACGGACGGACATACATAGCCAAATCGATTTATTTTTCGATTCTGATCCGATCCATACACTTGAGTCTATACCTACCCCCCCTATTTCTCTGTGTAACAAACGTAATGGCAATTTTATTATACGCTTTTGACTAATAGTCATACGGGTGTAAAAATTACGAACTGTGCAAAAAAGTTAACATGCTAGAGGAAAGAATTATCATAATGGAACAGAATGATATGGAAAACTGTATTGATATAATTGTAATTTCTGAAGTTGACAATGCAAATGTTACATAGAAAACATGCTAATTGAAAATTTTCTTTTGGATTACCGTTTTGTAAAACGTACCAAAAACTCTAGGGTATCAAAAGAGAGGCAAATACGGTATTATTAATTGAAGACCTCTCTCAAGTCTCAAAGCAATGCAATCCATGTATTTTATATGTGAAGTTTACTGGTCTGAATTAAGGCCCTGCAAAATAAAGCCCCCGATATGTTATTTCCCATTTAATGAGAAGTAACGCCCCCGGGTTTTATTCTTATAGTAATTGAGATTAATTTATGAGATTTTTTAGATTTAATCTTAAATCGGGGTTCTTATTTCTGTTTTGAGTTGAACTACGACTTCTATGAGAAATAAAGCCCCGCGATGTGCTTCTATTTCAATAGAATAATCGACTTCTTGCGAAATAAAAATATTATTTCGTTTTAAATATGCAATAAAAAAATTTCATGTAAAACAATGTGTATTTAATATTTATATAATTGTTTATGTTGCTTAAAAAAAAAGTTGAACCTTTTGCAAGAGTATTTATAAATACATGTATGCGAGAGTTTGGTTACAAAGTTAGGACCGCCCATTTTTTTAAAATAGAATTTCAATATAGTTTATATGTTAAATTTTTGTTTTTTCTTAATTTTAGAAAAAGGCAAAAACCTAATTTCGAATTCTACTCCAAAGTTTGTGCTAATTATTTTTGATATTATTGTTCAAGAAAGTCTGTATTGAGAAATAATAACCCGGGGTTTTATTTCTTATAAAAGTCGTAATTCAACGTAAAAGAGAAATATTACTATGGGAAATAAAAACATAGGGTGTTATTTTTCATTGAATGGGAAATAACACCCCAGGGGTTTATTTAGCAAAGCCTTAATTCAGGCCACCGTTAAGTTCTTTTCTTTAGCTATCAAAAAAAAAAAATTATGAAGAAAATAAGTGAAATAAAAAAGTTAAATGTAAAAATATTTGGAGACGGATTACTAAAAATATTAAGTAATAAATATATTTATAAATGATTCTCTCTCGTATATCTTGCGGCAAATGCTCAACACGGCGTTAACACTAACTTAAATTATTCATAATTTTAAAGGCAATAATATATAATTCACGAGTACAAATATTGTCGAAACTTAAAAACCTACCTGTAAATAACAGTTTTGATGGAAAAATATGAGAATGAAGTGAATTATTTTAATAGCTTTCTTATGTAGTATGTTTATTTTATTTAATGCAATTTGTGGAGCTCCAGACCATATAAGATTCACATAGGTAATATTCGGCAAAACATATGAAGAAAAAATTGTGAATAATATGTCTTTTGAAAAGAAGTCGTAGAATGAAAACATGTGGGCTTTTTTTTTTTTTTAATAATATGATCAATATCACCATACTATTTAAATTTATTATCTAAGATTAGTTCAAGAGATCGTGACTAATAGAAATTTTCAAGTTAACCTCACAGTTCTCAGAATATTTTAAAACTGTATCATCTGTATACATTTGAATGCTTCCTTTTAAAGTTAAATTGGCATGATCATTTATGTAGATCTTAAATAAATCTGGTCCTAGGATTGACCCTTGTGGTACACCATTTTTAATAACACTAGATGAGCTATAGGCACGATTATTTTTAACGTTTTGTTTCCGTCTAAGCAGATATGTTTTGAAAAATTTAATTTGATTATGATCGAAGCTTAGTTTTTTAAGTTTATTAAGTAGAATATTATGGTCTAGGCAGTCAAATGCTTTTTATAAGTCTTAAAAAATTGCATGCAACATATTTACCACTGTCTATATTTTTAGGAATAAAATCTGTTAGATTTAGACAAGCCGCAGCGGTATTGGAGTTCTTTTCAAAACCTTTTTCAACAACTTTACAAACTTGTGTGTTTATTTCTACCAGATTGCTGAGATCAGACACAAATTTATTGAAATCATTATAGTATTTTAAAATAAAGCAAATTTTATCTTTTTCTAAGTTAGCATAACATTTGTAAGTTAGCATAATTTAGGATTTTTTTAACTTTGCTTTCTGTTTCTTTAAAAGGTTTTAAATCAACGCTTATAAAAAATCGTTGATGTTTAGAGAGTGACGTATTTAGAATATAAACAAGTAAAGAAACAGTCAGTCGGTGCAACCGACTTAGAAATACCCTACACCTATTTGGTTCAAATTTAAGGAAATATCCATAAGTCATTTTAACACCATAAAAGCTGTTATTAGTTTGATCGTAAGAAATAACTAACCAAATTAACTTCATAATACTAAAAACATTTTGTAATTACTTCTCTAATTTATTTACAAACTCTTACTAATTTATCTATTAAAACATTAAAAAACAAAAAAACTTGAAATAAATGAAAATATATTTATTTAAATTCAATTACTAATGTGAAAAAATTTGAATTATTAAATTTTGTGAGAAAAAGATAATCCAAGCATAATATATTTAATAATTAAAATTTTTCAAAATTGCAATTATTTTAAATTGATAGTTTATGTACCTATTAGAAAAGCTTATAAACGAAAAATATGCAATAAATGTATTTCTAAAATATAATTACAAATTTAGAACTTTTCATATAGTTCACTTTTTTTTTTTTTTTTTTTTTTAGTGTTTTATTTTTCTATTCATTATGTTATTTTTTATAATTCAAAAACAAAAACTTAAAAAGAATTCTTATATGCTAAAATGTAATTTGTACATGGCTGACCAATGTCAGCTCTCACAATTTATTTAGAACTATATTAATATATATCTCTTTTCATGTTTTAATATTGTTATTTTGATTTCAACATAATTTAATTTTAGTTTTAATTTAATATTAATATAATTGAATTTATTGGAAAAAAATTTTTTTTATATAAAAACCAATTTTTTTATTTATATTTTTTATAAAATCTTAAAACTAAACTAACCTAATACTTATACCTATAACTAAACCTACAATAAACTACGTTACATCTAAATTTTTCCAAAAGTATGGTTTTTTAATTTCTAATTTATTTTTTGCAGGAATATACATATCATATTTAAACAACTCATTGTCATTAATATTTATTATATTTAAATTTAAAGGTATTTGTTTTATTTTCGCGTTTCTTTTATAGTGGTATAAAATCGGAATATTTTGACTATTTTCAATATAATTATGTTTGTCCAAAAACACGAATCCTTCTGGAGGCAAAAAACCTGTAACTAGGCAGTTTTTAATGTACTCAAAATTTTCGTACCATGGATGGCAGATTAATGAGTTCTCGCATGATTCACTACTCCTTTGTATATGGTTACGTATGAGACGAATGATAAAATTGTCGATTCTAATTATGTTCGCCTTATCATATATAAATTTATTTGAATAATAGTGCATATTAGTGTTAGGTTTTCTATTGTAATTTGTACAAGCTCTTAAACACTTGCGTTCGAATATTCTTAATTTTTCCATCACAGAAGCATTAACATTATACCATATTGGACAGGCATATGTTAGTACTGGACGGATTAAGGTTTTGTAGCAGAGCAATTTAACATTTTTGCAAAGTGTTCTGGAAAAGAACAATTTTCCTAAATTAATAAAGGCGTTATTTGCTTTTCTTATTTGATTTTTAACATGATAGTTAAAGTTTAACAAATAATTATAGTGAACTCCTAAATACTTGAAGTTCACAGAGTTTCTAATTTTGGTTTTGTCTGGAGTTAATATATAAAAATCTCTCCAGCATGATTTAACATTATATTTTACCTTGTTAATAGTATTCCTGAATAACATAGTTTCACATTTTTGATAATTTACTTTTAGCTTCCAAAGATTACTATAAGATATCACTTTATAAAACATTTTTTGTAAAATGTATTGTGCATCTCTTAGATTATTACTCGCTGCGTAAATTGTCAGATCGTCCGCAAATGCTATACTGTAATTGGGCTCTAAATTTTTATTTAGAGAATTCAGTAATTCGCTTATGTATATATTGAACAAAATAGGGGAATTTACGGTGCCCTGTTGTAACCCATCAGATAATTTGAATTCTTTGGATAAATGATTATCCGACCCCCATGTGCTAAAAGTTTTACCTCTAATCATGTTGTTAATCAGAATAACTAAATGTAAGGGATATTGATATTTTAAGAGTTTGTATATTATACCATCAATCCAGACGGTGTCAAAAGCTTTTTCAAAGTCCACAAAACATGCTGCTACAACCTTATCATCGTTTATATTTCTACATATATCCGATGAAAGCTTCGTCATAGCATGTATTGTGCTGTGTTTATGACGAAAACCAAACTGATTTGATGGTATAATATTTTTAATCTCAGTTATTTTGACTATAAATTTATTTATTATTATTTCTAGGATTTTTCCTATATTTGGTAATAAACTTATTGGTCTATAACTGCTAGGATCTGAAGCACTTTTTCCTGGTTTTTTTAATGTAATAACAACTGCTTTTTTCCACTTATTTGGGAAGTAGCTTATATTAAGGCAATTGTTAAAAATTATTGTGTATAAGTTAATTACTGAAATAGGGAGATGTTTTAACACTATATTTGGAATTTTATCTATACCTGCCGATGTTTTACCTTTAAGTTTTGATAAAATATCTTTAAGTTCATTTTGAGCTATAAAATAATTATTTAAAGTATCATTATCAAGTAAATTATTTGAGTGTAAATGATTGTTAAATTTAACAAGTGATATTTTATTTGTTTTGTTATTTTGAATTATTTGGTTTAAATTATTAATACTTTGCTCTACAATGTTACTTATCGGGGAAAATCTGTTTGTAACTTGCTTTTGAACTTGGTATAAATGTGTTGCCATTACTTCATTTATGTGTTCGTTTTCTTTGATAATATAATTATTGTTTTCTATTTTAAGTTTATTTAAATTTAATTGGGCGTCGTTTAAAATTTGCGTATTGTTAATTGGAATTTTTAAGTAGTCAATTTTGTTTGAGGTTTGTTTTTTATAAATTTTTTTAATTTCAGAGAACAAGTTTTTATTGTTTGATAATTTTATGTTTTTGATTCTGTTAGTCCAATAATTATTTATTGAGAGTTTAATATTTTGTTTTATTAACGAATTTATGTTTTTCAGTAATGAATTAATTCTTAGAAATGATGGTGCGTTTTTGTCTATTTTTATTTTAATTAATTTAAATTTAGCTGTAAGTAATTCACTTTTATATTTTTTAAGTCTAGTAATAGTTGGATTTAAATAAATATCTAGGCTATTAAAATTATTGTTTTTGGATGGGATTGTTAACGACATTGCTTTCCGTATTGAATTTTCAATGTTTTCGATATAAAAGTCAATGTCCCTATCTGTTAGGTTTTTATTGTTAGGAATATTTTTAAGAATATCATCATTTCTTACTAAATTATTTAACACTTTTTTAAATTTGTTCCATTTAGCTTTCCTAAAGAAATAAGTTTTTTCAGGTGATGGAGCCACTAAATATTCTTCCCTATTATTATAACTAATTTCAGTCCCTAAAGCTAAATGGTCACTATCATAAGAATATGTTTTTATTTGGTTCTGATTATTAGTTTTTAAATTAATTCTTATGTCAGTTAGGAATATGTCGATATACGATTCTCCTCTCGGAAATGACGGTATATCGGAAGAATATAATTTAATCCTATAAATACAATTAAATCTTTCGATAAATTTTTCGAGAATAGATCCTCGAGCATTATTTGATTGATTTCCCCATTTTATGTGTTTAGCATTTAGGTCTCCTGCCAAAATAAAATAGTTATTAATGTTATCTAATTGAAGAGTTTGAAATAATTCCAGTAATTCTTTATTAAAATTAGCATTATGATTTTGTGATGCATAAGCAGATATTATAAAAAGATTTTTATTTCTATTTAAAAGTCTTATTTTTATAATACATACTTCTAAACATTTAAACCTATTTAGAGTATAATCTTTAATTATATCAAATTTTAAATTATTTTTAATTAGAATGGCCGTACCTCCACCTAAAGTAGCTTCAGATCTATCATGTCGAATTAATTTATAATCCTTTATTTTTATACGACTAGTTTTATCTAATTTCGTTTCACATAAGGTAACCACATCCGGGTTGTGAACATTTAAAAAATTTATTAATGAAAGTTGTTTAAGATAAGATCTACAAGAATTTACATTTATAGAAAACATCTTTAATTTTAATTGTAGCAAAGTTTTATTCATCATCATGGACAGTTTCAAATAAGAAATCTACCCTTGCAGATAAACTTTGCATTTCTTTTTGCATTTCATTTTGTGCATTTTTAAAATCTTCATTTAATTTGTTTACATTTTTTGTTAAATCACTTATAGCTAAAAGTATTTTATCTAAATCTATGTTGTTATTGTTATTAGTATTATTTTCAGATGAAATATTATTTTTATTGTTGGCATTGTTATTGTTGTTATTAATATTGTTATTGTTGTTATTAATATTGATATTGTTGTTATTAATATTGTTATTGTTGTTGTTATTAGTATTGTTATTGTTGTTGCAAACAGCATTTGCATAGGAGCAGGTGCTTTTTACAAAACTATCAATTTTTGTTTTTTTATTTATTGTTTTTTTTATTTTATTTTGTTTACTTATCTCAATATCATTTATTTTTTTTGTGAAGACTGGGCATTTTGTGTAAGATGCAGGGTGACCATATGACTTGCATAAGGTACAAAATAATTTTTCTGCTGGGCTTTCTTTTTTAATAGTGCAGTTTGCTGGTAAGTGGTTACCGCCACATTTTACGCATCTTAATTCCATATTGCAATTGTAAGCCGAGTGGTTGAATCGCTGACATCTTTTGCATTGTGTAATAGTTGGTTTTTTTAATTTCTCCCATTTTATAATTTGATGGTCAAGATATTTAATATTAACAATGTTGTTTATTGAACTTTGTGGTTCCGCTTGAACAATGTAAATTGGTAACTTTATATTTTCTTTTATTGATTTTTTTGTTGTCATTCTGAATACTTTAGAAAATTTACATTGTTCTACATTATTTGAATTTAATAAGTTCAGTACTACTTCTGGTTCGTAGTCGTTATGAAGGCCTTTTAACACAAGGCTAATCGGTCTTTGGCTCTTCATAGTATATGAGAAGCATTCTACTTTAGCTTCTTTTAAAGATTCAAAAGTTTTTTTATATTCATTTTCGGTTTGCAAATAAAGAATATGGCGTGTGTTTTTGATTGACTTTATAAAATAATTTGTAATTTTTAATTGAATTTTAATTAATTTTTTTATTAGTTCTAAATCATTAGACGTAATAAATATTGGTGGCACTTTTTTGTTTTTAATGTTATTTGTTGGATTATTATTAATATTGATATTTTGTGATTTTGAGTTAATTTCAACATTAATGTTAGAATTTTTTGGATTATTATTTTTTGGTGGTTTTATATTAGATGGACCGGGTAAGTTTTTTATATTTTTATTATTAATATTGGTGCTATTATTTGTATTATTAATCATTTTATCAGTGTTTTTTGTTTTTAAAATTTCCAAGTAATTAACATTACTTGCAATTTCTTTTCCACATGTTTTATTTTTTTCAACATTGACGATGACGTCATTGACATCATCTGTTATATCAAGATCGTCATCATCACCTAATAATTGAAATCTATTGGTTTCAGTTGAATTGTCATTTATTAATTGATTAACTTTAGATTTCATAGATAATAATTCATTTTTAATACTTTCATTATTTATAATTTTAATGTTTTTTTTGCTTGGCACTTTTTTTATATTTTTAGATACCATTTTATGTATTGTATCTTTTTTTATATTCGTGCGTTCGCTGTCATTAAACATGCGGTATATTATACCGCATGAATATAAAAAAGAAATTAATTATACACTTATTTTTAACTTTTTCTTTTTTTCACTATTTTATATAAATAATTTTAAGTTTATTGTTAAATGTTATTGTTTTTTGCACTTTTTTTTTTTTTTAAGACCGATACAGTTTTTTCGTCAATAGCTCACGTCTACTCTTCTCAAGAGATCAATTCCTTAGTTCACTTAAATATAACAATAAATTTTACATAAATGCAGCAAGTACCTTTGAATATAGCTTAAGTATTGTACACGATGTCTTAATTATACATCACCTATGGTTTTTAATTCATAAAATATTATACTAAATATGTTTTATGGTAAAATTCTTACCCTTTTAAAAATATGAAACTGTTAAATAAAACCGGAAATAGGAAAGAACCCTCGTGTATCAAATTTAAGGTTTCTATCTTTATGAATTTCGAAGATAAGCTTTTTAATTTTGGGAATTCTTAGGAGGCACCTGAACCACGACAACAACTAAGTCTAAATTTCGGGGACACATAGGAAATAGGAAATATATTTTTTGGCTTTGTAATTATGCTCGTTTGGCCTCAGACTAATCAAAAGCTTCTAGAATCCGAACTCATTGTCCGAACTCGACCAGAACCAATTCCCATGGTACTTTCATTACCAGTAACCTAGAGTTTAAATTTCTTCAAAATAGCGGCATTATTTTTTGAGTTATGCTGTTTTTAGGAAATATGTTCTTTAGCCCTTGAACATTTCAAAGGTTCCAGAACCCGAAACCATGGTACGATTTTGCCCATATGCAGTCCTCGTCATACTTTCAATACTAGTTAACTCTTGTACACAATTGTAACGTTCTATCTTAATTTTAAAATACTATTTTTATTAATTTCGATGATAAGCTTTTAAATTTTGGGAGGTCTAAGAGGGGTACTGAACCACCACTCTGATTGATCCAAAATTAGAGGAATCGCACAGGAAATAGTAAAGAGCACCCATGTGCAAATTTGAAACTTCTAAATTTGTTTGAAGTTACTATCTTTATTAATTTCGAAAATCTGCTTTAAGGTCTTCGGAACTGTGTGGCTGGTCCTCAACCCACTACTCCAGTTGGTCCCAAATTTCAAGGACACTTAGGAAATAGAAAGAGACACCCTGATATCAAATTTGGAGGTTCTATCTTCATTTGTTTTGGAATTACGCTTGTTTGGCCTAAAGTCGATCAAAAAGTTCTAAGTTTCGAACCAATTGTCCATTCCCCTCCGTACGAAATCACCGCCGTAGTTTCATTACGAGTACCCTACAACACAAATTTTATAAAGATAACGTCATTAGTTGATGATTTATCGTGACTTATTATATATGTTCGTTAGCCCTTAGAAACGATTAAAAGGTCCAGAATCCGAACCCTTGGCCGATTTCGTCCATATGCAGTCCGCGCTGTCCTTTAAATACTAGTTAACCCTTGTACACAAGTGGAACGTTCTATATTAATTTTAAGTTACTATTTTTAGTAATTTCGATTATAAGCTTTTAAACCTTCGGAGGTCTAAGAGGGTTACTGAACCACCACTCCAATAGATCCCAAATTGGGGGGACACGCAAGAAATAGTAAAGAACAACCTTGTGCCAAATTTGAAGTTTCTACATGTTTTCAAGTTGCTATCTTTTTTAATTTTAAAGATATGCTTTAAGGTCTTCAGAAATGTGTGGCTGGTTCCCTACCCACTACTCCAATAGGGCCCAAATTACAAGGGCACTTGGGAAATAGGAAGGGACACCCTGATACCTAATTTGGAGGTTCTATCTTCATTGGCTTCGGAATTATGCCAGTTTGGCCTAAATTCGATCTAAAAGTTCTAGTTTCCGAACCCATGGTCCAATCTCGATCGTACGCAATCGCCGCCTTAGTCTCATTACTAGATGAAGTTAGCGTCATTAGTTGTTGAGTTATCATGATTTTTTATATATGTTCGTTAGCCCTTGGACCGATTTAAAGGTCCAGAATCCGAACCCATAAGGCGATTTCGTCCATTGGCAATCCCCGCCGTACTTTCAGTCCTAGTAACCTACAGTTAAAATTTCATCAAGATAGCTCCATTATTTTTTGAGTTATCGTGCCTACGGACGGACGGACGGACGGACATGGCTATATCGACTTAGGAGGTCATGCTGATCACAAATATATGTATATCTTTAGGTGGTTACAAACACCATACCAAAGTTAATATACCCCTTTACCTATTATATGGGTGTAGGGTATAAAAAATATTTGAATCTTACCATATCAGTGAAAAAATGATCAATAATGGTTTTGGATATTTTACCAATTTTCGTTGCGTATTTATCACTTTTGTTATTATATAAATAAAACCATTACAGAGCAAAGTACTATAATAAGTTTTGATATCACTACTGTTTGAGTTTAACAAATTCATGTTTATATCTCCTAAAATTAAGGAGTTTCTATATTTATTTGTTATAGCATCAAATTTTTCAAGAAGCAAGGTTAATATTGTTAGACCTATAAATACCGAAAATATTAATATTTAGTTTAGTTATGTTGATACCCACTATATTAGATCCTTGAAATTCCTCTGCAAAAATTAAGGTACTATATAATTTTTCACTCACATAAATTGCAACACCTCCATAAGAATCTTTCCTATTGGAGAAATATGCATTGTAGGTTGGTAAGTTAAAAAACATATTTTCTAATTCACTTAACCATATATCCGATAGAACTACAACATGGATATCGTATTCATATGAATTTATAAGTAATTCCAAATAATTTATTTACTTTGCAAATTTAGGTAAAATATATTGAAATTATTTTGATATTCATTATTATCTAAGTGGTTGTCTACCTCTGTATAATAATTAACTAATAGATCTGTTTCTATGGTAATTTCATCAACTGTTTCCATTTTTATACCCTACACCTATAGAATAGGTAAAGGGGTATATTAACTTTGGTATGGTGTTTGTAACCACCTAATGGAAGCGAGCTTGAAATGAAAAAGTATATATATTTGTGATCAGCGTGACCTCCTGAGTCGATATAGGCATGTCCGTCCGTCCGTCCGTCATTTATTTCAAGTTTTTTTGTTTTTTAATATTTTTAAATAGATAAATTAGTAAGAATTTGTAATATTTTTTAATAGATAGTGTAACTAGAAAATGTTTTTAGTATTATAAATTTAATTTAGTTAGCTATGTCATACGATCAAATTAATAACAGTTTTTATGGTGTTAAAATGACTTATGGATATGTCCTTAAATTTGAACCAAATAAATGTGCGAATAATATTAACTGAATTAAATATACTATAGGTCCTTTGACTATAGGTCAAAAGGGTATACTTCATTTGCCATTATGTCATTATATTATGTCAATAGTAGTTTTCTTGAGTTGCCAACGTTTGAATAAAACATAGTCGATGGTTCAGAAATGGTTTAAAAGTCTGCTTTTTAACTTATATTTTGTTTTGTATTTATCTGAAAGTTCTACTACGCTCTTCCTCGTTTTTATATGATTTTATGAGAGAAAGGTAGGCTTCTATTTTGGAAAAACTGTTTTAAAATAATATGTATTTAAGCATAATATATACGAAATTGAATTTTTTGATTTTTTAGATTTCATTTGAAAAAAACTGCAATATCACACTGAAATATTTTTTTAAAAAACAACAACTGCAAAGTGGATAAAAAACTAAGACTTACGAAAAAATGTACAGAAGGAAAATGTTATGTTATTAAAATTTAAAGATATTATTATTTGGATTCTTTATTAGCTTCATTTTTATTATTATTAATATTATCTCATTTAGCTTTTGCACTGTTTGAGACTATTTATGAAGAGCAAAAAAAATTAGTCCTCTTAATTAAGTGAGCTTTGGAATAAGGGTTAACTTGCGTGAGCTTTGAAATAAAGGTTAATACCAAAAATTTGAAAATTTCATTGAATCTTTGTGCAAAACGCGTAAACAGGTCAAAACCAAGTTAACCCTGTGGGTTTTTATAATGCTGATACAAAATTTTCAATAAAATTCTTTTAATCGTTTAAGAAAATAAAATTTATAGAAAATTTCAGGGCGTCGTTGTGAAAAACAGGTTAATCGAACATAACTAAAGCAATTTGCAGCTTCTCTTTTGGACTGCAAAATCAACCTGCAAAAATGGACACAAGTGGGAAACACAATTTTTTTTGGAAACCCGCCAGGCCGAAATGGCTTAAATTATTCCAACCGAATTTATACAACTAATTACGGTTGCTAACAGCAACATTTATGCACAATTTCAAGTCAATCGGTCAAACCGTTTTGACTTGACAACAAAAACATTGAAAAAGTTTTATTGCGCCCTCGTGCCCAAACGGATTAACCGAACTCAACATAAATTTGTGACAAACACGTTAACCGAAATCTCTTTTCGACTGATAATTCACCCTGTAAAATTGGACACAAATCGGAAACACAAAATTTTTTGGAAGCCCGCCAGGCCAACAACTAGTTCCGGTTGCTAAGAGGAACGTTTGTGCAAAATGCGAAGTCAATGGTCAAACCGTTTTGACTCGACATCAAAAACATTGAAAAAGCTTCATTGCGTCATCGTGACCAGACGGGTTAACCGAACTCAATAAAAACTTGTGTCAGCCTCTCTTTTCGACTGCGAAACTACCCTGTAAAATTGGAAACAAATCGGATACACAAAATATTTTGGAAGTCCGCCAGGCCGAAATGAGTTAATAATTCCAACCAAATTTATACAACTAATTCCGGTTGCTAAGAGGAATATTTATGCAAAATTTCAAGTCAATCGGTCAAACCGTTTTGACTCGATATTAAAAACATTAAAAAAGCTTCATTGGGACCTCGTGCCCCAACGGGTTAACCGAACTCAACAAAAATTTGTGTCAGCCTGTCTTTTCGACTGCAAAATCACTTTGTAAAATTGGACACAAATCGGAAATACAAAATTTTTTTGGAAGCCTTGGACTTATAAAAATGTGACATAGCCTATGTCACCCTCCGGGCTCTAAGAATTATTCCTCTAAAATTTTCTGACAATCGGACCAGTGGTTTTCACATGAATCCTGGACAAACAAGCAAACAAATTTTCTCCTTTTTATATTAGATTTCAATAGTAATGTAAATAATTTAAATTTATGGGAAAAAATGTTTTATAAATATAGCGTAGTAATATGATAGTTTTTTTGTTGCAAAATAAAAATTATACAATGAATTAGCATTTATTATACCCTACACCTATAGAATAGGTAAAGGGGTATATTAACTTTGGTATGGTGTTTGTAACCACCTAAAGGAAGCGAGCTAGATATGGAAAAGTATATATATTTGTGATCAGCGTAACCGCCTTAGTCGATATAGCCATGTCCGTCCGTCCGTCCGTCCGTCCGTCCGTCCGTAGGCACGATAACTCAAAAAATAATGGAGCTATCTTGATGAAATTTTAACTGTAGGTTACTAGGACTGAAAGTACGGCGGGGATTGCATATGGGCGAAATCGGCCCATGAGTTCGGATTCTGGACCTTTTAATCGAATTTAGGCCAAACGAGCATAATTCCGAAACCAATGAAGATAGAACCTCCAAATTTAGTATCAGGATGTCCCTTCCTATTTCCTAAGTGTCTTGTGAATTTGGGTCCCATTGGAGTAGTGGGTCGGGGACCAGCCACACATTTCCGAAGACCTTAAAGCATATCTTTAAAATTAAGAAAGATAACAACTTGAAAAAAGGTAGAAGCTTCCAATTTGCCACAAGGGTGTTCTTTACTATCTCTTGCGTGCTC
>OY720441.1:228487658-228769943 GCA_963082915.1 Dolichopus griseipennis
TGTAGTGTAATGCTCATTTTAAAATTTTGCAGAAACTTTGGCCACAAAACTAAACTAGTTTTAAAAAAATTTCAAAAACCCAGCTTCAATAGGTATAGCGTAACGCTCATATAAGGAAAGAAGTAGTATGGCAGCTACCCGAACCCATGGACCGAAATGGCTGGATTTAAATAGCGATGACGGCTATTGCAAACAAACGAATTTGCGAAAATTTCAAGATCCTAAATCATAGCTAAATCCATTTATTTTTCGATGCTGATCCGTTACGTACCTTTGACACTACATCTAATGCAATACAAAGTGAAAAGTAATTTTAATATACTCGTGCACTTATTTCTATGCACGTATAATAAAAAAGTATTAAACATATAAATTGACAGAAAAGTATTAAACAGAAAATATATAAGTGAAATATTAGCCAAAGAATTAAGGTTTGAAAAATATAAAATAAATCAAAACTTACTAATAGAGCCAAAATTGCTCTGTGAAGAAATTTTGTAATGTTTGTTGTTCTTCTTCCAACATATAAATATTTGACTATTTTTAACCAAAAATATTGAAAATTCTTGGATATTTAAATTTCTTTTGCCACCGTGTATTGTTGTCTTTGAAATGGTGTAAGATAATGACAAAAAGATATTTTCTTATTTATATATATCTCGTTCTTTGCTAGTCCCAGCTCTGCAGTAAATTAATGTTTTTCCTAGGTATTTATTTTTTTTTTTTTTTTTTATTTTTTTTTTTATTTATTTATTTATTTAATAATTTCATCACATGATTTGTTTACTAACATTTAACATTTATTTTTTAATTAATATTATCTTTAACATACTTATTTAAATTCTTTTTAAAGTTCAACAATTTTTTTTCCTTTTTTAAATTATTTGGCAATTCATTAAATAACTTTAATCCATTATACATTAACATATTCTGTGTTTTGTTTTTTTTAAATAAACTTAATCTAAAATTCCAAATACTTCTTAAATAATAATTTTGCACATCTTGTACATAAACTAACCTGTTGGTTAAATACCCTGGCATTAGTTTATTTTTTATTTTAAATATTATTATCAAAACATTAAATTTAATTTTTTGTGACACACTCATCCATTTTAAAGAATTTAACGATTTTGACGAAAATCTGCCTAATTTTAATATAATTCACATTCCTCTATTTTGCAGTTTTTGTAATCTACTAAGCATCTCTAAGTTAAACATGAAAAGAATTGCGGAACAGTATTTAAAATGCGGTCTTACTAATACATTGTAAAGTTTAATTGCACTTAACATCGATAAATTATTTCTAATTTTATAGAAAAAACCTAATTTTTTACTTATTTTTACATATATATTCCATATGTGCTTTAAAATTAATTTATCATCAATAACTACCCCTGGGTATTTAATTTCATTTACTCTACCTATTATTTTGTTTTCAATTATAATTTCTCTATTTAGATTACTATTTATTATCATCCATTTAGTCTTTTCAAAATTAAGCTTTAATTTATTATTAGTAAACCATTTATTCAATTTTTCTAGATCTTGGTTGATTTTTAAAATACATTCATCAATTGAACTGCCTACTACATAAAGCAAAGCATCATCGGCAAATAATGCAATATTACCAAAACTAACAACTTTTTCTATATCAATATATATTAAAAATAATAAAACTCCAAGTACCGTACCTTGAGGGACTCCAAGTTTTACATTTAGCTTATCTGAAACCTCTACATTTACCTTTGTTCTTTGTACTCTTCCTTCCAAATACGTTTCAAACCATCTAATTTAATTTTGATTAATGCCATATCTGCTTAGTTTATTTAATAAAATACTCCGATCTAGTGTTTCAAATGCTCGTCTTAGGTCCAAAAAAACCGCTACAATAATTTGGTTATCGTCCACCGCTATTTTCCAATTAGTTACTACCAAATTCAATAGTTCGTCGCAGTTGTGATTTTTTCGGAACCCAGATTGATTCTGAGAAATTAAAAACTGTTTCTTCAAAGTACTTCTCTAAATTAAATTAAACCAATCGAACTTATTGAATTTTTTATATCAAATTTTTAATAATATTTAACTTTAGTTTCTTTCTTTTACTCATTATCCTATGAAGTATATAATAACATTAAAATTGATCAATGTTAAACTAAATAATTAAACTGAATACATTTATTAACCTTTATTAAAAATGTAGTCTAATGCAATGAAAAATTGGAGGCCAGCAAACAATCAAAAGCCACTTAGAAGTAATAGTTTCAAATTATAAACCTAGAACTATTTCAACGGGATTTTTCTTACTGCAATTGATATTTCACTACGAATTCGCATACAAACCTTTCGTGGATAACCTATTTTCACAAATAAAGGCTTATGTTATACACAACACTTTCTTTGAATTCTTTAATATTCAAGCTACTACAGTTAGAGTAAATTTTCCTAATTTTGCAACCCCAATACACTTCTAAACATATATTTTAAGCACTCTGTCAGATATAGAAACAAAGGCTTAATAATCTAATAACGCAAAGTCAAAAACCTTTAATTATATTTGGAGATTAGAACGCTAGAAATACAGTCTAGGGCGACAGAAGGCTAAATAGCACAAATAAAATAATCAAAAGTTGACTAGAAGAGAATCTTGATTTAGTTCTCCTAAATGACGGCCAACCAACACTTTTCAGCGCCTATGGCACATTGATTTGCTTTGATCTTACCATATTTACTTCCAACTTTGCTTCCAAATTTCAGTAACTACAAAAAATTAAGTAAGTACTGGAAATCAGTAAGAACTGGATTAAGTACACAAAATTTCAAAGCAATCTTTAATTTTCAAATTTCTGTTAAAAAATAAAAAGAAAACAATTTCTATTATCATTTATTCAATATTCTTCTATTTCAAAAATTTTGTGTTATAAAAACAAAAATAAACATATTTCTACTATATTCTATAATCATGAAGAAAATGACTTTAAAGATATGAGTATTGTCATTATTATTTAGGCTATGAAGTATTTATAATAATTCGAGATGTGAAATATTTATTTTATAAGTTGGCAAGATCTCGTCAATTCTTGTGTATTATATATTATATAATAACGTACAATTCGAGTGCATAAAAATATTTTAGTTTTGTATATTTTGTATATATGTATTTCTTTATACAATTTGGACGATTTCTTTTTTTTAGAATACAGAGAACCTTTGAAAATAAATAAGAATTATTCAAGCTCTAAATGCTATTCTATCAAAAATGTAAGAAATTTTAATGTACTTTTTGAAAATTTTCAAACTGTCTCGTCAGACGAAAAAAGCTGTTTTTGCAGGCACAAAATTTCAGAGTTCAATTCAAGAATGCATATTTTTATTTAAAAAAGTATATAACAGTTCATAAAAAGTTAGCTTTCTTTAAGAAACAAAATTTAATTTAGAAAAAAACATTATTTACTTAAAAAATCAAAATAAAAAGTTAAGATAAAAATTAAAAAAAGAAAAACAGGATTTATCTTTATGTAGCATTATTAATAGGCAGTTTCACTTGAGTAACGAAGCAAAAACATTTTTAAAAATGAATTTTAAAAGTGTAAGTAAATGGTCCGAAGATGAAAAAAACCTAGAATTTAATTCACCTAAAGGTTATAAATTTTGAGAAATGGAGTAAATCTTAATTTGCCCCATTTTAGTTCCCTTAATAGATGGATGGATTGGTCTTAACGACAAAAATATAAATGAGTTAGGCATTATATTATCAGAAAAAGATTTAATAGGGAGGGAAGCTGTATTGGTATTCGATGAAATAGCCATTTGAAGGTAACTAAACTATAACAGTGCATTGGATGAAATTAAACATAATTATTTTCATAAACATTACCTTTAGCAAAATTTCAAACATACCAGCTTTATTAGGTGTAGTGTAATGCTCATTTTAATATTTTGCAGAAACTTTGGCCACAAAACTAAACTATTTTTGGAAAAATTTCAAAAACCCAGCTTCAATAGGTATAGCGTAACGCTCATATAAGGAAAGAAGTAGTATGGCAGCTACCCGAACCCATGGACCGAAATGGCTGGATTTAAATAGCGATGACGGCTATTGCAAACAAACGAATTTGCGAAAATTTCAAGATCCTAAATCATAGCTAAATCCATTTATTTTTCGATGCTGATCCGTTACGTACCTTTGACACTACATCTAATGCGTTACAAAGTGAGAAGTAATTTTAATATACCCGTGCACTTATTTGTATGCACGTATAATAAAAAAGTATTAAACATATAAATTGACAGAAAAGTATTAAACAGAAAATATATAAGTGAAATATTAGCCAAAGAATTAAGGTTTGAAAAATATAAAATAAATCAAAACTTACTAATAGAGCCAAAATTGCTCTGTGAAGAAATTTTGTAATGTTTGTTTTTCTTCTTCCAACATATAAATATTTGACTATTTTTAACCAAAAAATATTGAAAATTCTTGGATATTTAAATTTCTTTTGCCACCGTGTATTGTTGTCTTTGAAATGGTGTAAGATAATGACGAAAAGATATTTTATTCTTTATATATATCTCGTTCTTTGCTAGTCCCAGCTCTGCAGTAAATTAATGTTTTTCCTAGGTATTTATTTATTTTTTTTTATTTTATTTTTAATTTGTTTTTTATTTATTTATTTTTTTAATAATTTCTTACTATTATATACAATTCATTATATTAATTTCATCACATGATTTGTTTACTAACATTTAACATTTATTTTTTAATTAATATTATCTTTAACATATTTATTTAAATTCTTTTTAAAGTTCAACAATTTTTTTTCCTTTTTTAAATTATTTGGCAATTCATTAAATATTAAAGTTATTTTTACATTTTTTAATTATTTTTTATTAAAAATAAAAAATAATTTAAATAATTTTTTAATTTACCATTATACATTAACATATTCTGTGTTTTGTTTTTTTTAAATAAACTTAATCTAAAATTCCAAATACTTCTTAAATAATAATTTTGCACATCTTGTACATAAACTAACCTGTTGGTTAAATACCCTGGCATTAGTTTATTTTTTATTTTAAATATTATTATCAAAACATTAAATTTAATTTTTTGTGACACACTCATCCATTTTAAAGAATTTAACGATTTTGACGAAAATCTGCCTAATTTTAATATAATTCGCATTCCTCTATTTTGCAATTTTTGTAATCTACTAAGCATCTCTAAGTTAAACATGAAAAGAATTGAGGAACAGTATTCAAAATGTGGTCTTACTAATACATTATAAAGTTTAATTGCACTTAACATCGATAAATTATTTCTAATTTTATAGAAAAAACCTAATTTTTTACTTATTTTTACATATATATTCCATATGTGCTTTAAAATTAATTTATCATCAATAACTACCCCTGGGTATTTAGTTTCATTTACTCTATCTATTATTTTGTTTTCAATTATAATTTCTCTATTTATTATCATACATTTAGTCTTTTCAAAATTAAGCTTTAATTTATTATTAGTAAACCATTTATTCAATTTTTCCAGATCTTGGTTGATTTTTAAAATACATTCATCAATTGAACTGCCTACTACATAAAGCAAAGCATCATCGGCAAATATACAATATTACCAAAACTAACAACTTTTTCTATATCAATATATATTAAAAATAATAAAACTCCAAGTAGGTACCGTACCTTGAGGGACTCCAAGTTTTACATTTAGCTTATCTGAAACCTCTACATTTACCTTTGTTCTTTGTACTCTTCCTTCCAAATACGTTTCAAACCATCTAATTTAATTTTGATTAATGCCATATCTGCTTAGTTTAGTTAATACTCCGATCTAGTGTTTCAAATGCTCGTCTTAGGTCCAAAAAAACCGCTACAATAATTTTATTATCGTCCACCGCTATTTTCCAATTAGTTACTACCAAATTCAATAGTTCGTCGCAGCTGTGGTTTTTTCGGAACCCAGATTGATTCTGAGAAATTAAACCTGTTTCTTCAAAGTACTTCTCTAAATTAAATTAAACCAATCGAACTTATTGAATTTTTTATATCAAATTTTTAATAATATTTAACTTTAGTTTCTTTCTTTTACTCATTATCCTATGAAGTATATAATAACATTAAAATTTATCAATGTTAAACTAAATAATTAAACTGAATACCTTTATTAAAAATGTAGTCTAATGCAATGAAATATTGGAGGCCAGCAAACAAACAAAAGCCACTTAGAAGTAATAGTTTAAAATTATAGATCTAGAATTAGATCAACGGGATTTTTCTTACTGTAATTGATATTTCACTACGGATTCGATTACAAACCTTCCGTGGATAACCTATTTTCACAAATAAAGGCATATATTATACACAACACTTTCTTTGAATTCTTTAATATTCAAGCTACTACAGTTAGAGTAAATTTTCCTAATTTTGCAACCCCAATACACTTCTAAACATATATTTTAAGCACTCTGTTAGATATAGAAAAGAAGGCTTAATAATCTAATAACGCAAAGTCAAAAACCTTTAATTATATTTGGAGATTAGAACGCTAGAAATACAGTCTAGGGCGACAGAACGCTAAATAGGACAAATAAAATAATCAAAAGTTGACTAGAAGAGAATCTTGATTTAGTTCTCTTAAATGACGGCCAACCAACACTTTTCAGCGCCCATGGCACATTGATTTGCTTTGATCTTACCATATTTACTTCCAACTTTGCTTCCAAATTTCAGTAACTACAAAAAATTAAGTAAGTACTGGAAATCAGTAAGAACTAGATTAAGTACACAAAATTCCAAAGCAATCTTTAATTTTCAAATTTCTGTTAAAAAATAAAAAGAAAACAATTTCTATTATCATTTATTCAATATTCTTCTGTTTCTAAAATTTTGTGTTATAAAAACAAAAATAAACATATTTCTACTATTATTATTATTAATATATTTGTCTAAAATGAGGTGTAACAAACGCATTCAATTAAATGTGTTTTGTTGGATGTGTTCAATTATAAAAAAATAAAATATTAATGTTTTGTTGGATGTGTTTTATTTTAGAAAATAAAATATCCAAAACTATCATAAGCAGGCCAAAAAATATTTTATTAATTTTTAATAAAAAAAAAAAACATTTTTATGAACTTAAATTTATATGAAATAATTTATTTCAGTTTTAAAAATCACAGAAGATTTTTGTGAAAATTTAAATAAATAGTAAAACATTTTGCATTTAAAATCGAGACTATGATTTACAGGATCATTCTTGTTTTAAGTCTTCATTAATTTCAGTGAAATACTGAATTAATAAGTATAGGCCAAATATGTGCTTTGGTGCTCTGCTTGCTTTGCTTTGAAAGCAAATAACCAAGCAAAGCAACCAAAGCAATTTCAAATTTTCCCTAACTTTATTTTTCGATTTCACAGGTACCAAAAAAAAAAATTTTTGTTTATACTGTTTTACAGCAATATACAACAATTTTTCATAAACATTCAACATTTTTTCATCCAAATTAAACATTTTTTGATATAATAAATATGATGAAATGTTTAATTTGGATGAAAAAATGGTAAATGTTTATTAAAAATTGTTGTATATTGCTGTAAAAGAGTAGATTTTAACATTTATAATTAAATAAGTGTATAAATAAATAATATGGTCTTAATAGTTTTGTAATTAACTCTAAATCAATCCCGTTTAAATATTTTTTTTTCTTCAATTTTAATATATATATAAAATATTTTAATAAGGCTTGTGGTAGTGCCTTCTGGTTTTGAAATCGAATCCTAATTTTTAATATTTATAACAATATATATGTATATTATTGTATTAGGGAGAAAGCTTGTCCGAACAACAGGTGCAAGTGTAAAAACCAAATTTTTTTCTGTTAAAATTTCATATTGAATTTTATAGCCTATTTTGTCAAATAGATTTCATAATTTCACGATATTTACATATGAGACGTGAATCTCTTTTAAAATTTAATTTAATTGCATTAAAAAAAAAAATTTAAAAAAATTTTCCCCTGGATTGAAATTGAACCTAACACCCAAATTTAATAATTTAGAAATCACCTCATTTAATAATTCATTTAATAATAACTCATTTAATAATAATTTAGTCACCACCGTCGTAAACACCCAGCCAATTTACTTCTAATGTATAGTTTACTAAATGGTGTATTGAATTAAATGGGTTTTCTTGGATGTATTCTATTATAAAAAATGAAATATCATAAATTATCATAAGTACGCCAAAAAATATCTATTTTAATTATTTATGAATTGTTTTCGCAGTAATTTTTTTAAATATCTAAATTAAGTTTTCATATAAAGGAAAAAATATATAAAACTTTTTTTTTTTATTATTTTTATAGAAAAATACTAAAGAGGGTAAAAATTAAAAAAAAAACAAGAAATTCTAATTTTTATACGTTAAATTGAATTTTTATTAAAAAATAACTAAATTAAATGCAATTTTTTTCGACTTAAAAATTTTAATTTCGGTAAATTTCAAAATTCCCAGTTTCGGTTCTTCCCGGAGTTTAAAATTTAATCAATTAATAGAAAACCGATATATTGGTCGTTGTTATAATAGATATTTTTTATTGGAAAAAATTAGATAAATAGTTAAAAAAGATATATATATAATTTGTAACACAACCAAATTAAAAAAAAAACTCTAACAAACAACATCTAAAATAAAAAGCCAATTAATTATCTAATACTATATATAAATTAAAAAACTAAGAAAGCAATAATATATAAGAAAAACCCTAATCACAAAACACTAACAAATAATAATATCAGCTAAAAATTTAAAAATCAACTAAAAACAGGCTAAGAAATAAATCAATAATATAAAATACTCAAATGAAATAATATGAATCTTCCAATTTGTTTTGAAAAAACTTTTAAAAAAATAAAATATAAACACACATTTTGTAATTAAGCAGACTAAAATAAATTTACTTAAGTTTTATAAACTAATTACAAAATACAGCTAATTAAAATACAGTTTTTCTTTTCTTCTTATTAGTATACATTTTTAGAGTGTCTGACTCCGAAATGTTGACAAGCAGATTCGTTTCCGGATGGAAGGATATATTTTTAAATGCATATAAATTACAAATAATTCCCTTTTTTCTTTTTCTTTACACCATTATTTGGCAAAGTGCAAATTATACATTATTCCGAAATTCCAAGAACTTATATATTTTTGAAAATAAATTCTAATTTAATATAATGAACTACGTAATTCTATGGCGGGCCAACAGCTAGTATTCTATAATCATGAAGAAAATGACTTTAAGGATATGAGTATTGCCATTATTATTTAGGCTATGAAGTATTTTATAATAATTCGAGATGTGAAATATTTATTTTATATGTTGGCAAGATCTCGTCAATTCTTGTGTATTATATATTATATAATAACGTACAATTCGAGTGCATAAAAATATTTTAATTTTGTATATTTTGTATATATGTATTTCTTTATACAATTTGGGCGATTTCTTTTAGAATACAGAGAACCTTTGAAAATAAATAATAATTATTCAAGCTCTAAATGCTATTCTATCAAAAATGTAAGCAATTTTAATGTACTTTTTGAAAATTTTCAAACTGTCTCGTCCGACGAAAAAAGCTTTTTTTGCAGGCACAAAATTTCAGAGTTCAATTCAAGAATGCATATTTTTATTTAAAAAAGTATATAACAGTTCATAAAAGGTTAGCTTTCTTTAAGAAACAAAATTTAATTTAGAAAAAAACATTATTTACTTAAAAAATCAAAATAAAAAGTTAAGACAAAAATTAAAAAAAGAAAAACAGGATTTATCTTTATGTAGCATTATTAATAGGCAGTTTCACTTGAGTAACGAAGCAAAAACATTTTTAAAAATGAATTTTAAAAGTGTAAGTATATGGTCCGAAGATGAAAAGAACCTAGAATTTAATTCACCTAAAGGTTATAAATTTTGAGAAATGGAGTAAATCTTAATTTGCCCCAAATTAGTTCCCTTAATAGATGGATCCTCATCAAACATTTAAATATTGGTCTTAACGACAAAAATATAAATGTGTTAGGCATTATATTATCAGAAAAAGATTTAATAGGGAGGGAAGCTGTATTGGTATTCGATGCAATAGCCATTTGAAGGTAACGAAACTATAACAGTGCATTGGATGAAATTAGTGGTTTTTCTAGTTATGGTTCAGAACAAAAGACATCGCAAAATACATATGTATGTGTATTTTATAATGTATATTACATACCTTAAGGGTTTTTTATGCCGAGTAGAATATGAATTTTAAAATTTATTTATATACTTTTCCATAATATATTTTACCCGGCTTTTTCGCTTTTAGAATTGTATATTAAATAATAAAACAAATTTTCAATAAAATAAACAAAAATTTTTAATAATATTTTTTTAGGAGTTAAAAACCTAAAAATTATAAAAAAATTTTGCATATTTTAAACTAACGATTAATTATTTTCTAACGATTTGAAATATTTGGAATAAGTAAATAATGCAAGTAAAAAATATAAAGCAGAGAAAAGAAATTTAATTTTTCTATAAATGATAAGTATATATTAAAAAGTTTAAACAAATTATGTTTATTATGTTGTAAAATATGGAACCATATTAAAATAGTTTGCTCTAAATAAAAAGCACTTCCAATTAAGTTAAAAAAATTTAATAATAAATTTTAGAAGAATTAATATTATTGTTAATAATAAATAATACGATCCAAACCCAGTGTAATCTATTTTGTTGTAACATAAAGTAATTTCGTTATTAGATTTTTTCGTTATTTTACTCGTAATTAGAAACGGTTTGGCCAATTGACTTTAAATTTTGCATGCGTACATGTCAAAAAAAAAAATTTTGTTAGTAAATTACTACCAATTTTTGAAAGTAGGTGAAACTTCTTTGAATTAGGGGAATGTTTAAAAAAATGCTTTGTCGAGTTCCTTTAACCGATTGCGAAACAAAAACTTTGAAAAACAGTTTGCAAAACAGTTTGAACGATTATCTCTATTTTTTCTACACGTGCTGCTCCTTGACGATAGAGTTGAGGATGCTGGATTTCCGAGTAATGCAAACTGAATAAAAATTTTTATTTTTATTATTAATCAATAATTATGAAAAGTTTCAAGTGAAATTTGACAAATTTGCTGAAAAATTGCTAGAACAATCCTAAAAAAATCGTTTTAAAAAAAATGCTTTATTACATTTTAAAATTAACATGTACAGCGTATGTAAACTTTGTGTTAACTTTTTTCAATAACATCAACTTAAATTAAAACTCTATTGAGAGGCGGGGCAACGTGCACCGGGTAATAGTAATAGGTTTACATATAAGTATTATTATACCCGTTTGACTATAGCCCAAAAGGGTAAACTAAATTTGCCATTATGTCATTATACTATGTCAATAGAAGTTTACTTGAATGGCTTAAATTTGAACAAAATATGGTCGATGGTCTAGAAAATGTTTAAAAATCAGCTTACTTATATTTTGTTTTGTACTTCTCTGAAAGTTCTACTACACTGTTCGTCGTTTTTTTATGTTTTTATGACAGAAATGTAGGATTCTTTTTAGGAAAAAATGTTTTTAAATATGTATTTAAGCATAATATATACGAAATTGAATTCTTTAATTTTTAGATTTTATTAGAAAAAAAAATGCAATTTTACACTGAAATCTATTTTTAGAGATCAATATCTGCACAGTAGATAAAAAACAAAGACTTACGAATATTGTAAAGAAGGAAGATGTTATGTTATTTAAATTTAAGGATATTATTATTCGGATTCTTTTATAGCTTTATTTTTATTAATATTAATATTATCTCATTTAGGGGGAACATTTGTACAAAATTTCAAGTCAATCAGTTAAACCGTTTTGACTCGACATCAAAAAAACGAAAAAGCTAAACATGGCTCTGGATAGCCTATGTCACCCCCCTGGCTCCCAGGATTATTCCTCTAAAATTTTGTGAAAATCGGACCAGTGGTTTTCACGTGAATCCTGGATGAACAAACAAACAAAAAAATAAACAAATAAACAAACAAAATTTTCTTCTTTATATATTAGACTAGCTAATACCCGGTCCGCGTTGTTGCGCCTTTTAAAGGAGGTTTAACTTAAATTGATGTTACTACAACAATTTAACACAAAAACATATATTATAAATGTTAAATTTAAAATGAATTAAAGCAGTTTTTTCAAAACGATTTTTCTAGAATTATTGTAGTAATTTTTTACACTTTCACATAATTGGACGTAATTTACTTCCAAAAATTTTTTTTTGACCAATCGTAGGACCGACATGTGTTACCAAACACTTAGCCTGCTAACAGAATTGACTCTATTTTCCAGGGGCTTCACGCATACAAAATTTGGCGTCTACCGGTTAAACCTTTTCTAATTAAGAGTGAAGTAACCAAAAAATAAAAAGCCGCTGTGCCGCAATTGGTTAACGGAACTCAACAAAAAATTTTTGACACTTTCTCTTTGCTTAAAGCAGAACTGCGCAAAATTTTACGTAAATTGCTTTCAACATTTTCTTTGGACAATCGTCGGGCCGGCATGGGATAACAAATTCTAAATCTTTTTAGACAAAAAAACACAAGGCTGTTCTTTACTATTTTCTACGTGTTCCCTTAATGTATGATCAATTGGAGTGGTGGTTCAGGTAACTCTCTTAGACCTCTAAAGGTTGAAAGGCTTGTCATCGAAATTAATAAAAAGAACAACTTAAAATTAAAATAGAATGTTCCAATTGTGTACAAGGGTTAACTAGTTTTGACAGTATGACTGGGACTGCATATTCTTTTTTTTTTCCTAAGGGAGGAAAAAACCTTCAAAAGGCACTTGGTAACCTAATCCCCCAGGTAGTGTGAGATTTTTACTACACAAAAACAACCTCCCCCCGTAGCCAAAATAATGATATAAGCACCCTAGCTGCTTACGCAGTATTATGGCTGAACAGTTACTACTAGTCATAAATATAAATGACTTTTAAGGGTTGAATGGGCAACCCAGGAGGTATAAGTTGACATTCTTCTTGAATTTTTGCGGTTTAAATGAATTGGGAAACATATATGCGGGTAATGTGTTCCACAATTTGGAGGTGCGACTCAGAAAAGAGTTCCTAAATTTCAGAGTTCTTGTTCTGAAAAGCTCAATTGTATATGGATCTGATTGAGCTGCTAACCGTGTGTGACGGCGGTAGGGTTTGATTTTAGGCATCATGTTTTTGATTTCTTTTGAAGTATTGCCTAGAAGATATTTATAAAAAAGACAAGCAGCTCCTACATTACGGTGGTGACTTAAAGACGTTAAGTCTTTTGTGACGTTATTATCATTGATAATACGAACAGCTCTCTTTTGTATCTTATCCAGATATTGAAGAGCGGTGCTGGGAGCTCCAGCAAATATGTGAGAGTTATACTCAAGTCTCGGCGGAATATAGGTTTTATAAATTTGTAATAGATTTGGAGGTGTAAAGTATTTCCTACTCCTACTTAAGAATCCCAGGCATTTCGCGGCATCTTTTGCGAACGAAAAAATGTGGTCGTTCCACGAAAGTTTTGCATTTTTTTCCCTGCCTAGAATTCTTAATGATTCGGAGTTTTGAATACCTACATTGCCAAAAGAAATGTTTAGTAAAGGATCGCTTCGCTTGGTTGATAACAAACAGCTTTGGGCTTTAGAAGCATTAAAACTTACCCTGTTTACGCTTCCCCAATCTTGAATTATTTGGAGATCATTATTTGAGGAACTTGAAACTTTGGTTCGTTCATTGTTTACCGATGTTGAGGTAGCATCAGCTGCTCTCTCAAAAAGGTAAGAGCAATCAAGAGTGCTGTCATCAGCAAAGCTATGAATTTTATTGGAGGTAATGGATAGAATATCATTGATAAATATTAGAAATAAGCTTGGGGATAGGACCGAGCCTTGAGGGACACCAGCATTGATTTCAAAATTTTTGGAAGTAAAACCATCCAATACAACTTGTATTGAACGGTGTGAAAGGAAAGATTCTATCCATGAATTGAAGATTTTTCCTAGACCAAAAGCTTCTAGCCTTTTTGGTAGCGCGGCATGCCAAACGCGATCAAAGGCTTTGGATATATCTAGAGCAATTATGTTCGTCTCGCCATATTTTCCAAGCAACGACCCCATTTTTCAGTCAAAAATGTCAACAGGTCCTGTTGATCTATTTGACCTAAAACCATAATGATGGTCACTTATGAGGTCATTACTCTCCAGATATCTTTTTAAATAGAAATTAATTATTAACTCCATAACCTTTGATAGTACTGATGTTAGAGCAATTGGTCTATAATTTGCTCTGGGCACCCTTTTTTGGGATTGGCTGGACATAAGCAACTTTCCATATAGAAGGGTAAGTTTCAGAAACAAAGGATATGTGAAAAAGTTTGCTTAGTGGACCAGCTAGGGTGTTAGCGAATTTTTGGAGGACAATTGGTGGAATATCTGCAGGACCAGCAGATTTGTGAACATTCAGACCCTTAAGAACTTTAGCAACAACTCGTGGGCGAAAATAAATTTTTTTAAGTTTTGAATTTGTTGGTACATAGACCGGAGGAGAGGCTGTTGTTGCCGGCAGTGTTAAATTGGCTGCGAAGATTTGAGCCAGCAAATCTGCCTTTTGTTAAGGGTCAGCAATGACAGCATTATTATAAATCAGTGGAGGAGTTGTAGAAGAAGTGAAGTTGTTTTTTACTGATTTGGCAAATGACCAGAAACTTTTGCTGCCTTTTGGGAAGCGAATAACTTTTTGCCTTAGTAAAAAATCATGTTTAAATTTTTGCTGCCTTAAAATTCTTTTGCATCGCTTACTAACTTCTGTAAATGAGAGCCGGTTGCTTTCGGTTGGTTGCCTCTTGAACTCAAAGAAAGCTTTATTTTTTTTCTTAATAGCTTGCCTGCATTTTTTGTTTAATTAATTCTGGTTACGGTGTTTAGCACTTTTAATCTTACTTGGTATGAAAAGATTCATGCCAAGGAGAATAGCGCTAGTTAATGCGCTGGCAGCTACATCAACATTTCTATTGTTGAAAAAAAGAGACCAATTAAAGTTTTTGAAAAAAGAGTTTAAACCACCCCAGTTGGCTTATTTAGGAGCCAAATTTTATGATTGGGAGGAACTTTTTGGTTAATTAAATTTTGCATTTGAAATTGAGAACTGATAAGGCAGTGGTCAGAGCTGCCTAATGGGCTAATGACAGAAATGTTGTATTTTTCCGGATGAGAAGTTAGAAATAGATCCAGAGTATAAGTACTATGGCTTGAGCAGTCTGGTATGCGAGTAGGTTCTTTCACCAATTGTGTAAGTTGGTGAAGAGCGCTAAAAAGTTCTACATATTTGCTTTCTGCCAATGTATGAGGAGAGTATAGAAGGCAATTTTTATTGTGGATATTGAAATCGCCTGCTACAACGATTTCAGTTTCGGGATTGTCCTGAAGGATGCTAATTATAGAATCCGATAAAATATCAAATTCTACAATTGTGTTCTCCTTCGAAATACTTGGACTTCTGTACAAAAAACAAAAATGCGTTGAATGGCCACCAAAAATAAATTTGGTCCAAACATAGTTAAACTCTGGATTTGTGCCTATGTTATATTTATCCAGAATTTGGTAGGCCGTATCGTTACGAATATAAAGAGCAATACCTCAAGGGGGACTAAAAAACGTTTCAAGTTTGTAACCAGGAATACTGAACTTAACCGCATCCTGGTTTGAAAAAACCTGAGTTTCGTTTAGTGCTAACACGGCTGGATTTTTTGACGTAAGGTGAACATATACTCCGAAATAATTCTAATCTAGCCCTCAATATTTGCAAAATTTATGCTGGTTTGACTCAGCATAAATCAGATTTGGTTTTCAAGAAGAATTACAACTATACGAAATAATGAGTGGAATTTTTATTTTATTTTTTTTTTTTGATTCAGTCAACACTATCAATCTAATTGGGTTTGCTTACAGTGACGCAGCCACGGCCAGTTATCCCATACTGTAGTATATACACCTTCCAGCATGAGATAGTGTCCGACAGCAGAATCACTGCAGAAAAAATAACGCCTATTTACTTGGCTTTGTACATAAAGTTAAAATAAAGATTATCGAAAAAAGAAAGAAAAAAAAAAAATAAAAAAATAATTGTAAAATTTACATTTATTAATAGTTTATATAAAAAACGTAAAGAGAAAAAAAAATAAAAATTATATATAAAGAAAAAAAAAATTTATGAATTTAAATTTAGATTTTTCTCAGAATAAAGTTTGAGAAGAACTTTATTTTAAATTTATCGTTTGATATTCGCTGAGAATTAAAGTTTGATATTTACTGGATCTATTTACATTAATTTTAATTATGTAACAATATATGTATATATAACAAGTTGACCTGCAACTAGATGAATAGCTGACTGAATAGGAGTAAAAGGGATAGCTATAGTGTTTGATAATTGTGTTTATTATTTATTATAAGATTGACATATAAGTTTTTATTTTTATGAAAAAATTTTTTATGAAAATATCATAAAAAAAAAAAACATAAAAAACAAAATTAATAATTAGTAATTAAGTGTGTTATTTAAGTGTAACTTGGTTAATTTTTGAGAAGTTATATTAAATTTAATTTAGATATGGGTGAAATCGGCCCATGGGTTCGGGTTATGGAACCTTTGAAAAGTTCAAAAGCTAACAAACGTATATCTTAAAAACCAAAACTCAGAAACAAATTACGCTATTTTGATGAAATTTATATACCCCCACTACTCCCAAGATCTTAAAGCATAATATTTTCGAAATTAATAAAGATAAAAAAATCAAATTTAACATTATTATATACAATTTTCTATTTCTGTTTCTATTTAACACTTTTATATTTTTAAAAGACTAAGAGTTTTGCTATTAAACATATTATGTATTATATTTTATAAATTAAAAACTAAATATTTTTTTAATTTTTATTATATCATATCTATATTTTATTGAATTATTACCATAGGTACATATAATTAAGAAATTGTGTACGATACTTAAGTTGTAAAATTTATTATACCCGTATGACTATATAGTAAAAAGGTATAATAAATTTGCAGTTACGTTTGTGACGCAAAGAAGGATGGGGGGTAGATTTAGACTCAAGTGTACGGATCGGATCAGAATCGAAAAATAAATCGATTTAGCTATGTATGTCCGTCCGTCCGTCTGTCCGTCCCTCCGCACGATAAATCAAAAAATAAAAGAGCTGGGATACAACTTCTTTTATATGAGTATTAGTATGAGTATTACTATGTACCTATTACAGCTGCGTGTCTGAAATTTTACCAAAGGTAGTTTAGTTTTATGGCCAAAGTTTCTGCAAAATTTGGTTGGTCTACTGCAGTGGGTTCGAGTAGCTGCCATACAACTTCTTATTTATCTTCACCTAATGATGCTGGGTGTCTGAAATTTTGCTAAAAATAGTTTAGGGTAATACCCAAAGTTACAGCAAAATTTGGTTGGTCTACTGCAAAGAGTTCGAGTAGCTGCCATACAACTACTTCTTTTATATGAGTATTCCACGACACTTAGTAAAGCTGTATGTTTGAAATTTTGCCAGAAGAAATTAACCGGATGATATAATATATATGTTACGATCATACGGGTATCCCAGAGTTGACACAGTCTACTTTACTACACTCTTCCTCGTTTTATATGAGTATTACTCTTTACCTGTTACAGCTGCGTGTCTGAAATTTTGCCAGAAGTATTTTAGGTTTATGGCCAATGTTTCTACAAAATTTGGTTGGTCTACTGCAGTGCGTTCGAGTAGCTGCCATACAACTTCTTATTTTATATGAGCATTTCTCTTCACTTAATGAAGCTGGGTGTCTGAAATTTTGCTAAAATTAGTTTAGTGTAATGGCCAAAGTTACAGCTAAATTTAGTTGGTCTACTGCAGAGGATTCGAGAAGCTGCCATACAATTCCTTTTTTAATATGAGTATTCCACTACACTTAATAAAGCTGTATGTTTGAAATTTTGCCAAAAGTAATTAACCGGATAATATAATGTATATGTTAAGGTGATACGGGTATGCCAGAGTTGGCACAGTCTACTCTACTATACTCTTATTCGTTTTTGTATTAAAATTAATTATATGAAACTGTTCAAAATTTATCATTGTATTTTAGAAATACATTTATTGCATATTATGATTATTAAATTTTGTGATAACAAGCTAATGAAAGCATTAATGATTTTAACTAACATTAAAAACCATGAAATTATATAAACTTTTATATTTATATTCTTCTTCTTCTATTCATAACTATTTGCCTCCATATCTCCCGGACTTTCGCCATTGTTTTTTAATTTCTCACTTGTAATTTTGAAGCATCGTTTTCAATGTTGTCTTCCCATCTTGTTCTGGGTCTTCCTCTAGCTCGATTTAATATAGGTCTTAGATGTAATATCTTATATGGCATTCGATTTTCCTGCAGTCTCAGTGTGTGCCCTGCCCACCTTAGGCGTTGTGATTTACTGAAACGAATAATGTCTTCATTTAGTTCAGCATTATTCCTTCTCCTGTAATCTCCATTTTCTACCCTTATAGGGCCATAAATTTTCCTTAGTATTTTCCGTTCAAAAATTCGGAGATCGTTTTCGTCAGCCATATTCAGTGTCCATACCTCACAACCGTATGTTACCACAGGGCGTATTATTGTTTTATAAATTAATAGTTTTGTTTCCCTTGTCAAGAGATGTGATTGCATTCATTTTATGTAGGCAACTATGCATTTATTTCCTGCTTTAATACGTTCTTGAATACAATATTTTATACTATTGTCATTTTTTACCATTACTCCAAGGTATTCAAAGCTTATTATTCCCTGAAAAGTATGTCTATCAATCGTTATATCTTGCGGTTGCCTTCTTCTTTCATCTCTTGACATCTTCATGTACTTCGTTTTGGTTTCGTTTATTTGAAGACCTACCTTGCTAGACTCTTTTTCGACCATAGAGAAGGCATCTATCATATCTTTAGCTCTTTTCGAAACAATTGCAATATCATCCGCGTATGCAATTATTTGATATGCTTTTGAAAATATATGTCCTCCTCTGTCTGCCAATCGCTTTTTGAAGTATCATATTGAATATAATAGCGGATAACGCATCACCTTGTCTAACCCCACTCGTAATTTTAAATTCTTTCGATGCATTTTCTTGTATTAACACTTTGCCTATGGAGTTCATGGTCATATTTATTACATCTATTAATTTCTTAGGTACACCTATTTCTGCTAGTGCTTTGGGAATATTTTTTCTATTTATACTGTCAAATGCTTGTTTAAAATCTATGAATAAAATATGCAGGTCGACGTTGTACTCATAACACTTTTCCATTATCTGTTTAAGTACAAATATTTGGTCTATGGTAGATCGTTCCGTTCGGAAGCCACCCTGGTATTCTCCTACACTTTCTTCGTAATAAGGCTTTATTCTATCACAGATGATATTTGATAAATTCTTATACGCACAGTTTAGTAGGGTTATGCCCCTATAATTACTGCATTGCAGCTTGTCTCCCTTTTTATGAATCGGACATATCAACCCTATGCTCCATTTTTTAGGCATGCAGTTATTTGTCCATATTCTACATATCAGACAATGTATTTTATTAAGTACCTCCGTTTTTGTACAGTTCAGCTGTTAGTTTATCCTCTCCTGGAGCTTTACAGTTTTTTAATTTTTCTATTGCTTCCCTTACTTCTTCTATATTTGGTAACGGCACCAACGGTTCTACTGTTCGTATATCATTTTCAGTTACATATCTATTCGGAGGAAATGAAGTGTTTAATGTTTCTTCAAAATACTGGGACCATCTCTCAAGGACCTCTTCTCTACTTAACAGTATTTTGTTTTTCTTTTCCTTACATGATGTTATTCTGGGTTGGAAGCTATTTATCTCTTGTTTAATCTTATTGTATAATTTTCTTGTATTATTCATATCATTTTCTATTTGGATTTGCTTAATTCTCTTTTTATACATTTCTCTTTTCTTTTGCCGGCATGTTTTTGTGGCAATGATTCTTTTTTCTCGATACACCTCTCTGTTTGTCCTTGTGTTTCTCTGCAACATTTTTTGTCTAGCAGCGTTTTTTATTTCGATTACGCTTTTACACTCTTGATCAAACCATTCTTCATTTCTTTTGGCTATTTTAGTACCTATTTCCACTTCAGCTGCGGCTCTTACTGCATTTTCAATCCTGTGCCATTCTTCTTCCATATTGTCTTTTCTTTCTGGATTATTTTCTAATTGATCCTCAATTTTGTTTTGGAATTGCTGTACAACTACTTCATTTTTAAATTTTTCGTTGTTCCACTTCTTTCTTTTTATTCCCTTTTTTTTTGCTATATTAGCTATTCTTTGCCGGACTTTTGCTACTATTAGAAAGTGGTCACTATCGCAATTCGTTCCTCGAAATGTTCTGACATCGATTATTGTAGTTGCCCATCGTTTTGAAATAAGCATATGATCAATTTGATTGACTAAATTTCTTCCAGGGACTTTCCATGTTCCTTTGTAAATGTTATTTCGGTCAAATGCAGTGCTTCTAATTTTTAAACTATTTTCATTTGCAAATTGATATAGACGCATTCCATTGTTGTTTGATTCTTCATGTAGAGAAAATTTCCCTGTTACATGTCTAATATGTTCTTCTCTTCCAACCTTTGCATTTAAATCACCAACGATCATCAAAGTATCGTATCTAGGAGTTTGTTCGCACACGTTACTTAAATCTTCATAGAAGTTATCCTTGTCGTCATCATTTGCTTCTTCAGTTGGCGCATACGTGGATATAATTGTTATCTATAATTGAATCTTCCTTTTATTCTAATACTACATATTCTGCTACTTATTGCGTTGTATCCTATCACAGATTTCTTCATATTTTTATTGACAATAAAACCAGTACCATACATTCCTGATCTGTTATTATCTCCACTATAATATAGGGAAAACAAGGGTTTGTTTATTTCTCCGTTTTCTTTCCATCTTATTTCTTGTAGGGCTATTATATCTAATTTATACTTAGTCATTTCATTTGCCACTTCTTGCATTTCTCCAGGTTGCATCAATGTTTGCACATTCCATGTGCCAATTTTTAAATCATGTCCTTTTATACGTTTCCGGGTCTGGTTACCATTTTCACTATCATTATTTATCCGAGGCTCGTTGTATGAATTCGTAACTCGATCATTTTCGCAGGGTTGGGGAGTTAACCCAACATCCAACCCCCACTTTTAGAGGGCCGTGGTGATGCAATAGGGTATGTAGTCCCATGCGTTGTTCTCTATGGTTATACCGCCAATACTCGGAATTTTATACCTACTTCCAGGTAATTTCCATATTTATATAGTGAGCCGCTTGTTCAAAGTCAGACGCCCGCTCGTAGCCGCTAATTGTTGGACAGACGCTACCCACGTATACCCTCGCCAGGAGCCCTTACAAGGTGCTATCAGCCGGGCCAGTTGAACCAAGGTTTTTTAACGAGGTTGTTACTCCTCCCCCTCCTCATTTTACATCCGTGCTTGGGACAGGCAATGGCGAATTTTTTTATATTTATATTATTACAAATTAATATTTCGTTCGAATAACTTTATGTTTAATTCTATTGTATATTAAAAAATAAGTAAATTAAGAGAATAAATTTAAAAATTATTGCAAATTGAAATAATTAACCAAGCGTACTAAATCATTCTACAGTAAATGCACTAAACTTAAAATCCTGAAAAGGAGTAATTGCTGCATGTGTGTAAAATTTTATTGAATTGGACAAAAGCTTTATATATGTAATTTTGTAATTGCATTTTACGAGTCCATTTATCTCAATTTAATTTGTTGTTTAATATTTTAAATAGATAAGTTAGTAAGAATTTTTAATATTTTTGAATTGATAAAATAATTAGCAAATGTTTATAGTATTATAAAAATAATTTGGATAGCCATGTCTTACGATCAAACTAATAAAAGCTTTTATGAGTTTAAAATGACTTATGGACTTCCCAATAAATTTGAGCCAAATAGGTGTAGGGTATTTCTAAGTCGGTTGCACCGATTGACTGTTTCTTTACTTGTTATTATAATTTTCTGCATCTACCTGCTAACAGATTTCTTTTACGTTTTGATTTTTTTTCCGTTTGCAAAAAATTGAAACTACATATATTGACGTTAGTTATTAGTTCTGTAAGTAATATTAAAATTAAAGTATACATACTGAAATGGAAAAAATAACTTTATACGTTTTTATAATAATTTTCTGTACCTACCTTCTAACCGATTCCTTATACGTTTTGATTTTTTTTTCTTTCTGTTCATAATTTAATATAAAAATTTCACATATAAAAAATAAATATATTTAATTACAAAGAGATAAATAAAAAAAAGATGAGTATATTAAAAAAACTAGGAAGAGTGTAGTAGAGTAGACTGTGTCAACTCTGGGATACCCGTATGACCGTAACATATACAATATATCATCCGGTTAATTACTTTTGGTAAAATTTCAAACATACAGCTTTATTAAGTTTAGTAAAATACTCATATAAAAGAAGGAGTTTTTGCATAAAAACGAATTTGTGAAAATTTCATAATCCTAGCTCCTTTATTTTTTGAGTTATCGTGATGACGGACGGACGGACGGACATACATCGCTAAATTGATTTATTTTTCGATTCTGATCCGATCCATACACTTGAGTCTATATCTACCTCCCCTCCTTCTCTGCGTCACAAACGTAATGGCAAATTTATTATACCCTTTGACTATATAGTCATACGGGTATAATAATCCTAATAATAGCGATAGTATAATTTTTGCTTTTGGGAGTGTTTTGAAAGTGTAAAGTCAATATTATGTTTATGTTTGTTACCTATAATAAGCATTCTATTAATAGGTTCGAATTTGCCATAGTTAGTCCTATGATTATTAGTTTTAAATAAATTGCAAGAGCGAAGGCGTTGAAGATTTCTAGTAATAATTTTACTAGAAATTAAAATAGATTTAACGTTACCCTTGACAATTTCTGTAATAAAAATTACATCAGAAACTTCAAGTCGAAAATTTAAAGTACACAAATCAATTAATTTTAGCCTTTGTTCATATGGTGGTAAAATAATGGGATTCGACCATGACAAATGGCGTAAGGCAAATCTAAAAAAATTTTTTTGTATTGCCTCAATCCTATCAATGTGTACCATATAAAACGGAGACCAAACTTGACTAGCATATTCCAAGTTTGGTCTTACAAGACAAGTGTACAACGATTTAAGAACATAAGGATCTGAAATTTCTTTTGAATAACGTTTAACAAATCCCAATAGTGAATTAGCTTTATTTATAATATTATTATAATGGATTTTAAAGCTAAGTTGGGAATCGAAGTACACCCCTAAGTCCTTTATTGAGGTAACTTTAGGTAAACTAATACCATCTAAGTTATAATTGAAACAAATAGGACTAGATCGGCTTGTATAAGATATCAATGCGCATTTATTTACATTAAGTAGTAAACAGTTATTAACGCACCAATTATTAAAATTTTGAAAATCATTCTGCATAAGGATGGCGTCATTATAAGATGTAATCTTTTTAAAAAATTTCATATCATCAGCGTAAACTTGAAGCTCGCAATTAGAAATTATAGAAGAAACATCATTTACAGATAAGATAAAAAGTAGATGGCCAAGATGGCTACCTTGTGGAACTCCCGAATTTGCCACGAAAGGTTCTGAAATCACATTTTTAAATATAACACTGTAGGAGCGATCACATAAATAAGAATGTATCCATTTAAGGAAAAATTGTGGAAAACCATATTTTTCAAGTTTTAGTAAAATAATATTATGTGGCAATAGATCAAATGCTTTACTAAAATCAGTATAGACAACATCTGTTTGAAATCCTTCTTCCATGTTATTGAGAAGAAGAGATGTGGTTTCAACTAGATTAGTCACCGTAGATTTTTGTTTTACAAAGCGATGTTGGTTAACTATTAAAAAATTCCTACAATGATTATAAATTGAAACCGTTATAATTAATTCAAATAATTTAGGAATTGAAGATTATTTAGCTATTAGGCGATAGTTAGTGATTTCATTTTTAGCATTCTTTTTGTGAATTGGCCTGATATAAGAAATTTTCCAAATAGGAGGAAAATATCCGGAATTTAATGAATTTTTAAAGAGTAATGTTAAAGGCGTAGCGAGAATGTTAGAATACTTGCTCAAAATTATTTCTGGTATACCATCTGGTCCTGGAAAAGTATTATCACCAAGTTTATTTAGATAGCTGGAAACTATTTGTTCATTAATTTTAATGTCACTAAGGAAAGTTTTTTGATATGCGTTCATATAGGAGAAATAATTTTCATTTGGCGTAAAAGAAGAATTTTTTTTTTTTTTTTATTCAATTTTTTATTTAATTTCAGATAATTTTACAATAATATATAAAATGATGTATAAGAAATTAAGTAATTCTTAAACTAGAGCTTATAACTAACATTTAATAACTTAAAATTTTTTACAATTTTTCTAATTTCCAGTTTTTTTTTTTTATTTTTTGTTTTTTTTTAATTTTCAAATTTTAAAGATTAATTTCTAAGATTTTTTACAAATTTTCTAAGTTTACTTTTAAATATTTTTAAATTTTGACAGTTTTTAATTTCTACCGGTAGCGAGTTGAAAAGTTTTATTGCGCTGCATTTTAGACTTTTTAGCTTCAACGTTTTGGCTTTAGGAATTTCGATATTTTTCTTGTTTCTGGTTAGATAATTATGAATATTCTCTATATTTTGAAGTTTTACTTTTGAATTAATATTATTGTTCAGGATATTATACATGTATTTACATTTTTCAAAGTAAATTAATTGGTTAATATCCAGTGTATCAATTATTTTATATAAATTATTGGTTCTAGTTCTTATATTCAAATTAAATAAAGTTTTGAGGGCTCTATTCATTACCGCACTCATTTGATTTTTATGAAAATATGAACAATGACTCCAACTGCATATATTATACCTAATTCTTGATAATATATGGCCATTATATATAAGTTTAGCAGCATAATTCGGAATACTCCCCATTCTTCTGACAGCCATTGTTATAAGAATAATTTTTTTTTTAATGCTTTTTATATGTTTATCCCATCTTAAGTTTTCATCAATTATCATTCCCAAGTACTTAACATTATCAACTTGTTCTATTATAGTATCTTTACCTTAAGCGTAATTTTATCATTTGTTTTCTTTTGCATTTTGAATATCATATAATTAGTTTTTTTCGCATTTATACATAATTCATTTTGGTCCAACCAACTGCAATATATCTTTAAGTCATCATTTAGTATATTTTGAAGCTCTTCTAATGTTTCCGCTTTTGCTATAAGGTTAGTGTCATCTGCATAAATGTTGTACTTTGACTTAATATTGTTTTTAGGTAAGTCCATTTGTCCATTATATACAGCAGGTATAATAACGGCCCCAGTAATGAACCTTGTAGTACGCCTGTTTTTATTACTAGTTCATCACTTAGTACTTCATTAACTTTAGCACATTGAGTTCTATTTGTCAAATAACTTTTTAGTAAAAGATTACTGTTACCTCGAATTCCTAAGTTATCTAGCAATCTGATAAGTCTGGAATGACTTACCATATCAAATGCTTTTGTTAAGTCAATAAAAACTGCGCCAACATAGTATCCGTCATCCAACGCATCGTAAATATGTTCCAAGGTTGCTGCGATAGCTGATTCTGTACCACTTTTTTCTAAGAAACCATACTGATTAGCATCAAAGCCTATTGTTTTAGTAGTGAAACTTCTTATTCTTGAATTAATAACTTTTTCATATATTTTCGAAATTGAGTTTAGAATTGAAATTGGTCTATAGTTACCACAGTCTTCTTTTGACCCACTTTTGTGAATAGGAACTAAATATGCTTTTTTTAACGAATCAGGAAACTACCGTTAGTGAAACTTTCATTTATCAGTTTCACTAAAGATGGTGTTATAATATTGACCAACTCTTGTAGATCTCTCACTGTAATTTTATCCAATCGTGGAGTTGCATTTTTATTTAAATTCATAATAATTTGATGGATTTCTGGTTCTATAACTGGAATAAGAAACAACGAGTTGCTATTAAATAGATTTTGTGAGCAGCTAGTAACATCGTTGGTATTTAGAATGTTTTTTTTAAACATCATTTTTAGTTTTTTCACCATTGCTTTTAATAACATGACTGACATTTTTCAGTTTATCTTCATTAGTATTTTTTATAGAATTATTCAATATTTTCCATAATTTCCTAGAATCGCTCCCGGCTTTTTTTAAATATTTCTATTAATATAATTTTTTTTTTCTTCTTTTATTAATTGTTCTACCTTTTTCTTCATTTTTATATATTTTGCATTTTTTTCACTATTGTTCGGATCATTTTTATGTCGATTATATAATGCTTTTCCTATTTTCAGCTTGTCATGAATAAAAGGTGTTATCCAGCTATTATTTCTCGTTCTCATCGGTATTGTCTTAGTACATAATCTTTTTGCTTCTTGCATAATTTTTACTAAGGTTTCGATTTCTGGCATATTATTATTTTCAATTTTGTATTTTATTATGGAACGCATTTGATTATAATCGATTTTGTTTATGTTGTACTTTTTCATTGGTAACTTTTCAATGTTAATTGCTTTAATAGTTACTATTGCGAATTGATGGTCCGATAGGCAGTTTTTTTCTATTATATAATTAACATCATAATTGCCATTTATGTTTGTTATTATGTGATCAATTAAGGTGCTAGAGTTAGTTGTATTTCTTGTACTTTCCGTTTTATTAACTATGCTATATCCAGAAGTTGCTATAATATCCTTATACTTAATAATTACAATGGAGTTCTCAAATAGATTTAGATTGGTATCTGCAAAAAATATATGATTTGCCTTATCTACCAGTTTAGGTTCAAGAAACTCCATAAATAGGTTGCTGTTTTCCACTGGAGCTTTATAAAATGTACCGATTTTTAATTTTGGTTTTGAGTTAAGGATTTCAATTACAGTAAAGTTATATTTTTCATCTTTACATATTTCATTGAAACTGATATTATTTTTAATAAAAATGGCAGTCCCACCTCCTCTTTTTTTATTTCTACAGTTGTAAACTGCTTGATAATTGGGGATGTTGTAGATATCTTTTTCATAATCATAAATCCAAACCTCTGTAATTATTACTGTGATCTATTTCTTTATATTCATTAATTAATGTTTCCAGTTCCAGTATTTTATTTCTAATGCTACATATATTTAAATACAATATCTTTAGATCACCAATTTGCATTATATTTTCTTGTTCTGCCATTATTATCTGCCGATCAGGTAATTTTGCCAAGATTCTCTTGTCTTTTGAAGATTTTCCCTATATTTGTTATAAACATGTCGTCTATATGTAGCTAGATCATTCGAAACATCTTTATTGCAGATTCCTATGTTTTCGTGGTATCTGTCATATATTCTCCGAAGTTCCGGATAGTCAGTTGGTAGTCCTTCTTGATTAATTAAAACCTTTATATTGGTTTGTGTTATACCATCAAAGCAAATATCATTTTGATCGTGGAAAAATGCTAAATATAATCGCACATTGTTATATATTCTGTAATCCCTTAATCTGGAAAGAACATACACACTATCTCCATTTTCAATTGCTCTTTTTGTAAGCCTTACAATTGGGGGTGACATGGGATCAACAAAACTTTTGGTATCATCTTGGAATTTAGAGTAACCTATTTTTCTTTCAGTTGTGTTCTGTGGATTTATTGTTTCACCTTTATTCCAGTTTGGGTATTTGGAGTCTTTTATATCTACATTATTATTACTATTATCATTGGTTTGATTAATTGTATCATTTTTTATCTTACTAATACTATCATTTTCTATTTTTTCTGTATTTTTATCATAGCTTGGGTTAATTTTATCGTTTTTAACTTTTTACATTATCATTGGTTTGATGAATTCTATCGTTTTTAATCTTACTTGTACTATCATTTTCTACTTTTTCTGTATTATTAATATTATTATTATCATTTTTTTGGTTAATTTTATCATTTTTAATGCTACTTTTCGAATTATTATTAATAGTTTTATTTATTTTTATATTACTTTTAAGGATAGTGTTCTTATTTGACCATAATTTTGGAAAATATGAAGGAATATAGTTACGCTTCTTTTTATCTTTATTATAATCAATTTTGTTAGTCTTTTCACTGTTATGGTTAATATTATTATTATTACTATTATTATTATTTTCATTGTTATTATTTTCATTTTTTATAAGAGTTATATCAATGGTAGTGTCTCTAATATTATTTATACTTGGTTTAACATTAGTATTATTCTTATTAATATTATTATTAAAGTAGTTAACCTGGCACTCTGTCATGGGAATTCTGAGCCAGAAAGAGATAGCAATAGTTTGGCGTATTGACCTACATTTTGATTAATTACCCCGGAAGTAGGTCAAGTTATGTTAAAAGTAGGTGACCTTGACGTCGATCGTGCCGGTAATTAGGTCAGACAGGTTTAGAAGTAAGTTAAACAACTCTTGTTGTTTATATTGTAATAGGGAATCATGTAAAAGTAGTAAGTAAAAATATTTCAATACAATGTGCGTATGCAAATTAGCATGCAAAGAGAATATAAAGTCAAAAGAAAAGAAAAAAAATTTTAAGTCACAATCACAAATAGCAAGTTCATTAAAATGTAAAACATGTTTTCTGCCCAACATGTATATATATTATATGTATGTAATAAGTAGAAGAAAAAATTTAAAGTCACAAATAGCAAGTTCATTATAATGTAAAACATGTTTTCTGCCCAGCATGTACATATATTATATGTATGTAATAAGTAGAAGAAAAAAGTCATCGTTTTCTGTAAGGAATGAAAAAAAAAAAATCAAAACTATGGTTAATTGCTTTTGGTACCTATTCATAATCAACATACAAATAAAAATAAAACAAAGAAGTTACTGTGTTTAAATAATTTTTATTTAACTGAAAAAGCTTTAACAATTTTACGATGATCAGATGTTAAAATTCTAGAAATAGTGATACCAACATTTTCAATGCGTCTTTGAAATCTACTTCTATCACATGCGTTTTGATGCCAATGACCTTTGCGAGCAGCTTTGTAAGCATAGTTCCATACATACATGACTTGAATTTCGATATCTGTGTTGAAGTGAACTTTTGTAGTTTTATTATTTAAATTCATATTGTATATGTATGAAGGTCTTAATTTAGAATTTTTTCTTGAGATACATATATACATTAAAGCAATTTTTAACTGCACATCTGAAATTGTGGTTTGATAAATGTATAGGACATGATGTTTTAAAGTTATCAATCTTTTCTAATGGCGGCAAAACTCTGCTTAAATCTTCTATTTTGGCACTGTCAATGTACTTTTGAAGGAAAAGTTCTTTTGCATGATTGGGTATGTCTATTTTGTAATTTAAAAAGGAAAATATGAAAAAGAAAATCTGAAAAAAATATCTTGTTGAATTATAACTAAAAATTGTAGAAACGCTAACAATTAATGTTTTAATTCTTAACGTTTTTAAATTATATACATAGGTAAATGTTTTTAAATTATTTACATATATCTAATTCAAATTCACATGCATTTTGTTAAGTATTTTAGTTTTACTAAAATCCATTTACATTATTTTTTGTTTTTGAAAAAATCGAAATATTCGAATTTGACCGGGTTAAAAATTTTGAAGTGGCAACACTGGATATCATTTCATACTTTTATTTTTTAGCTTTAAAAAACAATGTAAACAAGGTTAGCAATTTGTTTAATTAAAATAAATTTAAAATCTCTTGAAATCTAGACAATGTACATATATACCAGTGGCGGCTCGTGGATTTTCCACCTACTGATTCAAAATAAAAAAAATTTTAAATAAAACCAAAAATTATTTTAAGACTTATATTTTAATTCTATTCTTATTTCTTTAGTTGCAAACATATTTATTACATCTTCATAAAAAGAATGAGTTCTTGCATTATTTCTTTTTAATATAAATTATGACTAACTAGACATTCTGTCTAAGTTTTATATTTTTTAAACTTGAAAAAGATCTTTCTGTTGACGTAGAAGAAGCTGGTGTAGCTTCTCTTGGTAATGCAAGTTTCAATGCTTCCTATATATTATCCACCAAGTAATTTTGTTTACAATATATTATAAAATCTGCAATATTTTGAAATTTTCGGAAATCTTGTATTCTATAAACTAAAATTAAATTATTTCTTAAAGAACTAAAATCGAAAATTGAAAGAAAATTATCTTTTAATGAATTATAGTAACTAATTGGAAATTTTTAATATGAAGTTGTTTAAAAATATCAAACTATAGGTAGGTACTAAAGTCTAAATAAAAAAACACCAAAGCTACAAAATTATTAAATTCATAGACATACACTTGTTATAATGACAACAAGTTGGAATTGCAAATTACAAGCAACTATATACTTTTTAAATCCATAGAAGAAATTGGACTGAAAAAAGTAGTTTAAAATTCGTTAAAAAATTATAATTTTGAATTATTTTTTAGTTTGGTTCGTATTTTTCAGTATTTTGTTTTGCTTTTTCTATTTTTACTTTTGTTATTTTGATACTTATTAAAAGAAGTTTGCCTAGATTCAAAATATACAATAGAATCTTTCTTGATTGCTGTCATTTCTTATTAGGAGAAATGTAATTTTTTTATTCATATATGAATAATATATAAACAATAAAAAAAAAATTATATTCAATATAGGTATCTCTCATATAAGTCATACTATTGGTCTTCTATCTATATTCTATATCAATGTAAGTATTATATTATGAAATTTTATAAGTAAAAGTAATTCTCAATTTTTCGTTTGTTTGTTGAGTATCTCTTCGTTGCTATGGTTTTCGCTTTTTTATTTATTTTTTTGTTTTTATAAAATACATACAACATATATTTAAATTCAAAATAGGTACCTATTCTTTTTTTCCTTAGATTCAAAACATAAAATTGAATCTTCGTTGAAAAAAATATCGAATTCGCCGAAGAGAAAAAAAAATCAAATTTTGTCGTTGGTTCATATTTTCTTCATAGTTCATACTTCATAGATTCAAATAACTAAATTGAATGTATGGGCATGCACATGGTACTATATTACATTGCATACTTTAACATAATAATATAATACATACAACTTAACGCGAATAATAAATATAGGTATTAAACATTTTTAAATGTATGCAAATAATAAAAAAAAAAAAAAAGGAGATTTAATATTGTGGATTCAACTTGTTCTACTGAATCTAAGGGTACGTTTACGTTGGAGCTGCGATAAGTGATAAGAGCGTCGATAAGAGCATCGATACGAGCATAGAAAAAGCTATGCTCTTATGCAGTGTTTATATTGGAGCTTCGATATAAGCGATGTAGAATAAAACAATAATATTATTTATGATTGTTTTAGATTAAGAAAATTAATATTTTGTATGGTTGTTTTAAATTTATCTGGTAATATTCTTAAAATTAAAAAAAAATAATAAAAAAATTAAATTAAAAAAACTTTTAAGAATTAAATATAATAAATATAATAAAGCATAATTATAATTGTTTATTTATTGAAAGGTGGAATTAATAATAAAAAAATATTAAATTGAAAAAAAAATTAAGTTATATATTTTAAAAAGTTATGTTATAATTAAAAAAAATTAAAAAAAAATTTATACAAAAAAAATTAAACAAAAAATATTTATTAACAATAAAAAAAAATTTAATTTTATTACATTATTAAATGTATATTTGCACCTCCTTGACAGTTTGTATTAAAAAAATAAACAAACGAAAATAACATTTATTTAAAAAATTACAATAACAAAAACGAGAGCAAAACAACTATTTATACATTTTGATCTTCGAAAAGAGCGTAGACAACTGAATAAAGAGTTTTCTATGCTCTTATCGTTTATCGATGATCAAAGCGATGCTCCAACATAAACACCTCTATTTAAATTATGTATTTAGTTTTCTACGCTATGCTCTTATCGACGCTCTTATCACTTATCGCAGCTCCAACATAAACGCACCCTAAGGTAAAATTGATATTGGCATTTGGACCAAAATATGTGTTTTCTTTTGTTTTGTTCGAAATAATATAAATTTATAAAATTATAAATTTTTTAAAACTTTTAGATTTTCAGTAAAGCAAAAATTACAACTGATTCAATAAATCAGTTGAATCTTAGGAGAAGCCGTCAGTGATATATACATATATATATTTATTATATATGTTTTTTCAAAGCTCTAGAAAATGTCTTTAAAAATTATTGAAATCTACTCCGTTCTACTACTATTTTTAAATCTACTCCTATCATTAAATCTACAAACCTACTTCAATTTTTAGTAATGCTCTCCAATAATTTATTTTGTGCCGATCAGGAAAGTTAGTAGCAAAATTTAGTACAATAGGTATTTATTTCTACTTTCCTTTCTTTTTTGTTTTAATCAGAAAATATTCGAGCATCTAAAAAAGAAGAAACAAGGTAGATTAAATACATAAGTTGCAGCTTATCATTATAGACACCTCAGCACCGATAACAAAGTTGATTTTGGATTTTTATTTCTCATTTATTTTGCTCTTAATGTAAATTATTAAAACAACTATGTATCTCATTTTTCAGATACCAAAAGCTTTATATCATACATAGGTATTAGACATCTGCACAATTGTATTCAAAAGCGCTTTCAAATCATTCTATAATAAGTATAACTTTTCATATTCGGTTTTGAAAGCTTACAAACCAAATGCATTCATTACAAATGATTATAGAATAGAGTAAATGAAATACAAAATTATTGTAGAATAGAATGAATATGTATTTGATTTATTATGTGTACACGAAAATAGAATATTTATTATATTTGTATTTATATACCGAGTACACCAAATATAATAAAAATATTTATAGTTTTTGTTTTAATATACCGAGTACACCAAATATAATAAAAAAATTTTAATATGTAGAACGTATAACCAGTATGTATTATATCGATGAGTAATATGTAGCTTTGTTTGTTTTGTCACTGCGTTGTTTGTTTTTATACCCGTATGACTATATAGTCCAAGGGTATAATAAATTTGCCATTACGTTTGTGACGCAGAGAAGGAGGGGTGGTAGATATAGACTCAAGTGTATGGATCGGATCAGAATCGAAAAATAAATCGATTTAGCTATGTATGTCCGTCCGTCCGTCTGTTCGTCCGTCACCACGATAACTCAAAACTAAAAAAGCTAGGATCTTGAAATTTTCGCAAATTCGTTTTTTTGCAATAGCCGTCATCGCTATTTAAATCCAGCCATTTTGGTCCATTGGTTGGGGTAGCTGCCATACAACTTCTGTTTTATATAAGTAAATCTCTGTTCCTATTACAGCTGCGTGTCTGAAATTTGGTCAAAAGTAGTTTAGTTTTATGGCCAAAGTTACTGCAAAATTTGGTTGGTCTACTGCAGTGGGTTCGAGTAGCTGCCATACATCTTCTCAGTTTATATGGGCATTGCTCTATACCTATTAAAGTTGGGTGTCTGAAATTTTGCCAAAAATAGTTTAGTGCAATGGCCAAAGTTACTGCAAAATTTGGTTGGTCTACTGCAGAGGGTTCGAGTAGCTGCCATACAACTCCTTCTTTTATATGAGCATTACACTACACCTAATAAAGCTGGTATGTTTGAAATTTTGCCAAAAGTAATTAATATTTAAAATAATAATGATATAATGTTTATATAACGGTCATACGGGTATCCCAGAGTTGACACAGTCTACTCTACCACACTCTTCCTCGTTTTTATCTTCTTTTTGCTTTCTTTTTTCTTTTTCTGTGTCATTATATTTAGAGTACTCGGTATACTTGGTGTATTTTAAAAGATTTGGAAGAATTGAAATTTGATTTTCAAGACATCAAAGTATTTATGAAAAAAGCTTTCCAATTTGTTATTTGAAATAAAACGAATAGATTAAAATAGTTAAGTTGTAGTTTGAGTATATACCATATTTAAAGCTTTTTAGAACGAATGAATTGAATTAGAATATAGTATTTGAATATATTCGATAATTTTAATAAAGGAATATATTTGTGCAGATCTCTAATAGGTATATCATAAATTGTATTTTAACAATCATATTGAATTCATTTACTTAGGGAGACACGTTTCACATTTTATGATTTTGTTTTGTTCATTCTCTTTATTTATAACGAAAAAATCTGACATACAAAGTAGTAACCTGTTTGTAAATACAAAAATAAGTACATATCATGTATAATAATAATAATAATGTGCAATGCAATGTGTATGCGCAAAAATAAAGAAGAGAGATTTTGTTAAAGGTGGTTTTGAAATAATTAGTTGCCTGTATTAAGAATGAATATAATGCGCATGCGTAAGAGCAGGAATTAATTTGTTAAACCTTTTATACATATTTTTTTTTTTAGATGTTTAAACCATTTAGCTTAAGTATATTGTATGAAAAAATTTATAAGAAGCTCACAAATACGATTATATTTACGTTTATAATTAATATGCGTTTCAATTTTAGGTAACAGTCACTTATGCATCAATATCTATTTAATTTTTATTACATTTCCTGCATTTTGTATTACATCTTCCGTGATAAAAGTTTAAAGCACAGTCCATATAAAACAAAAACCTTAAAATTAAAAGAAAGAAATAAAAAAAAAAAGCTTAAAGCTTTATACTCTATTCATTATTAAATTTTAATCAGACAACGAAAAAAAAAAATAAAAACAAAAACAAAATAAAAGCTTTGACTTTATTTTTTTAATAAAAATTTTGAACTATGAATAAATACGATTTATGAATTATATATCGACGGCTCCAAGCTATAATGATGTAAGTCTAAAATATATTTTATTATAAATTTTGTTATTTTTAAATAAATTAAGAATACAATTTTATTAGGAATAAATTAATAAAATTTTATTAAGAAAACATTAAGAAGACAATTAGAAATTCACGATTTTAAATGTGAAGTTAAAAAACCTTTGAAAAATATTAAACAATTTTATTATGTGATCTTCAAGACTTATGACGTTCTTTTCGGGTTATTATTTTTTATTTTTCTTAAAAATGCTAATGTAAGTAGGCTTACATTGTTCTTATCCGAAAATGCTCACTCTATACCATTCGAATAACAAAAATATACAATTAAAAAACAAAAATATACAATTGAAAATGACGTAACTAAGCATAGAACTACGAAAAAGTTACTTTTTTTAATTTTGTTTCGTTGTAACTATACTTAAAACCAAAAAAAATGTTTTTTATAAAAATATGAATTATAAAAATTAACAAGTAAAAGAGATATGAATTTACTTATACCTATTCTAATAGTGATATCAAACTTGACTTATATAGTTATTGTTTGGAGGCATCGAATGAGTTCATATAATATATTATGATCTTTCAAATTCACGTATATATTTCGATTTTTTCAAAAACAAAAAATAATGTAAATGGATTTTGGTAAAACTGAAATACTTAACAAAGTGCATGTGAATTTGAATTAGATATATGTATGTAAATAATTTAAAAACATTTACCTATGTATATAATTTAAAAACGTTAAGAATTAAAACATTAATTGTTACCGTTTCTATAACTTTTAATTTATAATTCAAATTCAACAAGATATTTTTTTCAGATTTTCTTTTTTCATATTTTCAACATTAATATTCTGATTTTGTATAATTATTGTAATAGTATCACCAAAATTGTTATTATTTGGTGAATATATATGATATAGTTTTCTTATAATTCTGTCATCAGAAGCAGGTTCTTTAAATATATTTAACATTTTAATTTTAAACCAATTGACTTTAAAAATAGTTTATTTTCAAATGTTAAAACAACTATACAACTTGAAAAACCTCGTTTTATTGTTTTTGCTCTACAAACAAATAAAAAAATAAGGTTGATAAAAATATAACACATTTTGATCATTGTGATTTGATTAATTTAAAAGTTCATCTAAATTCAGAATACTATCCACATGAAAATTTAGATTTACATTTTGACAGAAATCGCTTTTCAACATTATTTATGATGTATATGAATTTTCGAAAAACTTATTATTCTCATAATATAATTGAATCGCTTTTAAATTGGGACAACTTTAAAGCATTTAGGGCAATCTTTGTTATAGATTGTCAACATCAGGATGAAATTTTAAAAACTGGACCTATTGATGTAAAAATTGAATTCAAGTCTTCAAGGAAAATACCTGAAAATACCACAGCATATTGTTTAATGTTGCATGACAGATTTTTTTAAATATCAACCTCTCACAGCTGTTTTGAATAAAATTATCTAATTGTTATAAATAAAAAAAACGTTTTTATTATGTAATATAAATTATTAATTATAATAATAATAACAATAACAAAAAAAAATGTTTTATTATTCATATTTTCTTTTTAAGCAAAGGAGGGAATCTGAAATAGAAATTGGTTTTTTTTTTTGTTTTTTTTTAAAAAAAGCTTTTTAATTTTTTTTGTTTTTTATTTTTATCTTTTTTTATATCTACAATAAATTATATAATTATTATTAGTATCAAATTTTTCCTCCATCTTCATCCAACAACTCTGATGATAGATGTTTTAAATATTGTCCCATTAAATTATTTTCCAAATGATTGATGTTTTCTGGCAGGATTTTTACCATCTGCTCTCGCTCCATACCATCACAGACATCTAATAAACACTTTTTGAACTGTTGCACTGAACCATGAATCTGAAATAGAAAAAAATTTATTGAAATATATATAACATTTTTTGTTTTTTGTTTTTTACCTTTGTATACATATCCGATGGTCTTGAAAATCGTTTTTCAGGTTTTTCTTTTTTCAGGATTTTAGTTTCTGTTGGTCCATATAGCTCATCATCTTCTTCATCTTGCTCATCTTCCTCATCTCCTTCAGTTATAATTTCTAACTCCTCATCCTTTTCGCTTTTTTGCAGCTCTTCAATATCTATCACAATGATGTGCATTCCTTTATAATTCGCTCCATAATAGAATAATTCCTCATGTTTCTTATGAATCTGCCGCAAATATTCTAATGATATACCTTGCTCCTCCAGTCTATTTCGCTTTTTAATTTGTTTAAAGCAAAACTCTGGAGAAGATCTTAGGTATATGATGTATTCAGGTAGCAGATGACATGTTTTTATCATCTGCACTGAAAAATTATACCATTCATCCAGCACATTGTATTGTACTGGAGTTAGATGATGGTTTTCTTTTAAATTTTTCGTGAATACATTAAATGCACTAAAAACGGATCTTTCCATTATTTTTAGTGCACTCGGAATCGTTCTAATCATTTGTTTAAGCGTTATGTTCAGTATCAGAGACTGAAAACTCTCTGCATACTTTAATGGATGGTCATAATACTTCTGTAACATATTTTCTCCATGAAAATCACACATTTTCTCCACCTGTTCATATAATACGGTGCACTCAGGTCTTCCTTCAAAAAATTTCTCGAGGAAATAAGATTTACCGGCACCAATATTCCCCTCAACTAATATTGTTGCTTCTAAAATAAAAAGAGAGTAGAAAATTTTAATATGTTTCAAATAATATATAGAAAAATTTTTTTAATACTTACTTTCGCCCTCCTTTAACAACTTTTTGACAATTTCGTTAATCTTGTCAGAAATTGATGCTGCAGTAAATAAAGACATTTTTATTTTTTTGTTTAAGAGATTTTTAAAAAACTTGTTTGTTTTAAGATTGGTTTAAGTTTTATAAATTTTAAAATTTATTGGTTGGCTATTTATTTAAAAATTTTTAAATAAATTTTTTTTTATCAAAAAATTTAATTTTTTTATATTTAACCATTATGATAATCTATAATCTTGTCTTAAATTAATGATAAAAATTTGTTATGCATAGCTGTATGCAAAAGATATTTCAACAAAGTATGTCACGACTCACGTTATTCTTAAAATAGAAATAGAGAATTAATCGAAAGAAATAAAAAAATTCTACAACAATGTAATCGCAATGCACTTTAGTCAATTATATATTTCCTCTAAGTAAAATTAAATTTTAAATTGAGCATAATAAAAAATTATAGCCTATAACAGGAATTATGACAGGAATTTAAATTAGTATTTTGCAATACTGCGTTTGATTGTCTATGTCATTTCAATAAATAATAGTAGTAAAAACGTGAAATCCTGTTTCTTTACTTCTATTCTTCTGTACGCTGTAAATTAGTATAAATTTTGTACAACAGTTACACTTAAATTAAAAATTTAAATCATACAACATGGTTAAGGAATTCCTAAACCTATATATGAGCAACAGCGATGATGTCGCTGCATCTGTCCGTCTCCCCGCTAAAAAGAGAAAGACGAAAAATAGCGAAGTTGAAGAAACCCAAGAAGAACAACAAGATCAACAACGGCATCGTCTCCAACAGCAACAGCAACAACAACAACAACATCAACTACTACTACAACAACAGCAACATCCAAAACAGCATCAACAACAACAACAACAACAGCCAAGTAAACGAAGTTTTTATTGGCCTTTAATGAAAAGGCTGAAACAAAAACATGCTATAAAAAAAAACCTTTTTAAAAATTGAAAGAATGGAACCAAATAGACTATATATATTAAAAAAATTAAAACAAATAAATACAAGATACGGTGAAAAATGGGTTTTCGAAACTCAAAATTTTATCATTTTTATTCCTCGTAAATATGAGGAAATTTGTAATAAAGAATTAGAGGAGGGTATTAATACCTCCATAATTTATTTATATAAAAATGAAAAGGGGGATTTACTCCTCGAAGATTCAAATTTAACTTTTCCGCTTGCTGATAATCAGTAAACGGAAAAAGTAAATAAATAAAATTTTTAATTCTAGTTAAAAATTAAATAAAAATTGATAAAACAAAACAATACTGTTTTTATTTTTAAGTTTCAGATACCCAGGAAAAATAAATAAATTTTTCTTTAAAGTTACAATCTACAGGTGAAACAACATAAAATAGATATGAAAGATACATTTTATTAACTTATAGGCTAATTTTCATTACGGCAATTTCCTGGGCAAAAGTTAGAGCATAGGCAGAAGATACAAAAATACTATTTGTGCGACAAAGAAAAAACGATAAATTACTGGGAGAAACATCCATATTCCTTAGCCAAGTATTGAGAGAGCGCCATAATCCATGGCAAAAAGATGTTCTCTTAGGTCTTTTTCCTATAAAGTTGCTACTATATACAAAAAAAAAATGTATTCTACACAAAAATTTTTTGCATACTATTACATATTTTTATGGATACATGACATTTGAATTTTGTAAACAAACAAGAGAATGTAAACAAAGAAAAAAACATTTTATATTATGATTTGATGAACGAATTTTTGTTTAAAATTATTTTAAATTAATAAAATTTTAACTTTGAATTGAAAAATTCGCGAAATATAAATTTAAAAATTAAAAAATAAGGTTATGTAATTTGTTTTTGTCAAAAGATATAAAAAATTTTAATATAAATTTAATCATTTTACTCTTTCTCTCCTATTGAGAGTATACTATATACCTCTCTCTCTAAAGTCAAGATTACTGGGCAAAATTTTCTCATGAAAACCTGCCTTATATCTTCTGTTTCTTTTTAATTTAAAAAGCACTTCTTTGATTTCAGGTTTATACTTTTCATATTAAAGATGCAATGCACCTGCAAAATCTTACATAAGAGATGTACAAATAATCTAAACAAATTTTTATTTTATTTGTATGTTGATTATGAATAGGTACCAAAAGCAATTAACCATAGTTTTGATTTTTTTTTTTCATTCCTTACAGAAAACGATGACTTTTTTCTTCTACTTATTACATACATATAATATATATACATGCTGGGCAGAAAACATGTTTTACATTATAATGAACTTGCTATTTGTGACTTTAAATTTTTTCTTCTACTTATTACATACATATAATATATATACATGTTGGGCAGAAAACATGTTTTACATTTTAATGAACTTGCTATTTGTGATTGTGACTTAAAATTTTTTTTCTTTTCTTTTGACTTTATATTCTCTTTGCATGCTAATTTGCATACGCACATTGTATTGAAATATTTTTACTTACTACTTTTACATGATTCCCTATTACAATATAAACAACAAGAGTTGTTTAACTTACTTCTAAACCTGTCTGACCTAATTACCGGCACGATCGACGTCAAGGTCACCTACTTTTAACATAACTTGACCTACTTCCGGGGTAATTAATCAAAATGTAGGTCAATACGCCAAACTATTGCTATCTCTTTCTGGCTCAGAATTCCCATGACAGAGTGCCAGGTTAACTACTTATTAACATTATCAGTTCTGCATGCAGAATCACTTTTTTTATTTTCATTTACATTTATATTTAATTTGTTATCTTCCTCTTCTATTTTCCTTAATTGCTAGTATCCGATTTTTTGTTTTCTTATACTTAATTTATTTTTATACACTGGACATGATCTACTAAAAGTTTTATGATTAACATCCAACCCCAAACTGAATTTTTCGTTCGATTTTAAGCAATTAATGCATTTATTAATTTCCTCTTTTTGGCATTCACTTGTCTTGTGTTGTTGGTGGCAGTTCAAGCATGTTTCTTTATTCGTGCATTCCGCAGCCTCTAGACATTTATAACATCTAGAGACTTTTATGGCATCAAAGACCTTGCACCTTTCCCATCCAATACATAATTTTTCGTTAGCTATTATTTTTGGGAATGATTCCTTATAATTGCATTAAACATTTCTTTATTGTATTTTTTCACTGGATATATCTTTAATACTTTAAGTTCACTCATTTGTAGAAAAGAATTTTGTTTTTTAAGTTTTCCCGTTAAATATCATTTTCACTAAATTTATTATTCATGTGCACAATTTCTATGTTAGGTTTAATGACCACAGGTATTTTGATATCATAATTATCTTTCATTTTTTCTTCTAATTCTTTTTTGATATTTTCACGATCTTCGATGGTTTCCGTTTCTATTAAAATCATCCCATTACTTTTGTTTTCAATATTCTTTATTTTCAAATTTTTTGGGTCCACCTTTGTATTTAAATCACTTTTTGTTTTTTCAGTTTTCTGCTTATTCTTCGGTTTTATTATTAAAGGTAACTCTTTCTTCATTTTTAAATTTACACTTGCTTTAGTATTTTTAATTACATCAGCAAATGACACTGTTTGACCCATATTCGAATTTATATTATTTGTAACATTAATTTTTTTGCAGACCTCATCATTTTTTTTAATTGCACTAACAAATGATTCATTCACTTTTTCTGTTTCAATTTTGAAGACTTCAGTAAATTTTTGCATTTTCTCTATTTCTTTTTGTTGACTGGCTTTAATTTCTTCCAATCTCTTCATGTAATTAGTTTCAATAGCCTTAAGTAATTCAACGACTTCATTTTCATTTTGTTTTATTGCACGTTCAAATTCCTCTTTATATTCCTTAAGGTACTCATTATTTTTTGAAACTGCACTGTCCATGTTTTGTAAGACCAAATCAACATTTTGTATATATTGAATACTGTCGTCACAAATAAACTTAATATTCCTATTGGTGTATAGTAAGTTCACCGTAGACTGATCCATTCCTGAACATTTTAACGCCTCATGATAAAATTTTTTGCACACACCTGCACATTCTACATCCGTTTCTCCTTTAGTTTTTAGTTTGCACTTTTGGCACGAAGCCATTTCGCGTAATTAATATATAATATAATAATTTTTTTTTTGCGTAATTGCTGATTATGCTTTTTTCTGTTTATCTTTTATTAATTAAAATAATTATAATCGATAAAGAAAAAGTAAACACATACGCACCGTACTGTAGTAAATTAATTACTGAATCACTATATGAAGTGCTAAAAAACTCACGAAAATATTTCGAAATAGTTGAGGGATCATTACTAGAAAGAGAATTGAAATTCATAAATGTTGGGTAATCATCACATTTACGTTTAGAATCAGAAGTAAATATTAGATCCAATTGTTTATCCTTAAAATTGCGGCATTGGGAAACCTGTTGTAAATCGTTAGTATTTAAACCATCAATAAATTGAGAATCAGGTTCATTCACTGAAGAATCAGCAATCAAAAAAGATTCTTCATCATGATTGATTCAAGTTATATTAGGGAGATTGAAATGTCCACATAAAATTAACTCATCATTAGGACCAGAATTGCAGCAAATCGAATCTATTACATTTAAAAGAGTAATATAAATATTTAAATTCGAAGAAGGTGAAATGTATGTGTTAACAATATTAACACTTTTGTTAGAAAATTTTATGTTCACACCAATTATTTCAAGACAGTCCGCGTTAGAAATAGGGATTTCATTTGCATTAAAAGAGTTTTTAACGGCTATCAATACTCCTCCCCCTTTAGGAATGTAACTATTAGATACATTAAGTTCAGAGTATCTGTCTTTTCTAAAAACCGAGTATGAGCTATCAAAAAGCTCAAGATTGTTAATAGAAGAATTTAGCCAAGTTTCAGTCAAAGCAAATACGTCAAAATTTAAATTTATTGAATTAAGTAGGACTTGTCGAGTTTTGGTTCTAAGACCTCTGACATTTTGATAATATAATGATAAATTTATCAGATTTGAAGGATCAATCAAAGATGTAGAGGTCTTATTTAAATATTACTTAACATGAAAATATTTATTATTGTTGTCATTTGAAGCCTGCAAGTGATTGTAATAATTACTACTACAATGGTTACGGTATGCCTTTAAGTCGTCAGAATAATCTTTGGAAGGTGTACCTTTAATTTCGTGAAATTTAATATATAATTTATAGAGTTCTTTATAATCGGTCGGTAAACCTTCTTTATAAATTAAAACTTTTAGACTTGTTCTGGTCTTACCTTCCAATATTTTATTATATTCAAACAAGTATGCTAAATATAATCTGACCATGTTATAAACTTTATCATCTCTTAGCCTAGAAAGAGCTATTGTACAGTCCTTGTTGGCAAGAGATTGTTGTGTCATTCTAGTTATTGGTGGTAAAAGCGGGTTAATAATTGAAAGCTGAAGAGTTTCACCTTGCACAAAATTTACGAATTTAGAAATAGAAGGAATGTTTGGAGAAGTCAAAGAACAAGGAGGAGGTTCAATAACTGTAGCAGAATTAGCATTGACAATTTCAGGCTCTTTAGTTACTGATGAAGTATTTAAAGTGTTTGTATTGTTGTTATTGTTCTGAATAGTATTGTAGTTATGACAAATGTTGTTCTGATTTATGTTTGAAGTACTGTTATTAGTATGTAATTTAATGTTTATGGAATTATTTGAATCTGTTGAATTAGAATTATTTGAATTTTTAGCAGTTGCACTATTATTAGGATGAACAGTTATATTATTAACGTTAATGCTAGTATTAGTATTTCTATTGTCAGAGTTTATATTACTATTTCCAGAACTATTATTATTATTACCAATATTATTATTATTGTTATTATTAAATTTATTTTTATTAGTCTTATTACTTTTATTACTAGATATATTTTTATTTTTACGATTATTATCATTATTTTTATTTTTATTACTTTTATTTTTATTACCTCTAACATCCCGAAATTTTGTAATTTTCGTTCACTTCTTCCAAAATTTTAGATTTCTCACCTTCTCAACCATCATATCAGGAACGAACACTTTAAATGACAGGTATTTTGGATTCCGGATCTTTTTTACAAATTGCAATATAACACTTAAATTTTGTTTAATAAAGCTCTCAAGGCTTTTTTCAGTCATTTTACAATTTAGCCTTGAAATGCAAAGAATAAACGAAGGCTTTTTTGTAACAATTAGGTAATAAAGCTTTAACTCCGGGTTTTATCTTATTTATTTTACTCTTTGGTGTAGTGCTAGGTGTGATGTTGTCAGTTTGGATAAATACATCTTTATAAACTATTGGTGGTTTATTTAATTTATCCAACTGTTGTTTAATTAACTCCACATCGCACTGAATTTCCTTCTGTCTATGATTGGGTATTTGTTTATCAGAACCCATAGCATGAAGGGATACGTTTATGCGATTTAAGTCGTCCTTCATTAGATCCACCACTTCACTTCATTTAATAGATCTGTCAAAGTGTTTTTCAAATATTTTTTCCGGTCAGAAAGAAAACTGCATAAAGCTTGATTGAAGTTATCATAGCTTTTGGCCATATCGTTAAAGCATACCGAATTGTTTTTCAAAGCATCTATTGCTTTAGTCGCGCAACCTTGGCAGCCACTTTTAATATCATTTAGTGTAACCATCCACTCGTCTTTTAATATTTGTATAGGCTGGTTCAAATCCAAGCAACTATCGCAAACAAAATGATGCGAAATGAACGAGTTGCATGTTTGCCAACCCCTAGGTGCATTAATGCAAACTCCATGAAATTTTCTTTTACAGATACCATTACATGTAATAATTTCGGGTCCGAAATCTGTAATTGTACAGAGTACGGCACTGCATTTATTTTGATTCATTCTTATTGAATATTGTTTTTTTTTTTTTTTTATTATTTTGTAACGGTAAAAAAAAATGTATTTAAAATAATAATAATAGGTCAGTTTTTAATGTTTTAAAGCAAAAAAAAAAATTACACTTGCAATAAAAGTGAATAAACTTAAATGACCTAAATTGAAATTTGATCGTCAACAATTAAAATTTAAAATTTATTATAAACGAGGAAGATTATAGTTGCCCTTGTCAACTTTTAGATACCCGTGCATACCCACTAACCGTTATTTATTTCTCCTATGCTATTATAAATATTACAAAAAAAATTTAAGAAGGTAAAATAGTTAAAAAAAAATTTAAATTATTATCCCATAATTTTTGATTAACTTATTATTCCATAAAGAAAAAAAAATAGCCCACCCTGAAAGTTGGTCCGAGTGATGTTCAACTTTGCCAACTAACTTGTACTATTACTTTATCAGCCCAGTTTTGATTTTAACTTCGTAGCTTCATTATATTCACAGTTATCGAATTGACAACTTTGTATGGCAACTGCCCGAAAACGGGGCCGTAACATTTTGAAACTCCATATAAGTGCTCGATTCATTATATAACTAGCAGTGTGTAATTTTTATCCTCGTAGTATAATCAGTTTCCAAGAAATTCATATTGGTGCAAAGAAGTTGTATAGCAGCCCCCCGAAAATGGGGCCGTAACATTTTGAAACTTCATATAAGTGCTCGATTCATTATATAACTAACAATGTGTAATTTTCATCCTCGTAGTATAATCAGTTTCTAAGAAATTCATATTGGTGCAAAGAAGTTGTGTGGCAGCTCCCCAAAACCTTGATCTGGTCTTAACCAAAAACAATAGGGAAACTCAAAAATGTCCAAAAAATGTTTTGTGTGAATTTCAAAACTCTTGCTCTAATTTTTCAATTCTATCTCTTATAATTAATTTTTAATTCACAAATATATTAAACTTAAGCAAAATCAACTTCATATGATAATATTCATATAATAATCATCATGATAGATAACAATCATCATATTCATAATTATCTATCAATATCAATAAGTCATTTACTTAAAAAAAATCTTTGTGTTCTTTTTTGCTTTTCTTAAATAAACTACGATCCATTTAAATCATATGAAATTCTAACTCGAAATCGTTATCTACAAAAAAAAAAAAAATAAACAAAAAAACAAAAACAAACAAAATTCATATAATTTCATGTTAAATACAAGATGCATAGCAAAATTTCAAATTTTTGTATGAAAATATTGTAGTTAAAAAATTTAGTTGTTCGAGAGCTACCCGAAGTTTTGGTCCGATCTTAACCAAAAAAAATAGGGAACCTAGAAATTGATTGAAAAATATTTTGTGAAAATTTCAAAACTGTAGCTTTTTTAGTTTTTGAGTTATCGTGCTGACACACAGACGGACGAACAGACACTCATAGCTAGATCGACTCATTTTTCGATTCTGAGCCGATACGTACCCTTGACACTATATCTAGCTCGTCTAGAACGATGCGTTACAAACGGAGGAGCAAATCTAATATACCCGATGTCATATATGTATGCACGGGTATAAAAAAAAAAGTCTTACAAATTTTAAAGGTATAATGTAAATTTTTTTCTTATTAAAATTAAGTGCCAGCACTTTTTTGAAAAATGTTTAGAGTTATTAAAAGTTTTTTGTTTATTAAAAAAGTTATATATTAAAAACGAATTAAAAATAAAAAAAGCAAAAGTGGGTTTAATAAAAATAGCGTTAACTTGTTAATGGTTTGATGGTTTGATAAGAACTGAGCAATTGTCGCGTTCAGAATGAAGTAGCGCTATATTGAATGGCAGTATTGAATGGCATTGGTGTGGTGAACAATTTGCAGCAAAATTAAATGACATTTGATTTTGATTGACTTTTGGTTTATTTATATTTTATTTAAATTATTTAAGTTATGGACCAAATGGAAAATTTTTATGGTATTCAAAATCATTTCTAGAATTCTGTTTCTATCCTTATGATGTTTTTATTTAAAATATTATTAAAATTAAAATTTTTTAAATCAATCAATTGCGTATGTTTTTTTTAATATTATATTTTTAATTTTTTAATCAATTTATTTTTTAAATTTATAAGAAATACTTTACTATTAAAAATTATCAAAAAACCCTGTAACAAACACTTTTTACATTAAAATGTGAACTCTTAAAAGTCAATTGAAATTCGAAACACAATACAATTCTTTCAAAGGAAAATTTTATCGTGCGTTGCACTTTTCTTGTAGCGCTAGATGATAATTTGTTTTTTCTGTATAAAGCAACTTTTAAACGGTAGAATATTGGATAAATATTGCATCAATATTGAATGGCAATTGTAACGTGTGAATGCTTTCATTCAATGTTGAACCAATATTGCATGATTGAATGATCTTGACCGAAAATTTCACAATATTGAATCAATATTACTTCATTTAAACGCGTTCATTAAATATGGTGTCAATTTCATTATGAACATGTTAATTTGGTGTACACTTCACATTTTTAGGGGAATTCCGGCAAATATTTTTATTCGTTAAGCTTAAAACGTATTTCGTTTAAGGTTTTATTGAATGATAACCTACGCAGACAAAAGAAAAATAATAAAGAAATTTAATTTATAAAATAAAAATTGTGTTCAATTTTAATATTTGTTTTTCATGTACATATGTATATAAAAAATAAAAATGCTTTCAGTTAAAAATAAAAATTTTTGGATAGAATTTATTAAGAAATATAGATCTTCAGAATGTTTATGGAACGTGTATTCAAAAGATTATAGTAATAAAGTGTTGAGAGAAGATGCTCTAGAAATTCTTGTGAAGAAACGCAAAAAAAAATTCCCATTTTCTTTTATTTGTTTTATCAATGATGCAATATTTATTCAATATTGTACCGTGTAAAACTTTCTTAAGACAAAAGTATGTACAATTTTATTTAAATTTACTCACATTTTGTTCAATTTTAGTCTTACACAACGAAATCATATTGTAATTGATTTGCCATTTTATAAAGCGTCAAAATTTAGAAATGCTCTATTTGTTTGCATTTTAAAACATTCAACCAATCAAAGCATTCGTTGACTTTATTTCAGTTAAAAAATAAAAAAAAACATTTTGAATTCGCACTGCCAAGTTTGAGTAGATATGTAGTGCAGTTCTAAATTTATTCTCCCACAAAAACATCAACAGACGAAGCCAAGGATGAATTCTATGAGCAAATAACAGTAACACTGAGCTGCGTTCCTAAATCGGACATATTGATACTGATGAGAGACTTCAATGCGAAAGTTGGTGGTAACAGAGCTTGGCCAACAATAGGAGCGCATGGTATGGGTGTACGAAAAAATAATAGAGGAAGACTAAAAGGAACGTGTGAAGAACATGACTTGATGATAGGCGGCACAATATTCCTGCAATTTGCAGCAAAATTAAATGGCATTTGATTTTGAGTGACTTTTAGTATATTTTTATTTTATTTAAATTATTGAAATTATAGACAAAACGAGGAATATTATAGTTGCCCTTGTCAACTTTTAGATACCCGTGCGTATACTATTATGTATTAAATAAATAAGAATTTCATATATTGCAATTGAACTGTTTGACAGAAAATTCAAAATATTTGTTTTTTTATATTTAATTACAAAAAAAATTAATAAAAAAAAAAAATTAATTAAAAAAAAAGACGAATTTAAAAAAAAATATGCTTTGAACGAAATTCGAAGCCACACTTTTCAATTAAAAGGTCCACGTCCTAACCACAAAGCCATCGATATCATCATCCGGTTAATTACTTTTGGCAAAATTCCAGACATACAGCTTTTATAGGTATTTAGTAATGATTTTATTTATAAACAATAAAGTAAAGTTCGTAAATTTAATAAAAGTATCTAATTATAACGATTTTATAATAATGTAGATTAAACTTAATAAAGTACAGTTTGTACATTTGTAGAAACAATATAATTATTGACGTTGCTCATGTAACAATATTATTGAATTATGAATATTATTTATTGATTAACAATTCAATTGCGTATGATGACTAATTGTTGTTTTATAAGTTTTAATATTACTTTAAAGAATAATTTCAGAATATTACACTTTCATAATGCTTCTATATTAAATAAAACAAATTAAAAGACATCAAATTAAAGAATTCAGTGATTTTACATATCTTTAGAATTGACATAGTTTAATAAATTTTTATCAAATTAATTTTTATTAAAATTTGATTTGATATTCTTCTACTCCAGTTCTACTTTTCACACATATTTCGTTTATTGGAACATGCAATTTTTAAAAATTAATTTTAGCTCAGGTAGTACTATAGTATATAGTATATATATTTAAACATTACATTTCATATTAAAAGATAAATTTTATAGATATAATATTTCAAGTTGCTAACTTTCGTTATATTTCTAGGATAATTGTTGGTGCTCCAAAAACACATCACAATTTAAATGAAACAGGCCTGAAACGTCCTGGCGCTGTTTACAGATGTGATCTTCAAGAAACAAATAGATGTCTTTTAATTCCTTTCGATTCTAAAGGTAAAGTTATTATTCCTTTTATTTTTACAATATTATTTCATTTTCTAATTCTAATAATTATTATAATTACAATTATCATGAATAAAGTTATTATTAATAAAATTATAATAAAACTTAATATCACCATTTAGTAATTATTATTCTTTTTATTTTTATTATTATATATAATCCATTATAATCGTTGTTATTATAAAAATATATTTATATCTATTTATTTTATTTTCATTACAATAAGTTTACTCTTACTATAACTTTTATCATAGTTTCTGATATTATTAACATTATAATAAAATTATAATTTTCATTGTAGCTTTTTTTTGTAAATTTTATTGTTCTAATTAGTATTATTGTTTTAATGTATTTGTCATTTTTTGATCATGTAAATAATAGTTAAAATTATTTTGACTGTAATTGAAAAATATTATTATTATTGTCTTAATATTATTATTATTTTTTAATTTTCTAATTCTTGGTTACCATTATTTCGGATTTTATAATTATTATATTTATTATTGTTCTTTTTATAATCAACATAATTCTTGTTAATTTAATTATTACATATATCTTAATTACTTTATTTATTTTTTATTATTTTTGTTTTTTAATATTAAAAGTAAGTATTAGCTATGGTATGAGTACTTTTTTTATTATATTATAATTTTTAGACCCGTGCATTAAATTACCACATAGACCTAGGCATGCTAGATATAGACTTAAACGTATTAATTGGATCAACATCGAACAGTATATTGAGCTAGCTATGTGTGGCTATCCATCCGTCTGTTAGAACGATAACTCAAAAACTAAAAGAGCTAGAGTTTTTAAAATCACACAAAGTGACACGCTCTAAAATGTTTGATTTAATTTCTCTACAAGTCGATTCGTGGGAGATTTATAAAATTAACAATGCGATAAAGATTTTTTGAATAGATGTATTGTGTCTTGGAATTTTTAAGATTTTATTTAACTAAATCTATACTTATGATTATTTCTTTCATTGCAGCATTTAAAAAAGCTGTTCCTACATCAATAGATCTAGCTATGTGTGTCCATCTGTCCGCATGATAACTCAAACAAAAAAGAGCTAGAATTCTGAAATTTTGACAAATTCGTTTTAATGAAAGATTCATCATAGCTATTGCAATCCAGTCAGTTAGCTCCACGGCTTAACATTTGGTTGGTCTACTGTAGTAGGTTCGATTTTTTGTCTGAAATTTTACCAAAAATAGTTTACTTTTATAGCCAAAGTTTGTGCAAAATTTAATTGGCGTTCCATTTGCAGCCATACATCATTACTTTATGTCAATAGTAGTATACTTGAAGAGGTTTAAAGAGCTGTTTTTGAACTTATATTTTGTTTTGTACTTAACTGAAAGTTCTACTACATTCTTCCTCGTTTTTTATGATTTTATGAAGGAAATGTAGACTTTTTTTGGAAAAAGGGTTTTAAAATACTATGTATTATATATACGAAATTGAACTTTTTGATTTTAAGATTTTATTAGAAAAAAAGGAAAACTGGAATTTGACACTGAAATCTATTTTTAAAGAACAACAAATGTAAAGTAGATAAAAAACTAATTTTGTTGTTTTTATTTACCCGGCGTTGTCCGAATTTTTTAAAATTTTTATTTTGTAATCCATGTATGTATTAAGCAAAAATTTTTTTTTGCTTTTTATAGCATATAGGATCCAAGCTTGCTCAGTCAATTATCATAAAAATTTGTATATGAAATTACATACTGGGAGTATTCTAGACTTAAAGTTAGAACAGTTTTCAAACTACTTTGTGAAATACAATACATTTTACTGATTGCCTGCAGATTGTATATACGTGTTGTTGTTGGGCAATGTAGTTCAATCTTTTAATAGAAATTTGTTAACCGACATTGCGATGATGATGAATCTAAAAATATTTAGAAAATCCACAAAAATTTTTAAAACACCTTTGTTGATTTCCGTTAATTTATTGCGACACAATTTACAAATAATTTATCTTTCAATTAAAAACGCTTTCACTGACGCAGAAACGCTCAATCGGGTATTATCTAATTTACGTGTAAGTATTATTATTGTATGTAGTGTATGTCATTACAGTATGACTGTATGCCAAAAGGTTATATTAAATTTGCCATTACGTTTGGGGCGCAGAGAAAAAGGGGAATAGATATAGACTCAAAGGTATGGATCAGATCAGAATCGAAAAGTGAATCGGTCTAGCTATGTATGCCCGTCTGTCCGCACGGTAACTCAAAAATAAAGAGCTAGGACTCTGAAATTTTCATAAATTCGTTTTAATGAAAAAGCCGTTAAATCCACGGGTAAATATTTGGTTGGTCTACTGCAGTAGGTTTCGAGTAGTCCTACCTCCTTTATTTTTGGAGTTATCGTGCGGATGGACGGATGGATGGACAGACGGATTGACATATATAGCTAAATCGATTTATTTTTCGATTCTGATCCGATCCATATCTTTGAGTCTATTTCTCGCCTCCCTCCTTCTCTGCATTACAAACGTAATGGCAAATTTAGTGTACCCTTTTGACTTATAGTCATACGGGTATAAAAATTTAGCAAAATTTTATTTAAAATATGAGTTTCAAAAATTTCTACTTATTTTTAGAGTAAAAAGTATAAGAATTTATTTTTTGAGTAAATTGGGTCGTGATTATTGAGCGAATGGGAAGTGATTTTTTAAAAGATCATGTTTTGTTTTATTAACAACCTTTACTCTGGATGAATAGTCTATATATTATGTTACTTTATGGTAATGGCCAGCTTTAACAGGACAATTCAAAAAAAAAAATTTTTCACTCAATTGCAGTAATAATTTTGGGCAGTAACCAATTTTCACTAAATTTTAACTATAATTTTGACAGCTAAAAAGAATGCACTAAATCTTAGTAATAATTTCAACAGCCACCAAATTTCACTAAATTCGAATTTTAATTTTCACAGCTTAATCAAAGTTAAAATACAAAAATAGTTTAAAAAAAAAAATTAAAAGTCTTAAAATATTTTGAAAATTAAATTTGGCTAAAATAGTTTTACGTGGAAGTTTTTTTCCAAATTGTTCAATATTCAAGAATATTTTGTTAAATTTTTTTTTCGAAATTTATTAAAAATTTACTGTATGTGAATAATATTTTAAATACAAAGCATTTCTGATGGTTTTTGTTTTTTGGGATAATTGATTAACAATGTACACTCAATTATTATTTGGTGGAGATAGAAGCAAATTCAAAACCCAGCGTTGAAATCGATGCCATGAAGCAGAAACTTTGTTGAAGAATATTTATCTTGTTTAGCATACTTTTAATTAGTATTTAGTTAATAGTAAACCTTTGCCATGCATATTTCGTAAAAAAACAAAAATAAAACAAGTGATGAAAAAACCAAAATCTTAGTTTACACACACAAAAAAGCACATTTTTAAAAATATAAACATGAAACACTATGAGTCAACACAAATGAGTATTTTAACATTTATTTTTATGAATAAATGATAAAATATAAATAAATGATAATATTTAGTTATTTCATCAATTCATTATTAATTATGAATAATAGTGAAATCAATACTTAGAATATAATACCAATGTACTCAAAAAGACCTGTTCAAAAATGCGAAATATAATGTTAGAGCTTGAATGTAAACGCTTACTTTTAAAATATATATACTAGTGAATAATTTACTAATTTATAAAAACATCAAAGTTTTAATTCTTATATTATAAAAGCCCTTCAATGGAGAAAGTTTCCAAATTTTTACTAAGCAACCTTATGATGAATCTCGAGTAACTGCTTATCCCCCACCTACATCTTCCACACACAATTTTTTAGGTTCAAGGATTTAATTTGAAAATTCCACCAAAATTTGCAATTTTACTTAGAATTTTATTATTTAAGAAAAAATGGTTAAAACAAAGAGAGACTTACTTCAATTTAATGAACCCCTTTTAAATTTAAAAAAAGCCTTGAGCATATGTTGAAATATTATGTCACAGCTTCCGATTTAGTACACTAAAAAAAAATTTAGGCAGGTATTTAAGTTATTTCAATTTTCGACCTTTACAGCTCCTAAATAGGGGGCGTGACAAAACAGTTTTCTTAACCGACTTATACTAATTTTTGGATCTTACTTCTCCCAAAATTACAAGCCTCTAGGTTGAACCCTTCAGAAGATATGTGGGGCCAAAAAATTTACGAAAATTGAGTTTAAAACAAGTATGGCATACCGAGTATTAATTTTGGAAATATATACACTGGTGACTAAGTTACTGCTTACTTATAAAATATACTGCTAATAGTAAATATTTAATTTTAAAGTTCTAATAGCCCTTCAACCTTCCTTGCCAAATTTCTCAAGGATCTACCTTCATCTAACACCCGCAGCCAAGCATCTCTTTTTGACCGTTTTTCCATTGAAAATAAACGTAACAGAACTCTTGTTATACCAATTTAAATATAGGGTTTGTTTGGAATTTGCGGGGTGTAAGTTTAATATATTTTATTTAAAATTAATAACAACTCCGTTTGAATGATTGTACTTTAATCACGCTTTATTTAATAATTTTACCTTATTTATAAACTTAAACTAACGCTACTAATACAATGATAATTCTACATAAGATAATTCTAATGAATAATATTTCTTGTTCATTCCAATGTGCAATGTTTTGCATACAATGTATGTTTGTATGATTTATATCAGTTGATATCAAATTCATATTTATTAGGTAGGTCAATGCATTATTAAGAATGCTAATTATATTGACCACCTATGTAGTTCTTTTCTTTATTATATTTAAAAGGCATTTTATTTAAAAGGCATTATTATACCCTACACCTATAGAATAGGTAAAGGGGTATATTAGGGGTATGGTGTTTGCAATCACCTAAAGGAAGCGAGCTAGATATGGAAAAGTATATATATTTGTGATCAGTGTGACCTCCTGAGTCGATATAGTCATGTCCGTCCGTCCGTAGGCACGATATCTCAAAAAATAATGGAGCTATCTTGATGAAATTTTAAGTGCAGGTTACTAGGACTGAATGTACGGCGGGGATTGCAAATGGGCGAAATCGGCCCATGGGTTCGGATTCTGGACCTTTTAGTCGGTCTAAGGGCTAACCAACATATATAAAAAATCTCGATAACTCAACAACTAATGACGCTATCTTCATAAAATTTGTGTTGTAGGGTACTGGTAATGAAACTATGGCGGTGATTGCGTACGGTAGGTAATGTAAAATGGGGTCGGAACTTAGAACTTTTTGATCGAATTTAGGCCAAACGAGCATAATTTCGAAACCAATTAAGGTACAACCTCCAAATTTGGTATCAGGGTGTTCCTTCCTATTTCCTAAGTATGTTGGAAATTTGGGCCCCATTAGAGTAGTGGGTCGGGGACCAGCCATACATTTCTGAAGACCTTGAAGAATATCTTTAAAATTAATAAAGATAGCAGCTTGAAAAAATGTAGAAGCTTTAAATTTGGCACAAGGGTGTTCTTTACTATTTCTTGTGTCCCCCTAATTTGGGATCGATTGGAGTGGTGGTTCAGTACCCCTCTTAGACCCCCCAAGGTTTAAAAGCTTATAAATGAAATTACTTAAAATAGTTCCTTAAAATTAATATATAACATTCCACTTGTGTACAAGGGTTAACTGGTGTTTAAAGTACACCGCGGACTGCATATATGCGAAATCGGCCCTTGGGTTCGGATTCTGGACTTTTTAATGGGTCTAATGGCTAACGAACATATATAAAAAATCTCGATAACTCAACAACTAATGACGCTATCTTCATAAAATTTGTGGTGTAGGGTACTAGTAATGAAACTACGGCGGTGATTGCATACGGTGGGTAATGTAAAATGGGGTCGGAACTTAGAACTTTTTGATCGAATTTAGGCCAAACGAGCATAATTCCGAAATCAATGAAGATAGAACCTCCAAACTTGGTATCAAGGTGTCTCTTTCTATTTCCTTAGTGTCCTTGAAATTCGGCACCAATTGGAGTAGTGGGTTGGGGACCAGCCACACAGTTCCGAAGACCTTAAAGCATATTTTCGAAATTAGTAAAGATAGTAACTTCAAACTAATTTAGAAATTTCAAATTTGGTACATGGGTACTCTTTACTATTTCCTGCGTGTTCTCCTAATTTTGGATCAATCAGAGTGGTGGCTCAGTACCGCTCTTACATCCACCAAGGTTTAAAAGCATCATCGAAATTAATAAAAATATTAACTTAAAATTAAGATAGAACGTTCCAATTGTGTACAAGGGTTAACTAGTATATATGCATATGGGCGAAATGGTACCATGGTTTCGGGTTCTGGAACCTTTAAAAGTTCAAAGGCTAACGAACATATATCTTTAAAGCAGTATAACTCAAAAAATAATGCCGCTATTTTGCAGAAATTTAAACTGTAGGTTAGTAGTAATGAAAATATCATCAGAATTGGTTCTGGTCGAGTTTGGTCAATGAGTTCGGATTATAGAAGCTTTTGATCGATTTGAAAAATTTGAATTATTAAATATATTATGATTGATTAGCTTTTTATCACAAAATTTAATAATTCAAATTTTTTAACTTTTGTAATTGAATCGAAATAAATATATTTTCATTTATTTCAAATTTTTTTGTTTTTTAGTATTTTTAAAGAGATAAATTAGTAAGAATTTGTAATATTTTGGAATAAATAAAGTAATTAGAAAATGTTTTTTAGTACTATAAAGTTAATTTGGTTAGCCATGTCTTAAGATCAAACTAATAAAATCTTTTATAGTTTTAAAATGACTTATTAACTTCCCATTAAATTTGAACCAAATAGGTGTAGAGTATTTCTAAATCGGTTGCACCGACTGACTGTTTCTTTACTTGTTTTTGTTTACAAATTAGTTTTGTCTTGTTGTTTTTTTTTTTTTCTCTTTTACTTTTCATTTAATTTCAATGATTTGAAATTTTACATTTTATTATCGTGAGGGGACAAAAAAAAAATTTTGTAACACTTGAATCCAAGTAAAAAATTATTATATTTGTATTTATGTAAGAAAAAATCTTATGAACTAATTTATTTTTCTTATATATTTTTTTTCTGAGCGGCCGACTCATTTCTTATTTTTAAATTAGGTCAAATTATATTATTATTAATGTAGGTCAAGATTTAAAAATAAAAGTTGAAAATATTCATTATGAGTTAAAATTAAAATTTAAAATTAATTAAGATTATTCATTTTGCTCTTAATAGTAAAATTTAAAATTAGTTAGGACTGTCTCTTTTTATTTAAAAGTACAATTTTAAAATTTATTAGAATTATTACTATTTATTATTACCTTAAAGACTATTTAATTTGTGAATTTTACTACCCTATTTTTATGTACTGTTTCTTCTTTGTTTTCTGAATTTTTAATTGTAATATCTGAACCATTTACACCTGTGATTATAAAAGGGACCACTATATAACGCGTCTAATTTATGTGCGTTTTCTTTTCTTAACAACGCTCTATCATCTATCTTAAAATCATATCCTTTAATGTTTTGGTCATAGATTTTCTTGTTATTTTCTTTAGCTTTTTGTAATAAATACTGAGCACTTTTATTCATGACTTGTATGTTGTATTTGAGTTCTTTACTGTAACTGTCAAAGTTGTATATTGGTTCAATTTTACTACTGAGTATACATTAACGGTGTTTTACCATAAACTAGCTCAAATATTGCATACTTTTCTTGAAAGCTTGTATTTGGTGTCGAGTTATGACAATAGGTAAAGTATGGTAAGTAACTATCCCAATTGTCTTTATTTTCATTTATATACGAACGTAAGTATTCATTTAAAACTCTATGATTTCTTTCAATAGTTCCTAGCGTTTCATGATGGTACGCTGTGGAACATTTATGTTTCAGTTCCCCTATCCGTTAGAATACTTTTCATAGGTCCGAATATTAAAACACAATTCTCAACAATAGCTTTTGCGACTGTTTTAGCTTCTTTGTTTGGAATTGGTACTGTTATTAAAAATTTAGTTAAGTCACAAATCATTGTTACTGCGTGTTGGTTGTTGTTTATTGTCTTTGGTAATGGACCAATTGTATCAATTACTACAACGTCAAAAGGTTTTTGAGCAATTTTAGTTATTTGAAGTGGTTCTTTGTGTTTAATTTTTATTTTATTTAATTGACATTTTTTACAGTTTTTTATGTATTTTGCTATATCTTTAGCCATTCCCTTCCAATAAAATTTAGTTCTTAATTTGGCATATAGTCTTTTTTGTCCTACATGTCCTCCGAAAATAGGATCATTGTGATATCTATCTAGAATATTATTTATATCAAGTACTTTTCCTAATGTTTTCGGTGTATTTATTATCGCGATTTTTTATTTATTTAGAGCTCTATTTCCTATTTATTTAAAATCATTTATCGTATATTGAGTAAATATTACGTTATTATTGTTAATTTCTATTCCTTTAATATTTAATTTTTCCGTTTCTTTTTCTAGTGCACATAAAAATAACGCTAGAGTTATTTTCTTTTTAACCACGAATTTACTCATTTTTAAATTAAGTATACATTTCCTTTTCTTAAATATTTTAGCTAGCATTTCTTTATTAATATTTATAATTTTTAATTTTTGAATTTTCCAATTTTTCATTGATTCATAAATTTTTATATTTTTATTACAATCTTCCTCAGAGGATTGTATTTTATTATCAGATTCTTCATTTTATTTTTCTTTATTTTACTATTATTGGTTACTGATCTTGTTTGTATTTTCATAATTTGAACAGTATTAATATTTTCATGGGCAACTTGCAGATCTTTTATATTTATACGTGACAACGCATCAGCTACTACATTTAATTTACCTTTTATATATTCTATTGTAAAGTTATACTCTTCTAGGTCTAATCTCATACGTGTTAGTTTAGATGATGGATTTTTTGCAAATGCAAACAAGTAAGTCAATGGTTAATGGTTACTTTTAACGACAAAATGTGTACCATAAATTTAAGGTCTATAATGCGTTATTCCGAAATGTATGGCTGCTAACTCTTTTTCAATAGGTGATTTATTTGATTTACCTTTCGTAAATATCTAGGCAAATGAAATTGGTAAGTCTGAGCCATTATAATTTTTGGTTAATGCAGCTCCTATAGCATCTTTTGATGCGTCCACAATTAGTGTGAATTCTTTTGAAAAGTCTGGATAGTGTAATTTTGGTGGTTTTAATAAAGAATTTTTTAGTTTTTGAAACGATTTCTGACACTCGTTATTCCAGTTAAAGGTAACTTTTTTTCTTGTTAAAGTATTTAATGGTTTTGCTATTCCTGCTAAATTTGGTATAAATTTCCGATAATAATTAGCGAAAGTTACGAAACGTCTAGTTTCATCTTTATCTTTTGGTATTGGATATTTAGAAATTGCCTTAGAGTCATCCGGATATATACCTTGATCCGTACATTTATGACCTAAGTAAGTGACTTCAGATTTGAAAAATTTGCACTTTTCAGGATTTAATTTTAGATTATATTTTTTACATATTGAAAATACAGATTTTAAATTTTTCAGGTGATGATTTTCTGAACACCCTGTTACAATGATATCATCCATATGTAGAAAACATTGTAAAGGTGTAGCACCTGCAAAAGCAAGTGACATCATTCTTGAAAATGAATTTGGTGAGACGTTAAGTCCAAATGGAAAAACTTTCCATCTATAACTACCTGATTGTGTGCTAAAAGATGTTATATCTGTAGGTTGTTCATCTAATGGTACTTGATGAAAACCAGAGTATAAATCCAATACTGAAAAGAATTTTGTTCTACCTAAATTGTCAAGAATATCTTCTATTCTTGGAAGTGGAAATTTGTCAGCTATTAATTTTTTATTAACCATTCTGTAATTAATACGCATTCTCCATTTGTTAGTATTTCCTTTCTTTGGTATTAAAATTATTGGACTATTGTAGATTGATTGACTTGGTTCAATAAATTTATTTTTAAGTAATTTTTTGACTTGTCTATTTATTTCGTTCGTTTGTGTATGGGCTTGCCTATAATTTTTAATATAAACCGGATTATCGTCCATAATCCTTAATTTTTGTTTGTAAAAATTATTAGTTGACATAGGGTCTGATTCTAATTAAAATATGTCTGAATATTCATTACATAGGTTAAGTAATTAAGGTAAATATATTTTACTTGTATTTTTAGTACATTTTCTATCTTAAAATCATATCCTTTAATGTTTTGGTCATAGATTTTCTTGTTATTTTCTTTAGCTTTTTGTAATAAATACTGAGCACTTTTATTCATGACTTGTATGTTGTATTTGAGTTCTTTACTGTAACTGTCAAAGTTGTATATTGGTTCAATTTTACTACTGAGTATACATTAACGGTGTTTTACCATAAACTAGCTCAAATATTGCATACTTTTCTTGAAAGCTTGTATTTGGTGTCGAGTTATGACATATGGTAAGTAACTATCCCAATTGTCTTTATTTTCATTTATATACGAACGTAAGTATTCATTTAAAACTCTATGATTTCTTTCAATAGTTCCTAGCGTTTCATGATGGTACGCTGTGGAACATTTATGTTCGATATTTAACAGTGTTAGAACTTCTTTCATTATCTGATTTTTATATTCAGTTCCCCTATCCGGTAGAATACTTTTCATAGGTCCGAATATTAAAACACAATTCTCAACAATAGCTTTTGCGACTGTTTTAGCTTCTTTGTTTGGAATTGGTACTGTTATTAAAAATTTAGTTAAGTCACAAATAATTGTTACTGCGTGTTGGTTGTTGTTTATTGTCTTTGGTAATGGACCAATTGTATCAATTACTACAACGTCAAAAGGTTTTTGAGCAATTTTAGTTATTTGAAGTGGTTCTTTGTGTTTAATTTTTATTTTATTTAATTGACATTTTTTACAGTTTTTTATGTATTTTGCTATATCTTTAGCCATTCCCTTCCAATAAAATTTAGTTCTTAATTTGGCATATAGTCTTTTTTGTCCTACATGTCCTCCGAAAATAGGATCATTGTGATATCTATCTAGAATATTATTTATATCAAGTACTTTTCCTAATGTTTTCGGTGTATTTATTATCGCGATTTTTTATTTATTTAGAGCTCTATTTCCTATTTATTTAAAATCATTTATCGTATATTGAGTAAATATTACGTTATTATTGTTAATTTCTATTCCTTTAATATTTAATTTTTCCGTTTCTTTTTCTAGTGCACATAAAAATAACGCTAGAGTTATTTTCTTTTTAACCACGAATTTACTCATTTTTAAATTAAGTATACATTTCCTTTTCTTAAATATTTTAGCTAGCATTTCTTTATTAATATTTATAATTTTTAATTTTTGAATTTTCCAATTTTTCATTGATTCATAAATTTTTATATTTTTATTACAATCTTCCTCAGAGGATTGTATTTTATTATCAGATTCTTCATTTTATTTTTCTTTATTTTACTATTATTGGTTACTGATCTTGTTTGTATTTTCATAATTTGAACAGTATTAATATTTTCATGGGCAACTTGCAGATCTTTTATATTTATACGTGACAACGCATCAGCTACTACATTTAATTTACCTTTTATATATTCTATTGTAAAGTTATACTCTTCTAGGTCTAATCTCATACGTGTTAGTTTAGATGATGGATTTTTTGCAAATGCAAACAAGTAAGTCAATGGTTAATGGTTACTTTTAACGACAAAATGTGTACCATAAATTTAAGGTCTATAATGCGTTATTCCGAAATGTATGGATGCTAACTCTTTTTCAATAGGTGATTTATTTGATTTACCTTTCGTAAATATCTAGGCAAATGAAATTGGTAAGTCTGAGCCATTATAATTTTTGGTTAATGCAGCTCCTATAGCATCTTTTGATGCGTCCACAATTAGTGTGAATTCTTTTGAAAAGTCTGGATAGTGTAATTTTGGTGGTTTTAATAAAGAATTTTTTAGTTTTTTAAACGATTTCTGACACTCGTTATTCCAGTTAAAGGTAACTTTTTTTCTTGTTAAAGTATTTAATGGTTTTGCTATTCCTGCTAAATTTGGTATAAATTTCCGATAATAATTAGCGAAAGTTACGAAACGTCTAGTTTCATCTTTATCTTTTGGTATTGGATATTTAGAAATTGCCTTAGAGTCATCCGGATATATACCTTGATCCGTACATTTATGACCTAAGTAAGTGACTTCAGATTTGAAAAATTTGCACTTTTCAGGATTTAATTTTAGATTATATTTTTTACATATTGAAAATACAGATTTTAAATTTTTCAGGTGATGATTTTCTGAACACCCTGTTACAATGATATCATCCATATGTAGAAAACATTGTAAAGGTGTAGCACCTGCAAAAGCAAGTGACATCATTCTTGAAAATGAATTTGGTGAGACGTTAAGTCCAAATGGAAAAACTTTCCATCTATAACTACCTGATTGTGTGCTAAAAGATGTTATATCTGTAGGTTGTTCATCTAATGGTACTTGATGAAAACCAGAGTATAAATCCAATACTAAAAAGAATTTTGTTCTACCTAAATTGTCAAGAATATCTTCTATTCTTGGAAGTGGAAATTTGTCAGCTATTAATTTTTTATTAACCATTCTGTAATTAATACGCATTCTCCATTTGTTAGTATTTCCTTTCTTTGGTATTAAAATTATTGGACTATTGTAGATTGATTGACTTGGTTCAATAAATTTATTTTTAAGTAATTTTTTGACTTGTCTATTTATTTCGTTCGTTTGTGTATGAGCTTGCCTATAATTTTTAATATAAACCGGATTATCGTCCATAATCCTTAATTTTTGTTTGTAAAAATTATTAGTTGACATAGGGTCTGATTCTAATTAAAATATGTCTGAATATTCATTACATAGGTTAAGTAATTAAGGTAAATATATTTTACTTGTATTTTTAGTACATTTTCAAAAAATTTTGTAAAAATGTACCTATATAGTTTCACTCTGTCCGTCCGTCCGTCCGTTCCTTTTTACCTACGATTGACTAAAAAATATCAGTAACGGGTAGGTATTGCAATAAAAATAATTTAATGTTAAAACTTTTTTCTATTACCCCTCCCATTACGGAGCTACAGCCCCTCAAAGTCGGAAAAAGCCCTATATTTAAATAGTTATAACAAGAGTTCTATAAAGTGTATGTTCAATCTGAAAACGGTAGAAGACAGCTGCTTTTATAAGCTTTACAAACTTTTGAAAGTCATATGTATAAGGTTACCATACGGTATTAAAATTTACCGTTATCTAAAACTAAGTTTTGCAAAATTTTTGGCTCTTCCTAACTTCTGAACGGCTCAATCTAGAAACTTGAAATTTTGGGAAAAGTTAGATGCTCAGAAATGAATAGGAGTCAGTTAAGAATTTTTTTTTGTTACGCCCCCTGTTTAGGAGCTGTAAGGGGTGTAAAACTTTCAATTTTGCTCTAAATTTAGCTTTTAAACACCTATAGCTTGAACACCTGTCAATATTTTTTTTATTTATATACAAAATTGAAAGCTCCAAAACGAAAGTTTCAACCAGTGTCAAAGGTTTTTCTTAATTGTGACTTTGTCCGCCCGTCTGTCTGTCCGTATGTTTACACAAAGTTTTACACCGTTTGAAATAGAGAGAAGAAATTTTAACTACGATTAGGTATTGCAAAAAAAATAATTTTATGGAAGAACTTTTTTCTGTAGCCCCACCCGTCACGGAGCTACAGCCCCTCAAATTTGGAAGAAACTTTATATTTAAAACGTTATAACAAAAATTCTATGAGATATGTTTTCAATCTGAAAACGTCGAATGATAGCTGTTTTTATAAGCTTCACAAAGTTTAAAAACACTAATTCATTGGGTTGCCATACGGTACTAAAATTTACCGTTAACCAAAACTTTTATTATTGCAAAATTTTTGGCCACACATAACTTCTGAACAGCTCAAGCTAGAAACTTGAAATTTTGGGAGATGTTAATTTAGTAGGAGTCGTTTAAGAAAATTTTTTTGTTGCTCCCCCCGTTTAAGAGCTGTAAGGGGTCCAAAATTGAACTTTTGCTTTATTTAAGCACCTGTAACTCTAATACATGTACTAATTTTTTTCTATTAATATACAAAATTTAAAGGTCCAACATTATATTTTAACATATGTTAAGTGTTTTTCTTAAATTCAAAAGCGGTTCTTTAAATTGAAAAAAGTGTCTCTCAGTTTTACCCATATTTGCTTAGATAGTAAAATTCTAAGTAAAATTCTAAATTTTGATTTAATTCTTAGAACCTAAAAAAATGGAGGGAGGTGGGGAAGGCGGGTGGGTGAGTTTAGATCCTGGAGAAATTTGGTAACCTTCCCCATTGAAGAGCTATTAGGACTTAAAAATTTGCTGTTTTACAAGTAAGCAGTGACTTAGTCACCGAGTATATATTTCCAAAATTAAACTGAGTTTTTAACACAATATAATTTTGAAAATGTGCTTTTTTGAAAACCCTTGGTTTTTTTCATCACTTGTTAGTAATTATCTTATTTAGTTCTTTTGTACGATTAAGATTTTTATTGTAATTTTGTTTTAGGTCTATTATTTCAAAGTCCGACAGTGGTAAAGTTTTTAATTTTATATTTTGAGATATTAGTTTATTTTCTGAATTCGTATTCATAACTCGAACAAAAGGATTTTTAGAGCCCACTATTGTTCTTGGTATGAACACGCCTTCTGAAAATTCTTGATCTACGATTACGTAGTCCTCATCAGAGGGTAAATGAAATTGTCTTACTACTTCTGCACGAGCTGGTAGTAATATAGTTTGACTGGTCGGTCCACTATAAAATGGAATTTCTAGAATTTTTTTATTTGTTTTAATTGCAACTTTCATGTAATCGTAATCTATAATACACTTATAAAATTTAATACATCTCAATACACTTGAAATGCGCCGTAAAGTTGTAGATATTGTATTTCTAATTGAATTAATTAAAGGCAACATTTCTTCTTCTCAACTACTCGCTAAACTCAATTTTTCTTCGCATTCTAGATTAAGATCTGCTAATTTGTTTAATTTACAGTTTCACCGAACTAACTATGGTAAATATGAACCAATTAATAGAATGATGTCTCTCTGTAATATATATAAATCCCATATTAACTTTTCCCAAACTAAACAATCATTAAAAAATAACTTGTATTTGTGTTCTTGAAATTTTTGGACCTACATTCTTTGACCTTTGTCTTCTTAATTGAAGCTTTTTTGTTTTTTTTTTTTAAATATAATTGGTATAATTTTTAACTTTTTTACACACTTTTTTTTTTCTTAAAAATTTTTTTTTTTATGTAAAATTAATTATTAATTTCTATAATCTTTACTTTCTTTTTTGTTTTTTTTTAATGTTTAATTTTAGTTTTTTAATTTAATGTAAATTTTGTAACTTGCTTGAATTAAGCTCGGAATAAATAAATAAATAAAAATAAAATTTTATAAAATCTTTACCTAATATAGCATCAGCTGGTATATCGAAATTGTCTGGTACTATCGGTAATTCACATGTTAATTCATAGTTTTGTATATAAATTTTAGTATATACCTAAGGACTCAATATAATTGTTTGTGATACCTTTAATTTTTATTATATTGTTTTTATTTAAGTTGACGTTGTTTGTATTTGAAGAGATTTTTATTAGTGAAATATCTGCTTGGGTATCTATTAAAAAATTTATTTTGGACCTGTTTAGTTTTGTTAATATTGAAATGTAGTCTGAAAAAATTAAATTTAACGTATAAATATTTTTAATTGTTTTGTTTACTGTTCTGTCTCTACTGACTGTTCCTCTACTCCTCTCTGCCCATGCCAGCGAAGAGCTGTGGAGTTTTCCAAGTATCTAACATTGCTGTATCTGTTGTTATTATTTCTATTTTGTGTATTATTGTATTGTCTATTATTATTATTGCTTTAATTATTTCTGTTTCTATTAAAATTTGATTGGTTATTTCCAAACTTATTTTTATTGACGGTGTTATAATTGTTTGTTCTATTATTATAGGTAGTTATTGGGCCTGTTACAGTTACCTCTAAAATTATAATTTCTAAAATTTCTATTTGTTCTAGTATTGAAATATAAAACTTGTTTTTGTTTTGATTCAGTATTTGTCTCTACAATAAATTTTGGCTACGACCTCTTTTGGGTCTTCAAATTTTTAAGCCTTCTAGAACAGATTTCACTAGATCTGATCTAGCTGAAGCCCTACACATATCGACTGTTTTCTCAATCGATAATTCAATTGCTTTACTCGAGTTGATCCCTTCCATAACTAGGGACCTTCTAAAATTTTCTGCAAGATCTTCCGCTTGCTTTGCAAACTCTTGCAGTGGAATTCTATTTGCTTTCAAGGCTTGCATTCTGCCTACTATAATTTTTGAATTCTCGGTTTTTATTTTTCTTTTTAGGGTTTCTATAATTTTACCTGATGTATCTTCATCAGTTATATGCTCTCTAGCTTTACCCTCTAGCTTAAATAACATAAGCGTCTTTAATAATGTTTTTAGTGTGGCAGTTGTTGCCATTTCCTCTAAGAGGTTTATTGAATCTATGAATGATTGTAAACTTAGCGGATCACCACCAAAATTTTTATTAATGGTGTATGATGCTAGTTTCAAAAATTCAGGGGGGGTTGCGCCATGTTTTCTATTACCGATTTGTCACTATCTGATTCTGAACTGTCTGAGTCGGTTTCAATATTTATTATTGTTATATTAGTGGGTATTTTTATTTTATAGTTTAGTGCGTTATGTACTCTTCTTAATCTTTCTTTCGCAAAATAAAAATGTTCTAATAAAATTCGTCTATTAGTTTTGTCCCAAAGTATTTTTATTGACTTTATTAATTCGTTATAGCATTTAACAATTCGTTTTCTATTTTTATTCAATGTCACCTGATTTTTTGGTCTGTTCTTTTTCAAAATAGTTTTTGTCGTTTCTTGCAGTGATTAATTTTTTGTACATGAGTGTTCGATCTATCTTTTAGAGTCATTCTAATTTTCTTCATAAAAAAAAATAAAAATAATATTTGAAAAATTAAATAATTAAATACTTGTTATTCCTTTAAATTATAACATATTTCTTTATTTACGAAATTTTGTATTATTAGTACACTATTATATATTTTTTTTTTTTTTTAAATATTCGATAGAAGTCTTTAAATTTTTATCAGATGCATTTTTACATATAAAAAAAATGTTCTCTTTTGATTTTGATTGAAAAAAAAAATTATTTCTTTATTTCAATTTTTTTTCCTTTCTTATTTTTTTTTTCTCTTAATGCATTTTTTGTTTTTCTTATTACATTTTTTCTATACATTTCTTATACCTAACTTAACTTATTTAACAATTATATAAATTTAAATTCAAATTTAACAAGTAATAAACATAGATGGAAATTCAACATATTTTTTAAAATAAAAGAAAAATTAAAAATAAATAATAAAAATTTGTTAAAACAAGTGATGAAAAAAAACCAAGGGTTCTTAAAAAAGCACATTTTCAAAATTATATTGTATTAAATACTGAGTTTAACTTTGGAAATATTTACTAGGAAATAGTTATTGCTTACTTATAAAATTTACTGCTTACAGTAAATTTTTTATTTAAAAGTTGTTATAGCCCTTCAATTGGGAACGTTTCCAAGTTTCTGAAGGATCCCCGTCCCCCTCCATTTTTTTAGGTTCTAGGAATTAAATTGTGAATTCCACAAAAGTTTGGAATTTTACTTAGAATTATACTATCTAAGCAAAAATGGGTAAAACTGAGAGACACTTTCTTCAATTTAAGGAACCGCTTTCAAATTTAAGAAAAACCTTTAACATATGTTAAAATATAATGTTAGACCTTTAACAGGTATTCAAGTTACAGGTGTATAAAAATAGCAAAATTTCACTTTTCGAGCCCTTATAGCTCCTAAATAGGGGGCTTGACAAAAAAATTTTGTTAACCGACTCCTACTAATTTCTGAAGTTTTAACTCTCCCAAAATTTCAAGACCCCAGCTGGAACCGTTCAGAAGATATATGTGGCCAAAAATTTTGCCAAAATTGAGTTTTGTGTAATGTTAAATTTTAGTACCGTATGGCAACCCTAAACATTTCAGCAACATATTTTTGTAAAGCCTATAACAACAGCTCTCTTCTACCGTTTTTCGATTGAAAATAAACCTAACAGAACTCTTGTTATATCAATTTAAATATAGGGCTTTTTTGGAATTCGCAGGGGCTGTAGCTTCGTCACCCTTCAAAATTAAGAAAAACCTTTGACACATGTTAAAATATAATTATAGAGCTTTGAATTTGGTATATCACTAAAAAAAAAATTGGACAGATATTCAAGTTACAGGTGTTTAAAAATAGCTAAATTTAAATTTTCGAGCCTTTATAGCTCCTAAACAGTGGGCTTGACAAAAAAATTTTGTTAACCGACTCCTACTAATTTCTGAGGATCTAACTTATCCCAAAATTCCAAGGCCCTAGCTTGAACCGTTCAGAAGATATGTGTGGCCAAAAATTTTGCAAAAATTGAGTTTTGTGTAATGTTAAATTTTAGTACCGTATGGCAACCCTAAACATTTTCCTTTTAAATCATAATATTTAATCGGCTTATTTTTTCCCATACAAATATAAACACCCTTTTTTAGAACAAACTATTTGACCAATTTTAATGAAACAACAACCAAAAAAAGGTTTTTTTTGTTTTTATAGGACAATGATATTTTTTTTTAGAATATTGCGTTTTTTCAGGTGAAAATCCGTCTTTGATTTAACGTAAATTTTAATTTAACGGTCATGCTTTTAAAAGTTGAGGCTTATGACTCTAATATTATGCGCCGACTTTCTGTGTAAATGTAATTCATTTTCGGTTTTAACTCGCAGCTAAATCTAAATCAAAAGATTATAGGCGCCGACTTATGTATATCTTTTTTTTTCTTGTTTAGTTCAAATATTCAATGAACAAGGAGATTTAAATTTTTTAAAAATTTTTTTTTTTTTTGTTTTTTCTTTATCTTAAAAAGTGAACGAAAAAAATGAGTTCTTTTCGAAATGAAAGCAATACATTTGGTTTATACAGTAGTTTTCATTTATAACGAACTCGGTTCAATTTTAATTATAATAAACGTAACACTTTTTGCCAATGAATTAAATTTTACCTAAAAATGTAAGTTGTTTATTACATTTATATTTCTTTTATTTAAACTTATTATATCTAATAATGTTGGTTGGTGATTATTTTAGTATTTTTATATATATTTTTGAATATAAAAAAAAATCATAATAACGCATCAAAAATACAAAAAAAATTTCATTACAAGAAAAAGCATATATACATCTATAAACATAGAGGTGAGGCTGACACATCAAATAAAAATCTAGCAAATGAGTTCAAAGTGCCCATTCTAGAATTAGCACAATCTACAATGTTCAATTCTTATACTAATTTTTCAAAATTCACAGCATTCTTTTAAAACGACATTTGTTTATTACGACGAATATTTTCTGTCTCTTCATGGTCGTTATAAGCGAGGTTTACTGTATTTTTTTTTTTTGCTATATGTTTGCAGAAACAAAAAAATTACATTTCTTAGGAAAAATTATGTGTTCATTAGGAATCAACCAGAATAAATGCATACGGCGTGCAGTTTCTGTCAAAAAATTTTGCAATAAGTAGGTATGTTATGTTAGTACTTCGGAATTTAAAATTTTAAAATTTGACAAAGCGTATAAAAATATTGTAATTGTTTTGTTCTGATGTTGCTACGATTAAGCTTTCAAAATAAAATATTTTAAAATAATATTTTTTTTTAAAAAAATATAGGTACATTCCAAATAATTGAAAATACCTATAATATGTCCGCAAAAAAAACTAAAAAATAATCTTCAACTGAAATAAAAGTTTACGTATAATTTCTGTTAAAAAATTTACAAATAAATAGGTACAAAAATTTACATGAGAGCTGTTCGAAATGAAAGCAATACATTTGGTTTATACAGTAGTTTTCATATATAACGAACTCGGTTCAATTTTAATTATAATAAACTTTACACTTTTTGATAAAGAATTAAATTTTACCTAAAAATGTAAGTTTTTTATTACATTGATATTTCTTTTATTTAAACTTATTATATCTAATAATGTTGCTTGGCGATTAATTAAGTGCTTTTTATTTAGTTTTGAATATAAAAACAATCATAATAACGCATCAAAAATACAAAAAAAAATTCAATAGAAGAAAAAGCACTATACATAGGCTTAACATTTTATTTGAGACACATCAAATAAAATGTTAGCAAATGAGTTAAAAGTGTCCATTCTAGAATCAGCACATTCTACAATGTTCAAGTCTTATACTAATTTTTCAAAATTCACAGCATTCTTTTAAAACAACATTCGTTTATTACGACGAATATTTTCAGTCCCATATTGGTCGTTATAACCGAAAAGTACTGTATTTTGTTTTTGTTTGCAATTTATTATAATACAGTAGGTACTAAAAAAAAATTTTTTTGTAAATCGTAAATTGTGGTTGCTTTTTGTTAAGTTTTTTGTAAAATTAAAAACCGAATACTGAAATATGCAGAAACTTAAAAAAAAAATAATATTTCTAAGAAAAATGATTTGTTTCTTATGGATCAGCCAAAATCAGCATGTACGGCATTCAGTTTCTGTCAAAAAATTTTGAAATAATTAGTTATGTAAAAAAATTTAGATGAAAGCATACGCGACGTTTTAAATTTTAAATTTTAAAATTTAAAAATTTGCAAAGTGTATAAAAATACATATTGCAATTGTTTTTTCTTACGCTGCTGCGATTAAATTTTAAAAATAAAATATTTTAAAATAACATTTTTTTTTAAATAATTTAGTTTAAAACATACAAATATTCAAATAAATTAAAAATACTTACAGTAAATATGTTTGCAAAACTAAAAAAATTATCTTTCTCAAAAAAAGTTATTTGTTCCTTAGGTCCTAACCAAAATAAAAGCGCGCAGCGTATAATTTCTGTCAAAAAATTGAGAAATAAATTGGTTCATAAATTTAAATTAGAGCAGCGAAAATACGCGAACGCAATGTACTGTATCTCGGGTTTTTAAAATTTACAAATATTGACAAAATGTATAAAAATATTATTATTGGTTTTTCTTATATTTCTAATATTATGTTTTAAATATAATATATTTTTACAATAATTTTTATTAAAAAATATCTTATATTCAAAATACCTATAATATGAAATTAAAAATATTTTTTGTAGGTTAGTACCTAATAAATATTCAAATAAATATTTTTGATAAATTAAATATTGTACGCGCGTATCGATTTACCGATAATGGATATGCAGACAGACGTATTGACGTACTGCCGTATAAAAATTGTACGTCGTATGTTTTGATTTCATTCTAATAATTGAAAAGTTTATTTCACACTTTCAACATCGAATAATGTTTTTAGCACATTTTCAAAAAATTTTGTAAAAATGTGCCTATATAGTTTCACTCTGTCCGTCCGTCCGTCCGTCCGTCCGTCCGTCTGTCTGTCCGTCTGTCCGTATGTTTACAAAAACTTTTACATCGTTTGAAATAGAGTAAAGAAATTTTAACCATGGGTAGCTTTCGTAAAAAAAATTATTTCGTAGAATAATTTTTTTCTGTAGCCCCACCTGTTACGGGGCTACAGCCCCCCAAAGTTGGAAAAAGCCCTATATTTAAATTGTTATAACAAGAGTTCTGTTAGATATATTTTCAATCTGAAAACGGCAAACGATAGCTGGTTTCATAAAATTTATAAATATTTAAAAGGCAAATATTTAGGGTTACCATACGTTACTAAAATTTAACATTACACAAAACTCAATTTTTGCAAAATTTTTGGCCACACATATCTTCTGAACGGTACAAGCTAGGGTCTTGAAATTTTGGGAGAACTTAGAAACTAAGAAACTAGTAGGAGTCGGATAACAAAATTTTTTTGTCAAGTCCCCTATTTAGGAGCTATAAGGGCTCGAAAATAGAAATTTTGCTATTTTTAAACACCTGTAACTTGAATACCTGCCCAAATTTTTTTTTAGTGATATACAAAATTCAAAGCTCTATAATTATATTTCAACATGTGTCAAAGATTTTTCTTAATTTTGAAGGGTGACAAAGCTACAGCCCCTGCAAATTCCAGAAAAGCCCTATATTTAAATTGATATAACAAGAGCTCTGTAAGTTTTATTTTCAATAAAAAAACGGTAGAGGAGAGCTGCTTTTATAGGCTTTACAAAAATATGTCGCTTGAATGTATAGTGTTGCCATACGGTACTAAAATTTACCATTATATAAAACTCAATTTTTGCTAAATTTTTGGTCCCATATATCTCCTAAACGGTTTAAGATAGGATCCTGAAATTTTGGGAGAAGTTAGATCCTCAAATATTAGTAGGAGCCGGTTAATAAAATTTTTTTGTCGAGCCCCCTGTTTAGGAGCTATAAGGGCTCGAAAATTTAAATTTTGCTATTTTTAAGCACCTGTAACTTGAATATCTGTCCAATTTTTTCTTTATTAATATACAAAATTTAAAGGCCCAACATTATATTTTGACATATGTTAAAGGTTTTTCTTAAATTTAAAAGCGGTTCCTTAAATTGAAGAAAGTGTCTCTCAGTTTTACCCATTTTTTCTTAGATTGTACAATTCTAAGTAAAATTCCAAATTTTTGTGGAATTCACAATTTAATTCCTAGAACCTAAAAACATGGAGGGGGACGGAGGGGGGAGGGAGGAGTTAGATGAAGTTAGATCCTTGAGAAACTTGGCAACCTTCCCCACTGAAGGGCTATAACAACTTTAAATTAAAAACTTTACTGTTAGCAGTAAATTTTATAAGTAAGCAGTAACTATTTCCAAGTAAATATTTCCAAAGTTAAACTCAATATGTAATACAATATAAATTTGAAAATGTGCTTTTTTAAAAACCCTTGGTTTTTTTTCATCACTTGTTTTATAATTAAAAAAACTATTTTTAGTTGTTTAGCACTTTGACAAAACGAACGAATTTTATATATCAAAAAGTGTACATGAAGATTAGATAGGCGTAGTTTGTAAATGGAACGCATATTTTTGTTTCAGGAGTACATAATTGTCAGATTATCATCATATATATATTTGACATTTTAAAACTACCTGTCATTTGAGAAGTTAATTATATTTAATAGTATTTGCTGATATAATTATAAAGAATATTTTTTAAAATGGAAGGGGGAAAGTGCTTATTGGTTATCAAATAAAAAATATGATATAACATAACCTATTCAAGAGAATTTTAATTCAAGCCATCTGCCGGAAATTATTTATCTACTCTGTCATATACTCTTTTACAAGGGCTGAAGTAGCTGGCAATAGTTGAGAGTAGAAAAGAGTTTACTCCCCTTAAAGGAATAAAAGCAATAATATTTATTTGTTTTAAGAAACTTATGAGTCATGGCTCATGACCATGTATAGAAATATATTTTTGTCAATAAAAAACTTAGGAAATATTAAATAAATAAACTAGACAAAAAGGTGTAAAGTAAACTAAGCAATTCAGAATCATTTTTCCCATGTTTTCAGAACTTTAAATAGGCATACATTTGTAGTAAAAATTTACCTATGTAGCTATTAAATTTAAAAATGAAACAAGTGATGAAAAAAAACCAAGGGTTTTTAAAAAAGCACATTTTCAAATTTATATTGTATTACATACTGAGTTTAACTTTGGAAATATTTACTTGGAAATAGTTACTGCTTACTTATAAAATTTACTGCTAACAGTAAAGTTTTTAATGTAAAGTTGTTATAGCCCTTCAGTGAGGAAGGTTTCCCAGGTTCTCAAGGATCTAACTTCATCTAACTCCCCCCTCCCCCTTCGTCCACCTCCATTTTTTTAGGTTCTAAGAATTAAATTGTGAATTCCACAAAAATTTGGAATTTTACTTAGAATTATACAATCTAAGAAAAAATGGGTAAAACTGAGAGACACTTTCTTCAATTTAAGGAACCGCTTTTAAATTTAAGAAAAACCTTTAACATATGTTAAAATATAATGTTGGGCCTTTAAATTTTGTATATTAATAAAAAAAAAATGGACAGGTATTCAAGTTACAGGTGCTTAAAAATAGCAAAATTTAATTTTTCGAGCCCTTATAGCTCCTAAACAGGGGGCTTGACAAAAAAATTTTATTAACCGGCTCCTACTAATATTTGAGAATCTAACTTCTCCCGAAATTTCAGGATCCTATCTTAAACCGTTTAGGAGATATATGGGACCAAAAATTTTGCAAAAATTGAGTTTTATATAATGGTAAATTTTAGTACCGTATGGCAACCCTATACATTTAGGCGATATATTTTTGTGAAGCGTATTAAAGCAGCTCTCTTTTACCGTTTTCAGATTGAAAATACATCTAACAGAACTCTTGTTATAACTATTTAAATATAGGGCTTTTTCCGACTTTGGGGGGCTGTAGCCCCGTAACAGGTGGGGCTACAGAAAAAAATTCTTCTACGAAATTATTTTTTTTGCGAAAACTACCCATGGTTAAAATTTCTTTACACTATTTCAAACGATGTAAAAGTTTTTGTAAACATACGGACAGACAGACGGACGGACGGACGGACAGAGTGAAACTATATAGGCACATTTTTACAAAATTTTTTGAAAATGTGCTAAAAAGGGTAGGAAAAATTTATTCTTTGATTTACTGAAAAACTTTTTTTTTTGCTATAAATCTTAAGATTGAAATTTAAAAAAAGACTTCGGTCAACTTGCCTATTATTTGTACTTCTGGCAGCTTCAATATAATATAATACTAATTACTAAACTTATGAATTATGATATGTTATATTTTGTTGTACATATTATGTATTCATAGAGTTTTTTAATTAGGATACAGAATACGTACAACATAGTTCATATCGTACTAAAATGTTTAGAAAAAAGTACAGTTTGCTATATGAAGGACAGCATTAACTCGAATTTTGGGTTCTTGACTTCAATAAATATATGTATATGTTTAGAAATATGTATTTATTAGAATAATATTTATATGTATTTAGAATTTTAATTTAATTTAACTGTACCAATTTATCCTCTCTTTAAAGCGGCTTAAGCTATAGAAATAAAACTCAAAAATCGGTACTAAACAACGTTTTAATAATTAAGAAAAATTATAAATTTTTTTTAAGCAAATTTCAAGCGCAAGAATTGTTGACAACACTGTTGGCATAATTTTTATTATGTATAGTCTAATATAATTTACACAAAACGAATTTTATATGTTAACTTAAAAGCAAAAATAGCTCGAATTTCGAGCACAGGGCGATACTAGTATTTATAAAGTTCATAAAACCAGCTATCATTTGACGTTTTCAGATTGAAAATATATCTAACAGAACTCTTGTTATAACAATTTAAATGTAGGGCTTTTTGAAACTTTGGGGGGCTGTAGCCCCGTAACAGGTGGGGCTACAAAAAAATTCTTCTACGAAATAATTTTTTTTGCTAAAACTACCCATGGTTAAAATTTCTTTACTCTATTTCAAACGGTGTAAAAGTTTTTGAGTGAAGCTATATAGGCACATTTTTACAAAATTTTTTGAAAATGTGCTAAAAAATACATAATTCAAAGAACTAAGAGATAGAGAGAAGAAGAAAAAATAATAAAATAGTAATACAATCATTCTATTGCAATAATAGCAAGTTGCGAATGATCGGATATAATTATAATTAATCATATAAAAAAATTTATGTGTTAGAGAGGGGTGAAAATATATACATATTTATTTTTATTCTATTTTTTTATGTTTTTGTTTATTTTGTTTTTTTTACAAGATTTAAAAGTTTTCGATAACCAACTAAAGAATTAAGAAGTTGATGCAAGATAAGATACATTGTTACTATACGTGAAACATATACATAAATGTTATTTATTACTCCAAAATCTTTAACAAATTATTAATCTCTTCGTAATTTTTCTCTAAAAGCCAAAATTTAGTTAATTTTAAAAATACTGGTAAGTTACGAAAGTTTCTTATAGAAACCAGTAGTTTATTAAAAATGCGAGGTGCAATTATTCGATACGAATGTGAAAAATGAACTTTTTTGAAACGTAGTATTGAAACTAAGTTACAATTGTTAATTCTTAAATTATAGTTGTTAATTGTGCGCCTACAATCTAGGTAACCTGACTTAATATAAAATACTTTAAGAGTTTTATAAAATAATAAATTTCTTATTGGAAGAATTTTTAAGTCACTAAACAAAGGAAAACAATGTGATAATCGTCCTTTCTTAAAAATTAATCTCATTGCATGTTTTTGGGATTTCAAAAGTGGTAGAATCTTATTGTTATGAGTACCACCCCAACAAACTATACCATATTGAAGCTTAGAATGAAATAAGGCGTAATAGACCATAGAAGAAACTTTCTTAGAATTACACAAACTGACTTGAAATAGTTGTCTAATAACTTTATTAAAATACTCTTTTAAATGAGAAGTACGTTTAGACCAGTTAAAATTCGAATCAACAGTAACGCCAAGATATTTAAATTCAGAAACATTTTCAATGCAAAAGCAGTTGGATGAGCGATTGGGAACGTCAATTGGAGAACTGGGAGTAAGCGGATAATTACCACAACTAGGATCATGATAATAAAACTCATACCCAACATCAGAGGAACCGTATATCCTAAAATTCATAAATTTATTTTTACTACTAATGGCTAATTTGTGCTTATGAAACCAGTGTCTTAATGTATCAATATCAGAATTAACAAATTCTTTTAATTAATTTTGATTATTACAGGAATAGGTAAAGACGGTGTCGTCTGCAAAAGCAGTAAGATTACCTTTAAAATTTTATAGAAATAGCGAATTAATATAAATTAGGAATAGTGTAGGTCCAAGAACAGAATCTTGCGGAACACCTCTATCTATATCTAAGACACTACTAAAGTTGTTATCAATTTTTACTTTTTGCTTCCTGCTAGATAAATATTACTGAAACCAATAATACATGAAACCACGAAAACCAATGTTGTGTAATTTACGTAATAATATAGCGTAATCAACTAAAACAAATTCTTTAGTGATATCGATAAATAGTGCAGAGGGCATTTTACTGTTAGTCAGGGCCTCATAAATTTCACCACAGAACTTCAATAATGCACCCTCAGTGGATTTACCTTTCAAAAAACCAAACTGATTATCGCCAAAAAAATTAGTTTTTAATAAAAATTTAAGAATTCTACTTTTGATTGTTTTTTTAAAGAGTTTTAAGAAGGTAGATAATAACGAAATGGGTCTATAATTGTTCAAATCTCGAGAGTTACCTTTTTATGTAACGGTATAACAGTAGCTATTTTTAATAGTTCAAGAAATTTACCACTATAAACACTGATGTTGAAAATATGAGCTAAAACATCAACTACAAAGTAGGAGATTGATTTTAATTCATTAATAGATATTCTATCTGAAGATTTCGACTTAGAATTTTTCAAGTAAATGTACAGAATGTATTTCAAAAGAAGTAATAGGCTCATAGAAAAAACTATCAATTTGAAAAGGTTCATTTGCAACAACTGCATCAAGTAAACTAGAATTATAATTTTTAAAATTAAATTGCCTATTAATATTGGAAAAATAATAATTAAAAATATTAGTTTTTTTTAATGGATCAGAAATTAAGTTGTTATCAATTTCTAACAAATATTCTTTATGAGAATTGACATTATTTAAAAGATTATTAATAATTTCCCATTCTTTTTTTGTATTGCCCTTACAGGATTAAAATTTTTGTTCATAGTAATTATCCTTACATCTTATAACGTCGATTTTAATTTTCTTACATAAACTATCATACTGTTTGTTTAACCGATTTATATTTGGGTATTTTTTTTTTTTATTTTCATTAATTTATTACGTAAATTAATTTTATTAAGAAGGCCTTGCGTCATCCATGGTTTCAATTTTTGTTTTTTAGCTAATCTTACAGAACTAGTGGAACACCTACTTATATGATGTGACAGAATTTGAATAAATTTATTAAAAGCTAGTGATAGATCATTAAGTGAATAAACATCAGCCCAACACTCGAAACTTAAACAATATTTTAATTTTCTTAAATCAACACGATCACAAGAAAATTTAATCTGTTTATTAAACAAATCTGGAGAAGAATGATTAAACTTTAACCCAGTCATAACATGATCTGTAACTCTAATATCTTTAATGAAACTTTGAAACTCAATATTACAATTTTTCTGTGATCTAACGAAAATATGATCAATACAGGCCTTAGAAAAGGTAGTTATACGAGTAGGTTCATTAATTAATGAGAGAAACCACAAGAAACCATTAATAATTTATATTCATCCACATCATGTGAAGTAGGTACCTACTTAAAAGATCTATATTCAAGTCACCTAGTATTACGCAGTTCTTTTTTAGCACATTTTCAAAAAATTTTGTAAAAATGTGCCTATATAGCTTCACTTTGTCCGTCCGTCCCTTTTTACCTACAATTGACTAAAAAATATCAAAAATGGGTAGGTATTGCAATAAAAATAATTTAATGTTAAAACTTTTTTTTGTAGCCATATTTATTTCGACACAAAGTCGAAAAAAGCCCCATATTTAAACAGTTATAATTAGAGTTCTATAAGGTATATTTCCAACCTGAAAACGGTAACAGACAGCTGTAAGCTTTACAAATTTTTAAAAACCAATTGTATAGGGTTACCATACGGTACTAAAATTTACCGTTATTCAAAACTAAGTTTTACAAAATTTTTGGTACCTCATAACTTCGGAACGGCTAAATCTAAAAACTTGAAGTTTTGGGAGAAGTTAGATCCTTAGAAATAAGTAAGAGTCAGTTAACAAAATTTTTTTGTCACGCCCCCTCTTTAGGAGCTGTAAGGGGTCGAAAATTGAAATTTTGCTAAAAATTCAATATAACTTCAATAACTTCAAGTCAAATTTTTTTTTTATTTGTATACAAAATTTAAAGCTCCAAAACGAAACTTTCAATAAGTGTCAAAGGTTTTTCTTAATTTTGACTTTGTCCGTCCGTCCTTTTACACCGTTTGAAATAGATTAAAGAAATTTTAACCACGCGTAGATATTACAAAAAAATCATTTTCGTAGAAGAATTCTTTTCTGTAGCCCCAGCCGTTACGGAGCTACAGCCCCCCAAAGTTGCAAAAAGCCCTATTTTTAAATTGTTATAACAAGAGTTTCGTTAAGTGTATTTTCAATCTGAAAACGGCAAAAGATAGCTGGTTTTATAGGCTTCACAAAAATATAAGGTTTAAATGTATAGGGTTACCATACGGTACTAAAATTTACCATTAAGTTAAACTCAACTTTTGCAAAATTTTTGGCCTCATATATCTTCTAAACGGTTCAACCTAGGGTCTTGAAATTTTGGGAGAAGTAAGGTCCTCTGAAATTAGTAGGAGTCCGTTAACAACATTTTTTTGTCACGCCCCCTGTATAGGAGCTATAAGGGCTCGAAAATTGAAATTTTGCTATTTTCAACCACCTGTTACTTTAACACCTGTCCAAATTTTTTTTTACAAATATGCAAAATTTATAGCTGTAGCATTATAGCATTATATTTTAACATATGTTAAAGGTTTTTCTTAAATTTGAAAGGGTCTCTTTAAATTGAAGAAATTGTTTCTTAGTCTTAACCATTTTTGCTTAGATAATAGAATTTTAGGTAAAATTCCAAATTTTGGTGGAGTTCACAATTGATTTCCCCGAAAAAAATTGAAGGGTGAGGACAGGAGGGGGGTGGGCAGATCCATCATAAGTTGTCTAAGCTAAAATTTGGGAACCTTCCCCATTAAAGGGCTACTAAGTTTTAAAAATTAAAACTTTTATGTTTATATAAAACAGTAACTTATTCACCAGTGTAAGTTTTTCCAAAATTAAACGTTAACATTGAAGCTCCAACATTATATTTTGCACTTATTAACAGGTTTTCTTGAATGCATTTGGGGTTATATTCTAAGTAATTCACTATTAGTCATATAATTAATTATTAATGAAATAACAAAATTATAATATTATCATAATATTAATTTATTTATTTATTTTATTTATTTATTTAATAAAAAGAAATATAAGTTACAATTATTATTTATAAATACTAGACTTAGACAATAACTTAAAATTGGTATAAAAAGTCTTAGCAGTTATAAAGCTTATATAAACAATTATACAATATAAATACAAAAATAGCTATATATTCATACATATATATACACATATACATATATATACATATACACATATATTCATATACACATGCATACATATACATTTAATTTTTTATAAGCCAAATAAATCATTAACAATAGTAGTAACATTTTTATATTTTATTAACATTTCCATTTTATTAATTTTTTGTTATAGTTCTAATAACCTTCCTAATAAAATTGAATCATTTTTTATCAAAAACTTTAATTTAGTTGTGAATCTACCCATGTCACTGCATTTTTTTAAATCCTGAGGAAGACTGTTATAGATTCTGATTGAAGAGAAAAAATTACTGTTATTAGCCAATTCAGTTCTAGCTTTTTTGTGACACAATTTATCCATATTTCTTGTATTATAGTTGTGTATATTCCTTCTCTTTTTTAATAAAGTTTTGTTTTTAGTTATGCCCTTTTCAATTTTGTGAATTATCTTAGCCTTTTCCAATATTATTAATTCATTTAGCTTAAGAAAACCTGTTCTACTATATAGTTCTTCAGTAGGTGTGCGCCAATTTAACCCATATAGTATCTTGATGGCTTTATTAATCGCTGTGCTCACTTTCTTTCTTAGTGTGGCAGTACAACACGACCATGTCGCCACATTGTATCGGATATGGGACATGATGTGTGCGTGAAACAACAGTCTAGCTGATTTATCCTCTAATTTCAACCCACATCTCTTAATAGCACCTAGTAGTGGCATAATTTTTTTCAAAATGCAATTAACATGATCGTACCATGATAGTTTAGAATCTATGGTAATGCCAAGATATTTATAAGATTGTTCCCTTTTGATTTCTTTGTTCCCAATACAAATTTTTAGATTAATATCAGGTTTATTGCCCATTCTAAATATCATATACTTTGTTTTTTCCACATTCACTGTTAGTTTATTTCCATTTACCCATTTCCTATATCTACCTAGATCCTCATTTACAAGTCTTTCCAGAGACTCAGCATTTTTTCCTGTATATATAAGTAAAGTATCATCAGCGAATATTTTATAGTCCGCTTTTAAGTTAGCATATTCCATATTATGTACATATAGTAGATATAGTGTTGGTCCAAGTACAGATCCTTGCGGGACCCCCAAAGTTAATGCACTTTTACCACTATACACACCATTGACTTTGGTCACAATAAACCTGTTTTCAAGATATGATTTTAGAAGTTTATGAGGAAGCCCCCTTATTCCAATTTCATATACTCTATCCAATAGAATTTTATGATCCACAGTATCAAAAGCTTTTCTTAAATCAACAAAAATTGAGCAGACATAATTTGCTTTATCCAGATTGCCAATAATAGATCTGATAGAATCATTTATTGCTACATCTGTGCCATGAGATTTCTGGAAACCAAATTGAATATATATTTTTATAAAAATAAGTGCTAAAATACTCAGTAAGAATCCGTATATAATTTTGAAAATGTGCTTTTTAAAAACCCTTGGTTTTTTCCCCTCACTTGTTTTTTATCTTAGCTTAGAATATTCAGTCAAAAATTTGTTAATACTACATCATTCCTCCAATTTCAATTATTAAATTAATAATATCCGCACTACATAAATTAACATGTGCAACTTCACATTTCAAATCATTTTTCACAAATACACCTACGCCACCAGCAGCATAATTATTATTACACGTAGCAAAAAATTTATAATTTGAATTAATAGCAAAGTTATTTTTTTCATTATCATAAATCCAAATTTCACTTAAAAAAATTATTTCAGGCAAGTGAGAAAGAGACGAAATATATGCTGATAAAGAGTCAAAATTCTTACACATACTTCTAATATTTTGATGTACAACACAAAAATTATTTAATGTATCATTATCTTGACTACAATTCGAAAAAATTCAAATTCAAGCTATTATGGTTAAAATTATTAATTAAAGGAATTTCAATATTTGGAAAAGAAGGAATTTCAACAAAATTTACTACATTATTAGTCATTATAGTTATTTAAGTAACTTTGTAAAAAAAAAAAAAAATATAAATCTAATTTTAGTTATTTTAAAGCTTTAAGATCATCAAATGATTTTATTTTACATACTCTATCTCCTTCTTTTTTTCTTAATAAAATAGTTGAATTTCTCACCCATAAATATTTAAATTTTAATTCTTTTTTAATCTCTTTAGTTTTATACAGCAACTCACGCATAAATTCAGTAAGACTATCATTATGGTAAATAGGTATATTTTTATCACCAAAAACTTCAGCATTCAATTTCCCCTTAAACTTATATTTCTTGTTCATTATTCTTTACTTAGTTGAGAATGAAGGGAACTTTACTGCAATAATGCTATTTTGTTTAAATACATTGGAGGAAGAAGAATTATTACTAGCTGAATTATCAGAGAGAACTTTATTATTTGCTGAATTATGAGAGAGAACTTCAGCAAAAGAAGCTTTTGTTTTTTTAATATAGCAACTTTCAATTTCCCCTTCATCAATTTGCTCCCCCAATACATTGGAGATAAAATTTATTACTTTTGATTGCACATTGCTTTGTTGCACATCAGGAATGCCAATAATATCAATGCATTTCTTTCTTTTTTCTTGCTCAAGCACATTAATTCTATTGCTTAATTGTATAATGCTAATTTTCTCCTCCCGCAATTTATTTAATTCACTTAAAAAGGTAGAAATCATGGCTTTCAAATTTGATAATTCATCGAATATCATGGTGTTGGAAATATTCTCAGAGTAGTTGTTAGTGTTGTTTGCTATTCCTTTGCTGGTAGTTGTAGACGCAAAAGAAGAGTCATCAGGTGCAACTGCTACTGCAGATGAAACTAATGTTGATGTTAATGTAGAAGATGACGGTGTAGATGTTGATGTTGAAAAAGTTGATATAGAAGTATTTTTAATGTTCTCAGATGCAAGTGAGAATCTTCTAATGCACGTACTGCACTTAAAACCCTGCTTACTCTTGGCATAAAACTTAATATCATTTTCAATAATTTTGGCGCATTTTGCATGTGAAATTTTATTGCAATTTACGCATTGAATTTTTAAATCTAATCTCTCTTTAAGAGAACAAATATCACATTTAGACATATGAAAAATGTATATAAAAAATTATATTAAAAGATGATGTAATATATTATGTATTTGAAAAATATATGGTAAAAAAAATAAAAACTTTTAAGAAGAAAAAATTAGCACTTGTGTTCCCCACTAACACATTTCATCGAATATTTACTTTATATTTTTTTTTTCTTTTTTTTTATAATTGATATAACATTTCTACTTATCTTTTCTTTATTCTATCTGTGGTGCCCTTGTCTGGTACCTCCGCTTCATGCTGCGCCTTATGTGGTTGTAGATTGTTAACAATATTTCGAACACCTTTACTACTGCAATCACCAACACTATATAATAGAGATTCTCATGTTGTTCTTGGAGAATTTCTATAATTACACTATTGTTGACTTCCCCAGATTAGCGATTTTTGATTTTGTTCCTCCCATAATGGTATGAGAACAAAACGTGAAATTACAGTTAAAATTATTTTCTCTATTTACCCTAATTTTTATACACTACACCTATAGAATAGGTAAAAGGGTATATTAACTTTGGTATGGTGTTTGTAACCAACTATATTAACTTTTGTATGGTGTGGTATGGTGTTTGTAACTAAAGGAAGCGAGCTAGATATGGAAAAGTATATATATTTGTGATCAGCGTGACCTCCTGAGTCGATATAGCCATGTCCGTCCGTCCGTCCGTAGGCACGATAACTCAAAAAATAATGGAGTTATTTTGATGAAATTTTAACTGTAAGTTACTAGGACTGAAAATATGGCGGGGATTGTATATGGGCGAAATCGGCCCGTTGGTTCAGATTCTGGACCTTTTAATCGATCGAAGGGCTAACAATCATTTATAAAAAATCACAATAACTCAACAACTAATGACGCTATCTTCATGAAATTTGTGCTGTAGGTTATTGGTAATGCAACTACGGCGACGATTGCGTACGGTGAGGATTGGACAATGGGTTCGGAACTTAGAACTTTTTGATCGAATTTAGGCCAAACTAGCATAATTCCGAAACCAATGAAGATAGAACCTCCAAATTTGGTATCAGGGTGTCGCTTTAGATTTCCTTAGTTTCCTTGAAGTTTGAGCTCAATTGGAGTAGTAACTTGAAACAAATGTAGAAGCTTCAAATTTGGCACATGGGTGTTCTTTACTATTTCCTGCGTGTCCCTCTAATTTTGTACCTTTCTAAGACCCCCCAATGTGTAAAAGTTTATCATCGAAATTAATAAAACTAGTAACTTAAAATTAAAATAAAACGTTCCAATTGTGTACAAGGGTTAACTAGTATTGAAAGTATGACGGGGACTGCATATGGGCGAAATCGTACCATAATTTCGGGTTCTGGAACCCTTGAAAAGTTCAAGGGCTAACAAACATTTATCTTAAAAACACCATAACTCAAAAAATAATGCCGAAAAATATTTTGATGAAATTTAAACTCTAGGTTACTAGTAATAAAAGTACCATGGGAATTGGCTGTGGTCGAGTTTAATTTCCAAGCCAAAGAATATATTTCCTATGTCCTATGTGTCTCCGAAATTTAGACTTAATTGTAGTGGCTCAGCTATGTTCAAAGGTACTTGCTGCATTTATGTGAAATTTATTTTTATATTTAAATGAATTATATGAAAAGGTGTAAATTTTTAAATGTATTTTAGAAATACATTTATTGCATATTTTGCGTATAATTTTTTCTATTAGGTATATTAACTAGCCATTTAAAATAATTGCAATTTTGAAAAATTTGGATTATTAAATATATTATGCTTTGATTAGCTTTTTATCACAAAATTTATTAACTAGAATTTTTTCATTTTGTAATTGAATTGGAATAAATATATTTTCATTTATAACAAGTTTGTTTGTTTTTTAATATTTTTAAATAAATAAATTAGTAAGAATTTGTAATAATTTTTAAGAGATAGTGCATTAGAATAATATGTTTTTAGTATTATAAAGTTAATTTGGTTAGCTATGTCTTACAATCAAATTAATACCAGCTTTTATGGCGTTAAAATGACTTATGGATATGTCATTAAATTTGAACCAAAAAGGTGTAGGGTATTTCTAAGCAGTCATCGACTGACTGTTTCTTTTCTTGTTTTAACTGAAGATTACTCTTTATCTAACATCTACTAGTTGTAAACAAATCAATTAAAATATATCTATTTCATTCCCTCTCCCCCGTATGGTAATATTATTTCTACATTCGCTCATTAATTAATATCATACGTTAACTCATTTTTTTTTTTTATTATTTTGCACTTAGATTTTGCTGTCTAGTAATTTTTTATAAGGTCTAGTAAAAAACTGTTGAATGGTGTGATAAACCGATTACTCACTCATAGCAGAATAAAATAAGGATGTTGTTGATGAATATTTTTATTTTTATAAACGGTGATAACTTGTTCGGGTTGTATGAATCGTACACATACATATAATATTTAACTTAAATTATAATATGTACGTTTTTAACAAAATTTAGATTCCTTTTTTTTCAAAACTTTTTTTTATCTATTTTCACTAATCTATATATAATCTATATATATACAAGCGAAGTTTGTTTGTTTGTATGTAGCGAATAGACTCCTAAACAGCCGATTTTCATGAAAATTTGTATATAGAGGTTTTTGGGTACGGAAAGAAATCGTGACCCAAAAACTTTGCTCTAACGGACCGCCTAGTTGCTAGGCTGTGGTGCAAGTATTTAAACTTCTTTGTTCTAAAATGAAATCGGTTTGACTGATTGACTTCAAATTTTGTATACGTGATGCTCCTTGAGAATTGAGTTGACACTATTAACAGTTTTTGAATTTGTTAACCCATGTCGGTCCGTTGGTTGGTCAAAAAAAATTTTGGGTCCAAATTTTGTCTGATTTTATGAAAATCTGCTTTGGCTAAAAAGAAAGCCCAAAAAAATTTTTTATTGAGTTGCATTAACCCATTGCGGCCCAACAGCTTTTTATAGGTTTTTTCGATACTTTACTCTAAACTCGAAACGGTTTAACCGATTTCTTCAAATTTTGCATATGTGTTCCGTTTTGAGAATGAAATTAACTCTTTTAACAGACATGCAATTGCTTAACCCATACCGGCCCGACGATTGACAAAAAAAAGATTTGAAAACAAATTACGTCCAATTTTGCGCAATACTGCTTTGCCAAAAGAGAAAGTGTAGTTCCGTTAACCCATTGGGGCACAGTGGCTTTTTATAGATTTTTGCGTTACTTAAATCTAAATTATCAACGATTTGACCGGTTGACCCCAAATTTTATAAGTGTCAAGCAACTTGAAAATGCAGTTGAATCTGTTAACAGTCGGTCCTACGATTAGTCAAAAAAAAATTGTTTGGAAGTAAATTACGTCAAATTTCGGGAAGTAGTTTGTACTGCTTTGAATTACAGAAAGTTTCAAAAATTACAAGAATAATCCTAGAAAAATCGTTTTAAAAAGATTGCTTTCATACATTTTAAAATTTACATGTGTAAACTGTGTAATTTTTGTGTTAACTTTTTACAGTAACATCAACTTTACTTAAACCTCCATTGCGAGGCGCAGCAACGCGCTCCGGGTATTAGCTAGTTTATTATAAGGGCGGAAGTTTGTTTGTATGTTTGTTTGTGTCTTATAGACTCCTAAACTGCTGAGCCGATTCTTATGAAAATTTGTATATAGGGGTTTTTGGGTAGGGAAGGGAATTGTGGCCCAAAAATTTTGCTCTAACGGACCGCCAAGTTGGGGCTGTGGTGCAAGTATTTAAACTTCTTTGTTCTAAAATGAAAACGGTTTCACCGATTGACTTCAAATTTTGTATACGTAATGCTCCTTGAGAATTGAGTTGACACTATTAACAGATTTGGAATTTGTTAACCCATGCCGGCCGACGGTTAGCCAAACAAAAGTTGGAAGTAAATATTGTCCAATTTTGCGCAGTACTGCTTTGGCCAAAAAGAAAGTCTCAAAACATTTTTTGTTGAGTTCCGTTGACCCATTGCGACACAGCGTCATTTTTCAGATTTTTTCGTTACTTTACCTTAAATTCGAAACGGTTTGACCGGTTGACTCCAAATTTTGTATGCGTGAAGCACCTTGAAAATGGAGTTGAGTCTGTTAAAAGGCTTGGTGTTTTGTAACACATTTCGGCCCTACGATTAGTCAAAAAAAACTTTTTGGAAGTAAATTACGTCCAATTTTGACATGTAGTTAGTACTGCTTCGAATTAGAGAAAGATTCAAAAATTACTAGAACAATCCTAGAAAAATCAAAATTTCTTTCATTTATTTTAAAATTAACATTGACACCATGAGTAATTTTTGTGAGAACTTTTTGCAATAACATCGACTTCAATTAAACCTCCATTGAAAGACGCAGCAACTTGGTGAAACACAAGTCATTGGACAAAATCATAATTTTAATATTACTGGCTACTCACATGTTTCACACTTCTAACCCAAAAGACGAATCGCGATTTTCATTAAAAATGACATTGCTTTCAACACCCTAGATAAATATAAACCTTCTAACCCAAGCTTCCATTATATTTGGGTTGAAATTCTCGTTAAAAAGCATGTAATACATTTCTGTTTTTAGCACATTTTCAAAAAATTTTGTAAAAATGTGCCTATATAGCTTCACTCTGTCCGTCCGTCTGTCCGTCCGTCTGTCCGTATGTTTACAAAAACTTTTACACCGTTTGAAATAGAGAAAAGAAATTTTAACCATAGTTAGCTTTTGGAAAAAAAATAATTTCGTGGAAGAATTTTTTTCTGTAGCCCCACTTGTTACGGGGCTACAGCCCGCCAAAGTTGGAAAAAGCCCTATATTTAAATTATTATAACAAGAGTTCTGTTACATATATTTTCAATCTGAAAACGGCAAATGATAGCTGGTTTCATAAACTTTATAAATTTTTACAAGGCAAGTGTTTAGGGTTGCCATACGATACTAAAATTTAAAATTACGCAAAACTCAATTTTCGCAAAATTTTTGGTCACACATATCTTCTGAACGGTTCAAGCTAGGGTCTTGAAATTTTGGGAGGAGTTAGTTACTCAGAAATTAGTAGGAGTCGGTTAACAAAATTTTTTTGTCAAGCCCCCTATTTAGGAGCTATAAGGGCTCGAAAATTGAAATTTTGCTATTTTTAAAAACCTGCAACTTGAATACTTGTCCAAGTTTTTTTTAGTGATGGACAAAATTCAAAGCTCTATAATTATATTTCAACATGTGTCAAAGGTTTTTCTTAATTTTGAAGGGTGACGAAGTTACAGCCCCTGAAAATTCCAAAAAAGCCCTATATTTAAATTGAAATAACAAAAGTTCTGTTAGCTTTATTTTTAATCAAAAAACGGTATTAGAGAGCTGCTTTTATAGGCTTTACAAAAATATGTCGCTTAAATGTATAGGGTTGCCATACGGTACAAAAATTTACCATTATATAAAACTCAATTTTTGAAAATTTTTTGGCCCCACATATTTTCTACACGGTTCAAGCTAGGATCTTGAAATTGGGAGAAGTTAGATCCTAAAAAAATAGTAGGAGTCAGTTAACAAAATTTTTTTGTCAAGCCCCTTTTTAAGGGGCTATAAGGGCCCGAAAATTGAAATTATGCTATTTTTAAGCACCTGTAACTTGAATACCTGTCCAATGTTTTTTTTATTATTTAAAGGCCCAACATTATATTTTAACATATGTTAAAGGTTTTTCTTAAATTTAAAAGGGGTTCCTTAAATTGAAGAAACTGTCTCTTAGTTTTACCCATTTTTGCTTAGATAATAAAATTCTAAGTAAAATTCCAAATTTTTTGTGTAATTCACAATTTAATTCCTAGAACGAAGGAATGAAGTTAGAGACTTGAGAAGTTTGGCAACCTTCCCCATTGAAGGGCTATAACAACTTTTAAATAAAAAATTTACTGTTAGCAGTAAATTTTATAAGTCACTAGTAACTATTTCCAAGTAAATATTTCCAAAGTTAAACTCAGTATATAACAATATAATACAATATAATTTTGAAAATGTGCTTTTTTAAAAACCCTTGGTTTTTTTTCATCACTTGTTTATAAAGATCTGCCAATTCAAATGAACAGGAAACTGCTGCGGAAATTGACAATCTTTCAAACCAGATCAATGAAATTTTGGAATCATTTCCAGAAACCGAAATTGTTCTGGCAGGGAATTTCAACATACACAACAAAGACTGGCTTAATTTTTCAAGTAACTCTTCTTTGAGTCAAAACTCAATTGGGAAACAAGTTGAATTCCAAAATCCCGCTAGGGTCCCCGACCAAGCTGATCAAGAGGGTCACCTCTTGGATCTGGTTTTAACCACTAACCCTGAAAAATATGTAGTTTCAGTTGATTGCCCCCTGGGAGGCTCTGACCACCGTCTAGTGACCACAAGCTTCCCGGTAAGCATATTAGCCAGCCGAAGGATTCTTCCCAAAAAATTAGTATGGCAATATAGTCGTGCTAACTGGGAGGGATTAAACAATTTTTTCAAAGCATTCGACTGGTCATTGTGGTTCCGCGGTAAAAATGTCAACTTCGCTGTAAATGAGATTAGTGAATTTAAGCAATACCGGAACTGCGGGTTGGAGTTTGACAGGGCCAACTATATCGTGGTTCGAAACAGATATAAAAGAGTTATTAATAAGCAAAAATTCTTATTCAATCGAGGGTTGAAACGTAAATTCCTACATATTCCTAAGAATAGCGAATCGTTTTGGACTATTGCAAAAAATCTAAAGGAGGACACTAGCGGGTCCTCTTTCCTTCCGCTTATTGATAAAAACGACTCAATTGTGTCAGATTCAAAAGAAAAGACGAACTTCTTTGGCAAACAATTTTCCTTTAACTCAACACTGACATAGTCAACTCAAAGACCACCAAATATTCTAGAAGTTGGATGCTCCTTTGGTAGAATTTACTTTAGGACGCGAGCAGTGGTGAAAATCTTGAAGCATCTAGATACAAACAAATCAGCCGGCCCCGATGGAATTACAACGATGGTTCTTAAAAAAACCTACTCTACCATTTCAAAACCTCTACGCAACCTCTTCTATTTATCCTTTACTTCGCGTTTTCATCCTGACCAATGGAAGATTGCGCACGTTTTTCCAATTCCAAAAAAAGTAATAAAACCTAACCCTCAAACTATCACCTTATAGCTATAACTTCGGTCCTTTCCAAAGTAATGGAAAAAATTATAAACCAAAAGCTATTGGAATATCTGGATCATAAAGGTTTGCTTCGATAAAGGTTTGTTCAGAGCCCGTCGTTCAACATGTGATCTCACGACTTATCTTTGTGAAAAGCTCAATGTAGTCTTCACCATTCTGGTGAATCTGATGTGGTAGCACTGGATATTTCTAAAGTTTTCGACCATGTATGGGGTACGCTGCTTTGTTAGCAAAATGCAGAGCTATTTTTTATTTTTTTTTTACACGCTAACTAAATGCCAGGAATGGATTCCTGTATACATAATATGTAGGTTTAGTTGGAAAGGGAAGGAAAGTAGGATATTAGAGGGGAATTAGGAGGTAGGTTGGAAATGAATCTAAAAAGATTCGTTTTGAATTTATGCAAGTTGTAGTATGGGACATTATTAGAAGAGGGGAACACATTAGATGGAAGCATGTTCCACATCTTAGCAGTTCTCACAACAAATGAGTTTCCATAACCAGTTTTAAACCATCTTGGAATTTCCGCGGTGTAGAAATGAGCACTTGCTGCTCCTCTGGTGTTACGTTGGAATTGTTTAAGAGGAGGCATAATTGACTTTAGTTCAATAGAGCAAGTGTCATTACCTACAAGATATCTATAAAACAGAGAAATCGCCCCAATATTTCGACGAGAGCTAAGAGGAGTAAGTGTTACTTGTTCGACAGGGTTGCCTATTAGGCGTAAGGCACGATTTTGAATTTTGTCGAGGTAACTCAAAAAAGTTTGGGATGCGCCAGCCCAAATGTGGGAGTTATACTCCATTTTAGGTCGAATATAGGCTTTATAGATATTAGACAGATCCTTAGGAGAGAAATATGTTTTGCAACGTGACAGGAAACCCAAACATTTGGCAGCATTCTTAGCTATATCAAAAATATGCTCATTCCACAGCATTTTTTGATTTAGCTGCAAACCTAAAATGCTTAGATTGTCTGATCGTTTAATATTTTCACCTTGGAATCGCAGAATCGGATTAAACTAATTTCTCATACAGGAAATCAGGCAGCTTTGAGTTTTTGAAGTATTAAACTCAACTCTATTACTTTTACCCCAATCAGCTATTTTGGCTAAGTCATGGTTGACTAAACTAACCATTATATTTCTTTTTGAACTGATTGCGGAAGGTGTGACATTAGATTTCTTAAGGAAAGATTTTTTAAGTGCTATCGTCGGCGAAGTTATGGATTGGATTAAGGGTAGAGATGAGTTAGTCGTTGATAAAAATCAAAAAAAGAGTTGGTGATAAGGCGGAGCCTTGTAGGACGCCAGCGTTAATTTCAAAAGTGTCAGACATAAAACTGCCGACAAGGTCATGAATTCGACGGTTCGAAAGGAAATCCTCAATCCATTTACAAAAACGAATACCAAGACCAATAGCTTGGCATTTGTTCAAAAGAGCAGAATGCCATACTCGATCAAAGGCCTTTGAGATATCCAGAGCAACAACCTCAGATTCACCGGAACAGTGAATACTCGTGTTGAGCTTTTCGCTGAGGTATGTCAAAAGATCACCTGTAGATCTTTGGCTTCTGAAGCCATATTGCCTGTCATGTAAAATACCTCTGCAGTCAAGCTATCCCATCAACCGTTTGTTAACAAGAATTTCCATAACTTTGGAAATGACCGATATAATGGCTATTGGCCGGTTATTGGAGGGATCGCTTTTGTCACCTTTTTTTGGGATAGGAGAAACATGAGCAATTTTCCATTGACTGGGATATCGACCAGTCGAAAATGATAATGAAAAAAGATTGCGCAGAGGTTTCGAAATGGGAAAGGCTATATGTTTAAGAACCATTGCAGGAATTCCATCAGGACCAGTGGACTTTCTAACATTCAGATTTTCGAGCACTTCCACTACAGAACGTGTTCTAAAGTACACCCTATGAAGAATTTTAACTCTCATAAATCTTGAGAGTGGTATTCGCTCACGGAACGTTTCTTCTTTTTTTATTATCAAATTAAAAGATTCCAATGAGTTATTTGTAGATGGTGTATGATGCGCAGCTCCTTCGTACCAATACTGATGTGATGTAAACTATTGCAGCTTCATATATTCAATGAATTCTGTTTGCTTTTTTTGAAGCTATTTCTTCACAAACAATGGTAAAGCTTTATCAAATATTTCTTTACTTGCAGCCAACTGTAGTGTATCGATGTCACCTAATATTTCTTTTCTCATACTTTTTTCAACAAATGACTCAACCTTTTTTGCGACATTGCGATTATTTCAGTTTCTCATTAGTTCTCGTGGGGTGAACAAGTGCGAAAGACTTTTAAAATTTTAAAAATTGATATAAATTTATTTAAGTTCAAATTTTTTATACGGTTGGCTTTAACTTATAAAGCATAAAATTTTCTAAAAATTAATGGCAAATGCAATATTTGTATGAAAAAAGTAGAACGAAATGATTTAAAAATTAAATGTTTAATTTGTGCAAATTTTAACCATGCAATTTGCGCCAAATTGCAAAAGAAAGAGTTGGAGATATTGGAGAGAAGTAAAAGTGGTTTTAAATGCAATGTATGAATTTCATCGCGTAGATTATCCTCTCAAAGAGATAATTTAGCAGCATCTCCTTCATCATTTTCAACCAATACAACTAATGATAAGAATTCGAAAATATTTTCTAATACATCTACTGTATCTAATATTTCAAAAACATCATCTTCATCACAAGCGATTACTCCTACTACACATAAATCATCTTTAACACACACAGATTCATCTAATTCTACTGATTCTGCGGAGAATAATCAAACTCAAACAGCTAACTTTGATATAGAGAATCAACTAGGAACCTTCGAAAAAGAGAGCTTCACAAATACCAGTGACACAAATCCCACTATTGTTTTGAAAAATTCAAATACACATTCACACACACAATTGACAGGTCAAATAGTTAATTTCGAAAATGAGAGCTTCTCACAAAAACAAAATACCAACTTCGAAAAAGAGAGTCTCTCAAACTCAAAACAAATTTCTCTAGAAGTTTTATATGATGAAATTGTAAGTTTAAAAAAAATAAATTTCGAGTGCCTTGCTGCTTTTTCTATATTAAAAGAAGAAAATACAGCGTTAAATAATAAAGTATCATATTTAGAAAACAAAATCAGCTGGCTTGAGCAGAAAGATAAGATGAATGAGATAGAAATATTTGGAGTACAAGATGTAAACAAAAATAATGCTAAAAATTATTTAAATACAATTTTTAGTGAAGGTTTAAAAATTAATTTAAATGAAAATAATATTTCAAACTGCTACATAAAAGAGATTGAAGATGCAAAAGATGGATTAAAAAGTAAAAAGGTTAATAAAAAAATGTTGTGCGTGCGTCTTTCTTCGAATGAAATAAAGCAAGAAATTATGAAGTCTAAGTATAAAAATTATAATAATCTAGATACTGGATTATTTGGTGATGTAGATAAATCGAAAATTTACATAAATGACAGTTTAACCAAAGTAATTAGAACATTGTTCATGGCGGCTAAGAAGGCGAAGAAGGAGAAAAATTATAAATATTTGTGGTTTAGAAATAATAATATTTTTATGAAAAAACAGGACAATGATAGGGTACTCATTATTAAAACTTTTGATGATTTAAAACTTTTATAGTATTTTTATTTTTTTTATGAATAATAATTTAAATTTTAATCTTTTTAATGATTACCCTATAATTGATCCTGAATATAATAATTGCGATAGTGTTTTTGAATTTACAAATTTTGATAATTCTTTATTTTTAGTTCATCAAAATGTTAGAAGTTTGAGGCAGAACTTTGATTCGCTTGTAGCCCACTTAGAAGTTTTTAAAAATATTCCGGATTTTATTTTTGTTTCCGAGCTTTGGATTTTCAATAATGAGATAAGTAATTATAACTTACCAAATTATAAATTTTATGCTAACACTAATGATTCGTATTGTGGTGGTGGCGTTGGTGTATTTGTTAAAGATAATATTGTGTGTGATGTTTTTTATTGCAATTTCACTTCGGCTGATGTTATCAAAATTAGTTGTACCATTAACGGCGTGTTTTTTACTTTCATTTGTATTTACAGACTGCACAGTTGCACAATCAACTTATTTCTGGATGAGTTCTCTTTTTGCGAAATCAAACTGCGAGTAACTTAATTGTGTTAGGAGATATGAATTTAGATATTTTGAATAGTAGTGAATGTGTTGATTTTTATTTGACATTACTAGCTGAGAATGGTTTGGCTTCCATTATAAATGAACCGACTAGACACATTTCGGGGACTTGTTTAGATCATATTCATGTTCGTCTGGCTACTATTCCTTTAAATTTTTATGAGAAAGGTTTATTCAATTTTAATATTACAGATCATTCTATGACAGGATTGCTAATAAAAAATTTTTATGTAGAGAAAAATAGAAAGACCAATGAATTTTCAGTTACAAAGGTAGTTAATTATAACAAATTGAATAACTTACTAAGACTTGAATTTTGGGATGATGTATATAATGAGGTAGATGTTTGCTCTGCTTATAGTAGTTTTATCAGAAAATTAAATAAATATATTGAACTAAGTACTTCTGATATTAGGAATAGAAAGAAAAATACAAAACTTAAACCGTGGATGAATGATGTTCTTCTAAGGAAAATCCGGTTAAAAAATAAATTGAGAATTATGTGGTATAAACATAGAAATAACTATAGGTTGAAAATACGTTATAATAGGCTTTGTAAATCCGTAAAAAATGAAATATCAAAATGTCGAGATGAATTTTATCGTTCAGAATTTGTTAAATGTAAGGGGGATTTAAAAAGCGAATGGAAACTGTTAAATAGTTTGTTAAATACACCTCAAAATAGTTTTAATGAAATTCGACTTAATAAAAATGATGAACTTATTTCTGATGAAACTTTAATTGCATGTGAGTTTAATAATCATTTCTCCTCTGTTGCAATTGAGTTATCCTCTGGCCTTGGTAATAGTCATGATAGTATTGCTGGCGAAATTCATTTGTGTGATAGTTTCTTTTATGACAGTATTACTGGGCATGAACTTTTGAATATTATTAAGTCATTAGATAATTCAAATTCTGTTGGCTTTGACGGAATTTCTAATAAACTCATTAAAGGTATTGCTTTCAATGTTATCGATGTTTTAACTTATATTTTCAATTTCAGTGTATTGTCTGGTGTTTTTCCTAGTCTACTAAAATCTGCTGTCGTAATTCCGCTTTTCAAAAAGGTTCCGCTTTTTCGTAATTCCGCTTTTCAATACCATTTGCTGTAGATCTGGTTGTTTTAATATTGAAAAAGTTGTGAATTTTAGGTATCTTGGTATATTTATCGATAGAAATTTTAATTGGTTACAACATACTACTACGCTTAAGTCATATTTACGCTGCGCGCTAAGGAATTTTTATTACCTAAAAAAATTATGTTCGCTAAATGTACTTAAAATGTTTTACTATGGTATTTTTCATTCTAAGTTACAGTACGGCATGAGCTGTTGGGGTGGTACCTACAGAAATAAAATCAATCCGCTACTAATTTTGCAAAAATGCATTATTAGAAACATGTGTAACCGCAATAGATTTTCTAATAGTATGGAATCATTTAGGTATTTGAAAATTCTTCCTGCTAGACAGCTGTATTACTATAAAGTGTTAAAAATCTTTTTTACTAGAGGTGGATATCTAAACAGCAGATCCTCTAATGCTTATTCCTTGCGTTCTAGCCAGAGATTTTTTGTTAACGTTCCAACTTTTCCTACTACAAGCTACCGTAACTTTTTTGACATTATGGCTGTTCGTTTGTTTAATAGGCTTCCTGAATCAATACGATTACTTAGAAATATAAATGTGTTCGGTAAGAAAGTAAAAATTTGGCTTCTAAGTTTTGGGCACAACGAAATCGAGAGTTTGCTATCACCATTAACTTAAAAAATTATTTTTGTACATATTTAAATACTTAAACCGTTTTTTTTTTTTTTTTATATTAGTTATATTTTACATTTTATAGAGGATTTTTCATTTTTGCTTATTACTTTATATATATAATTTACTTCTTTTTTTTTTTTTTTAACTTTTTCGCACTTTTTTTTTCCTCACCCCACAACAGGAAAAGAAAGTTTTACAAATTGTTGTGGCATTAAACACTACTTTTATTTTGAAGCACATAATGTCATTTTCTTATTCACTAGTTTAAGTAATTTAGAATTAGTATGTTATTGAATTAATTTAATTTTAAATAATGAATATATAAAAATAATCAATTAAAAAATTAGAAAATAAGTATAAAAAATTTTCATTTATTTATTATTTTTTAAGTTAATGAATTATAATTTAATACAACTAGTATGAATAAAGTTTAATTTAAATCTAAAAAATCTAAATCTAAAATCTATTTTCTATAAATAGAATTTCTTCATTATGTTTATTAATAAATTCACAATTTTTTAGAATAATACAATTTTTACTTTTATTTAATTCCTTTAATGATTTTCCTTCAGAATAGGTAAACACCTGATTTTGGTGCCTTATAATATGTGTGGATTAGAATCAAAAGTTGACTTTTTCCAATAAAACAAAAAAAAAAGTAGGGACGCAATTTTTTTCGTATTCTTTTTTTCTTTCACTTAAACTAGAAATTAAGTTTCTAAATCAAAATATATCCTATGATATATCGTTTGAAAAAGGTGCTTTAGAATCAATTTCCATTATACGCCATTTTCAAAACTGAACAATTCCTATATAAAAAAGTTTTGAAACAAAAATAATTCTTTTCCAATACAACAGCAATCGTTTATTTTCAAAAGTTTATCTTTTCCTATTGACAGATAAATACAGAAATTTTGTAATTTTGGCGCGTTTATTTTAGTTATTTGCAATTAATTGAAATTGTAAGACGAGTGAGTTTATTTTTTAATTTATTTTTTGTAACCATTATTTAGTTAATTTGCATGATATAATTTTAGTTTAAAGTAAATATAAAGCATAATATAATATGGAATCTTTAGAGAATTTAAAAGTTATAGCTCCGGGACAACGGGCAAGAAAAAGAGCTGTAAGAAATGAAAATTGGAAAAAAAATGAAGAAAAAACTAAAAGGTAAAAAACCATGTTTGTAAAAAATTTATAAAATGTCCATGTGCATACTAGTTTCATGACACTTATTTCAGATATAAAGCAAAAGACTTGCCTACAATTTTAAAATGTAAACATAAAGGCGATAAATTTAAATGTGCAATAATTAAGAGTCATGATGCATATAAATTCCATAAAGATCTGTACACTAGTAAAACGAAACAGGGCCAGGAGTCCTTTATTTTGAACTACGTTAAATGCAAACCACCTGTAAGAACTGATCGTCGTAAATTGGGATCAGTTAGAAATTTATCAACCGAATTTTTCGTGCGGTTATACAATAAAAAAATGGTTCGCGTTTGCCAAAAAATGTTCTTAAAATTAACAGGGTTCTCTAAATTTCGTGTTCAAAATCTTGTTAAAAATTTTTTTGAAAATGGAACTATTCCAAAAGAAACTCGAGGCGGTGACAGAAGAAGTCATCTATATAATGATAGGAAAAAATGTATAATCGATTTTGTACGAAAATTTAAGGCAATAGAGGTACATTATTGCCGTTCTAATATAACACAAAGGCAATATCTTCCGAGTTCCCTTTCCATCAATGAGTTATACCGATTGTTCAAAAAAGAAAACTCTAACTTGAATAATGTAAAGCAATCATATTTTCGTCAAGTTTTCAACGAAAATTTTAATGTTGGATTCAAACTACCATCGCAAGATCAATGTTCCACATGTCTTATGTTAAAAGAACGAATCTCATTAAAAAAAAAGGAGAATCCTGTTGATACATTAGTTATAAACGAATTAATTACACAACTGAGAGTTCATAAGCTAAGAAGCAAAGCCTTTTTTAATCTTGCTAAAGAGGAACGACCGGATTTAATTACAATTTCTTTCGATTGTCAGAAAAACATGGTCCTCCCAAAAGTACAGGATCAGGCTGCCTACTATAGTCGGCAATTTTCTTTATTTAACTTCGGCGTAGTAGAGGGATCTTCAAAATCTTCTCTAGACAAAGAGAATGTTTTTTTATATATTTGGCATGAACATGAACGTCAGAAAGGATCCAATAAAATTGTATCTGCAATGTTTAACAGACTATGCAACACTTCATTTAAAAATAAAAATGTTGTGCGGTTTATTTGTGACGGATGTGGAGCACAGAATAAAAATTCGTCAATGATGGGCATGTGTGCATATTGGCTGGTATTAAAAGCTCCATCCAATGTAAAAAAAATAGAGCTAATATTCCCGGTGCCAGGACACTCATTTATTCCTCCTGATAGAGTTTTTGCACATATTGAAAAAAGAGTTAAAAAAGTAGAAACTATTATCAATCCAGCAGTATACTATGATATATACAACGAATTTGGAACAGTATATTTTCTTGGGTCAGAAGTTGAAGTGTATGACTGGAAAACTGCTTTGTCCACATTAATGAAGACACCGGGTAACTGGCATTTCAAATTCAATAAAGCTAAACGGTTTTTGATTACGCGCTCGAAAAAAGATAAAGGTTTTCTCGTTCAGGGCGAGACTTCGTACAAATCCAATTTGGGAGTGAAGCGAAGTGTTTTGAAAAAGGGTAATAAAGTATTAGCATCAATGCAACTGGACACATTACCAATAGGTGTGCAAATAAAGTCAGAGAAAATGAAAGATGTAGATAAACTATTGCAGAAACATTTTGGCATGGACTGGAAAGATCAACCTCATGAAGATCTCCAATTTTATAAGGCAATTTTCATGTCAAAAGACCTTCCGGAGGCTATGGAAGAATCCCTTTGCGATAACATTCAAGATCTTTCAACGGAAATTGTTTAATAGTTTACAAATTGCAATGAAGTTTCTTTGAATTTATTAGTTTTTTGTTAAATTTTTATTTTATTTTTAAATTATGAATTATTATGTTTTAGTTTTGAATATTAATAGGATTTAGCATAATTTAGACTTAAGAAAAAACTGAATATTGAACTGAATTAATTTTTATTTTGTTGATTTTATTAATTTATTATTTTATTTTTAAATAATGAACTACTTATTATGTTTTTGTTTCTATTATTATATAAATTTTTATAAGACTTATCAGATTTAAGATGAAGAAAATAAAAAAAAATATTATTTGCAAAACTTAGTCTTTTCCACTGAGTTATTTCCAAAACCAATCTTTTCCACGAGTGATTTACAAAACCAGACTTTTCCAAAAGTTTTGTTAGTTTTAAAGAAAAATCATTGAGTTATGATCATAAATTCATCTTATATCACTAAATACATACTATTATTATTAACATTAAATTATTTTAATTTCTAATTACTAAGTTGTTGTAAAGTTATAAGTTTTTCTCAATTTCTAAGAAATCACTTATTATGGAAAAGAATCACTTTTGATACCAACCCACACATATATTCCATATCAGAATCTACTTGTAAATTCTGTGAATTTGTTATAGGTATGAGGATATTTTTACTAACTATAATGCTGTGAATTGGGATTTTTATAGCGAAAATTATTGAGTTATCTATGTGCTTTGCAACAGCTAGACGAATGTTAGAAAGTTTATGGAAATCAATATTATAAGCGGTTATTTCTTTATCGTTTAAAATATTTGGATGTAAGATACCTAACCTTGCAGAGGCTATATTATCTTGAATATGTTCAACTTGTCTTTCTATATAGTCAAGTTTAAACATTTGTTCTAAGAAGAGATTTTCGAGAAGAAGTTTTCTTTCAGTAACGTTAACCGCATTTAACATATTTAATATTTTATTCCTATCTGTTTCAATTGTACTTTTTAACTGCGAAAAAGTTTGATTGAAATTGTCATTAATTGATATTTGTTGATTAAGATTTTTTATTAAATTATGATTGTTTTGATCTACAATATTAAAATACTCTTCGATATTTATTTGGTCTTCGTGGTCCATTGTTCCAAAGATCCACTTCAAAAATGAACCACCTAAATCTATTAATCCTCTTTTATGTCTAATTGGTAAGAGTGTATTTATTTTATTTTTAATTCTATTAATTTTATGTTTAATAAAATCTTTATGATTTTCAAATTTTAAAATACTTAAAGTTGATTCTAAATTAGTCACTAAATTTAAAATATTCTTGGGATATATTTGATGTATTATAATTTCGAATTTATCTGCTATTTCAACTGTATCTACTTTAATTTCAGTATATCCTAATTCAGCTTCTATTTTTTCAATGGTCATTTTCTGGTGTGTTAAAGTTGGTATTAATAGCAGAAGTATTATCAGGAATATTTTCTTGAGGCTGATGGTTTTGATCTGTAAATTTAAATGGACGTTTTATGTTGATTTCATGTACATTAGTTAAATTGTATTTTCTAAATTTTGGCTGCTCTTTGTGCCTTAAAGATTTATAATTTTTTATAAAACCTACTTTTCTTGGTTCGTCGTATTGTTCCCTATTTTTGTTTCTTTTATGAATAAAAAATTCTTTTGCTTTAATTAATCTGTCATAAATAATTTTAAAATCTACTTCTCTACTATGAACATGAAGGGGTGTTGTTTTAATAGTAGAATGATAAGACTTATTGTACATTTCTACTGCTTTAAGAATTTGAATTCTAATATGCAATTTCTCTTTTAAATTTAAGGCTCTAATTTTTTCTGTTAGAGTCCCGTTAAGTCTTTCAACATCACCATTGCCTGTATGGCTATTTGGTTTTGTTGTATGATACTCTATGTTTTCTTTTTCGCAAAAGTATTTTATGTATTTTGACGCGAATTCGTTATCGAAAACTAACTTTTTCATTTTACCCTTAATTGTTATTATTCGTCTTAATTTTTCTAAAATAGTTATATGGTTTCTATCTTCTAAATACAGACTGATAGCATATTTTGAAAACTTATCAATTACGTTAATAAAATTATTTTTACTATTTGTATAAATATCTATATGTACAATTTCATTTATTGTTTTAGGAGTTTCTGTGATTTTAAACTTTTTTTTTAATCGGTTTTCTATCATATTTTGCTCCTGTACAAATATCACAGTTGTTTATAATTTCATGAATTCTAAATTTCAATTTCGGGTTATATATCTTAGTTTTTAAATCTTTATAGGTTGCTATTATTCCGCAATGTCCTGATTCTTTCTTATGAAAAATTGAAATTTGTTTTCTTAACTCGACTTCGTTGTCGAAGTCCTTAACAAAATAACTGCATTTGTATAACTTTATAAGATTTCTATTTAGAAATAATTTAATCAATTCTTTCTGTAATTTATTATATTCTCGATCATTCAATTCGGAGTATATACCTATTTTATGTTTTTGAGTAATATACTTTGTAAAAATGTCTGTTTGTTGTTCTAGATCATTTTTATCAACATATATTCTCTTATTATTGAAAATTTCGTCACATTCTTTTTCTTTTTGTTCCGTAAATAATTTGAATTTTAAAGCGGTTCACTACTGTGTCAAGTATAGGAATATGATCATTAAGATCTTCTCTTTGTGAATGCATTGTTACATCCAACGAATCATGTGGTGAAGTACTAAGATTTTCTATGTTAATTTGAGATTCTTCATTTACATGCCCTACCTTATTAGGATTGTTAGTAGTTAACCTGGCACTCTGTCATGGGAATTCTGAGCCAGAAAGAGATAGCAATAGTTTGGCGTATTGACCTACATTTTGATTAATTACCCCGGAAGTAGGTCAAGTTATGTTAAAAGTAGGTGACCTTGATGTCGATCGTGCCGGTAATTAGGTCAGACAGGTTTAGAAGTAAGTTAAACAACTCTTGTTGTTTATATTGTAATAGGGAATCATGTAAAAGTAGTAAGTAAAAATATTTCAATACAATGTGCGTATGCAAATTAGCATGCAAAGAGAATATAAAGTCAAAAGAAAAGAAAAAAATTTTAAGTCACAATCACAAATAGCAAGTTCATTAAAATGTAAAACATGTTTTCTGCCCAGCATGTATATATGTATATTATATGTATGTAATAAGTAGAAGAAAAAAGTCATCGTTTTCTGTAAGAAATGAAAAAAAAAAAAAAAAAAAAAAAAATCAAAACTATGGTTAATTGCTTTTGGTACCTATTCATAATCAACATACAAATAAAATAAAAATTTGTTTAGATTATTTGTACATCTCTTATGTAAGATTTTGCAGGTGCATTGCATCTTTAATATGAAAAGTATAAACCTGAAATCAAAGAAGTACTTTTTAAATTAAAAAGAAACAGAAGATATAAGGCAGGTTTTCATGAGAAAATTTTGCCCAGTAATCTTGACTTTAGAGAGAGAGGTATATAGTATACTCTCAATAGGAGAGAAAGAGTAAAATGATTAAATTTATATTAAAATTTTTTATATCTTTTGACAAAAACAAATTACATAACCTTATTTTTTAATTTTTAAATTTATATTTCGCGAATTTTTCAATTCAAAGTTAAAATTTTATTAATTTAAAATAAATGATAAAATTTTAATCAATTTCAAATAATTTTAAACAAAAATTCGTTCATCAAATCATAATATAAAATGTTTTTTTCTTTGTTTACATTCTCTTGTTTGTTTACAAAATTCAAATGTCATGTATCCATAAAAATATGTAATAGTATGCAAAAAATTTTTGTGTAGAATACACTTTTTTTTGTATGTCGTAGCAACTTTATAGAAAAAGACCTAAGAGAACATCTTTTTGCCATGGATTATGGCGCTCTCTCAATACTTGGCTAAGGAATATGGATGTTTCTCCCAGTAATTTATATGTTTCTCCCAGTAATTTATCGTTTTTTCTTTGTCGCACAAATAGTATTTTTTATCTTCTGCCTATGCTCTAACTTTTGCCCAGGAAATTGCCGTAATGAAAATTAGCCTATAAGTTAATAAAATGTATCTTTCATATCTATTTTATGTTGTTTCACCTGTAGATTGTAACTTTAAAGGCAGGTTTTCATGAGAAAATTTTGCCCAGTAATCTTGACTTTAGAGAGAGAGGTATATAGTATACTCTCAATAGGAGAGAAAGAGTAAAATGATTAAATTTATATTAAAATTTTTTTATATCTTTTGACAAAAAAAAAATTACATAACCTTATTTTTTAATTTTTAAATTTATATTTCGCGAATTTTTCAATTCAAAGTTAAAATTTTATTAATTTAAAATAAATGATAAAATTTTAATCAATTGCAAATAATTTTAAATAAAAATTCGTTCATCAAACCATAATATAAAATGTTTTTTTTCTTTGTTTACATTCTCTTGTTTGTTTACAAAATTCAAATGTCATGTATCCATAAAAATATGTAATAGTATGCAAAAAATTTTTGTGTAGAATACACTTTTTTTGTATGTAGTAGCAACTTTATAGGAAAAAGACCTAAGAGAACATCTTTTTGCCATGGATTATGGCGCTCTCTCAATACTTGGCTAAGGAATATGGATACACTCCCAGTAATTTATATGTTTCTCCCAGTAATTTATCGTTTTTTCTTTGCCGCATAAATAGTATTTTTGTATCTTCTGCCTATGCTCTAACTTTTGCCCAGGAAACTGCCGTAATGAAAATTAGCCTTAAAGAAAAATTTATTTATTTTTCCTGGGTATCTGAAACTTAAAAATAAAAACAGTATTGTTTTGTTTTATCAATTTTTATTTAATTTTTAACTAGAATTAAAAATTTTATTTATTTACTTTTTCCGTTTACTGATTATCAGCAAGCGGAAAATTTAAATTTGAATCTTCGAGGAGTAAATCCCCCTTTTCATTTTTATATAAATGAATTATGGAGGTAATAATACCCTCCTCTAATTCTTTATTACAAATTTCCTCATATTTACGAGGAATAAAAATGATAAAATTTTGAGTTTCGAAAACCCATTTTTCACCGTATCTTGTATTTATTTGTTTTAATTTTTTAATATATATAGTCTATTTGGTTCCATTCCTTCAATTTTTAAAAAGGTTTTTTTATAGCATGTATTTATTTCAGCCTTTTCATTAAAGGCCAATAAAAAACTTCGTTTACTTGGCTGTTGTTGTTGATGCTGTTTTGGATGTTGCTGTTGTTGTAGTAGTAGTTGATGTTGTTGTTGTTGTTGCTGTTGCTGTTGGAGACGATGCCGTTGTTGATCTTGTTGTTCTTCTTGGGTTTCTTCAACTTCGCTATTTTTCGTCTTTCTCTTTTTAGTTGGGAGACGGACAGATACAGCGACATCATCCATGTTGTATGATTTAAATTTTTAATTTAAGTCATACAACAATATAATTCAATTCCTTAACCATGTTGTATGATTTAAATTTTTAATTTAAGTGTAACTGTTGTACAAAATTTATACTAATTTACAGCGTACAGAAGAATAGAAGTAAAGAAACAGGATTTCACGTTTTTACTACTATTATTTATTGAAATGACATAGACAATCAAACGCAGTATTGCAAAATACTAATTTAAATTCCTGTCATAATTCCTGTTATAGGCTATAATTTTTTATTATGCTCAATTTAGAATTTAATTTTACTTAGAGGAAATATATAATTGACTAAAGTGCATTGCGATTACATTGTTGTAGAATTTTTTTATTTCTTTCGATTAATTCTCTATTTCTATTTTAAGAATAACGTGAGTCGTGACATACTTTGTTGAAATATCTTTTGCATACAGCTATGCTTTACAAATTTTTATCATTAATTTAAGACAAGATTATAGATTATCATAATGGTTAAATATAAAAAAATTAAATTTTTTGATAAAAGAAATTTATTTAAAAATTTTTTAAATAAATAGCCAACCAATAAATTTTAAAATTTATAAAACTTAAACCAATCTTAAAACAAACAAGTTTTTTTTTTTTAAAAATCTCTTAAACAAAAAAAAATAAAAATGTCTTTATTTACTGCAGCATCAATTTCTGACAAGATTAACGAAATTGTCAAAAAGTTGTTGGAGGAGGGCGAAAGTAAGTATTAAAAAAATTTTTCTATATATTATTTGAAACATATTAAAATTTTCTACTCTCTTTTTATTTTAGAAGCAACAATATTAGTTGAGGGGAATATTGGTGCCGGTAAATCTTATTTCCTCGAGAACTTTTTTGAAGGAAGACCTGAGTGCACCGTATTATATGAACAGGTGGAGAAAATGTGTGATTTTCATGGAGAAAATATGTTACAGAAGTATTATGACCATCCATTAAAGTATGCAGAGAGTTTTCAGTCTCTGATACTGAACATAACGCTTAAACAAATGATTAGAACGATTCCGAGTGCACTAAAAAAAATGGAAAGATCCGTTTTTAGTGCATTTAATGTATTCACGAAAAATTTAAAAGAAAACCATCATCTAACTCCAGTACAATACAATGTGCTGGATGAATGGTATAATTTTTCAGTGCAGATGATAAAAACATGTCATCTGCTACCTGAATACATCATATACCTAAAATCTTCTCCAGAGTTTTGCTTTAAACAAATTAAAAAGCGAAATAGACTAGAGGAGCAAGGTATATCATTAGAATATTTGCGGCAGATTCATAAGAAACATGAGGAATTATTCTATTATGGAGCGAATTATAAAGGAATGCACATCATTGTGATAGATATTGAAGAGCTGCAAAAAAGCGAAAAGGATGAGGAGTTAGAAATTATAACTGAAGCAGATGAGGAAGATGAGCAAGATGAAGAAGATGATGAGCTATATGGACCAACAGAAACTAAAATCCTGAAAAAAGAAAAACCTGAAAAACGATTTTCAAGACCATCGGATATGTATACAAAGGTAAAAAAACAAAAAAAACAAAAAATGTTATATATATTTCAATTAATTTTTTTTTCTATTTCAGATTCATGGTTCAGTGCAACAATTCAAAAAGTGTTTATTAGATGTCTGTGATGGTATGGAGCGAGAGCAGATGGTAAAAATCCTGCCAGAAAACATCAATCATTTGGAAAATAATTTAATGGGACAATATTTAAAACATCTATCATCAGAGTTGTTGGATGAAGATGGAGCAAAAACTTGATACTAATAATAATTATATAATTTATTGTAGATATAAAAAAAGATAAAAATAAAAAAACAAAAAAAATTAAAAAGCTTTTTTTTAAAAAAAAACAAAAAAAAAAAAAAAAACCAATTTCTATTTCAGATTCCCTCCTTTGCTTAAAAAGAAAATATGAATAATAAAACATTTTTTTTTGTTATTATTATTATTATTATTCAAAACAGCTGTGAGAGGTTGATATTTAAAAAAATCTGTCATGCAACATTAAACAATATGCTGTGGTATTTTCAGGTATTTTCTTTGAAGACTTGAATTCAATTTTTACATCAATAGGTCCAGTTTTTAAAACTTCATCGTGATGTTGACAATCTATAACAAAGATTGCCCCAAATGCTTTAAAGTTGTCCCGATTTAAAAGCGCTTCAATTATATTATGAAAATAATAAGTTTTTCGAAAATTCATATACATCATAAATAATGTTGAAAAGCGATTTCTGTCAAAATGTAAATCTAAATTTTCATGTGGATAGTATTCTGAATTTAGATGAACTTTTAAATTAATCAAATCACAATGATCAAAATGTGTTATATTTTTATCAACCTTATTTTTTTATTTGTTTGTAGAGCAAATACAATAAAACGAGGTTTTTCAAGTTGTGTAGTTGTTTTAACATTTGAAAATAAACTATTTTTAAAGTCAATTGGTTTAAAATTAAAATGTTAAATATATTTAAAGAACCTGCTTCTGATGACAGAATTATAAGAAAACAATATCATATATATTCACCAAATAATAACAATTTTAATAATGGTGATACTATTACAATAACTATACAAAATCAGAATATTAATGTTGAAAATATGAAAAAAATATCTTGTTGAATTTGAATTATAATTAAAAGTTATAGAAACGGTAACAATTAATGTTTTAATTCTTAACGTTTTTAAATTATATACATAGGTAAATGTTTTTAAATTATTTACATACATATATCTAATTCAAATTCACATGCACTTTGTTAAGTATTTCAGTTTTACCAAAATCCATTTACATTATTTTTTGTTTTTGAAAAAATCGAAATATATACGTGAATTTGAAAGATCATAATATATTATATGAACTCATTCGATGCCTCCAAACAATAACTATATAAGTCAAGTTTGATATCACTATTAGAATAGGTATAAGTAAATTCATATCTCTTTTACTTGTTAATTTTTATAATTCATATTTTTATAAATAACATTTTTTTTTGGTTTTAAGTATCTTAACTGGAATGATATATTTATTAACCCTCACCATCAGATAATAGAACAAATTATATGAACTTATAGGAATCCTCTGATATCATCAGTGTTGCCATTTTTACAGTATTCCGGTCAAATTTGGCTGGAAAAAATATTCTTTGACAGGAAAAAAATCGAAATATTTTGACTGGTTTTTTGACTGATCTATTTTTTTATTTGACCGTTTTTGATATAATTTCGTTTCGGAAAAATTTAAAATAATTTTAAAAATGTTCGTTGAAGCTGAACATTATTCACCAAAAGGGTTATAAAATTTTTGAGAAATGGAGTAAATCTTAATTTGCATTGGTATTCGATGAAATAGCCATTAGAAGGCTATACTATAATAGTGCACTGGATAAAATTAGTGGGTTTTCTGATTATGGTTCTGGCAGAACAAAAGACATCGCAAAATACATACATATTTTGAAATAACTATTTTACTACTTTATCTGAAATAATAAATAAATAAATCTTTAGTTATATCATTAGTTAAATTAGGTATTGCGAATTTATAAAAAGCAAAGCTCCATAAATCAATCTAAACAAAGAAATTATGTACATGTTTCATTATACATACTTAATTTTAAGTCTTTCTGAAAATATTTATTTTGACCCGATTTTTTGACAGTATTTTACTCTAAAAACTATTGACTGAAAAAATTTTGAAGTGGCATGATAAAAGTTTAAAGCAAAAACAAAAATAATCAAAAAATTTGAGATTGAAAAAGCTACATGATACATTATATTCAATAGTTTTTTCTTTTTAACAAATATAAAATGTATGTTTTGCCTGGCGGCAAATTGAAAGCGCAATAATATTGTTTATGATACGTAGAAAAATGTAGAGTAGATTTAGTACATTTATTTATTTAATTTTTTTTTTTTTTTTTTTACTAATCTAATAACATTTTCTTATCACAAAAACTTTATTAACATAAATCAAAAACTTATAATAGCACTATATTGAGTTAATATAACTATGTATATTTTCTCTGTACTGCTCTTATGATAAAGTGTATGTATAGATATGTAATCTTTCTAGAAAAAGCTTTTTCATTTCATGGTAGTATAATTTACAAATGACATTATGTCACTCCGAGCACAAAAATCCCATGTATTTTAAAGGGGGCAAAATTCAGATATTTTCCAGTGTGGCCGTTGTAGCTAAACTTTGCGGTACATGCTAATGTACTAAACTGCAAAGCTTTTTCCATTGTAAATTATACTACCATGAAATGAAAAAGCTTTTTCTAGAAAGATTACATATTCATACAAACACTTTATCATAAGAGCAGTACAGAGAAAAAAAATGCTAAAGAAAAACTCCCATATAAACTAAATAACAACAAAAAGGAAAAAAAAAACAAAATTAAAAATTATAAATTAAACCTATCCAGATTTTTTTTTTTTTTGCAGCTTTTTCTTGAACGATTTGATGTAAACTATTACATTTTGCATGTAGAGTGGATTTACTACATTAAAAACATTATTTGTAGCTTAAAAATGAATCAGAGTTTTACCAGAAATTATATATAAATTCTAGTTTTATTAATTAAGAACATTTATGAATTATGAAAAGAAAATTTATTGATGTATAATAATTGTATAGATATACATACATAGTTATATTAACTCAATATAGTGCTATTATAAGTTTTTGATTTATGTTAATAAAGTTTTTGTGATAAGAAAATGTTATTAGATTAGTAAAAAAAAAAAAAAAAAAAAAAAAAAAAAAAAAAAAATAAAATAAATAAATAAAATGTACTAAATCTACTCTACATTTTACTACGTATCATAAACAATATTATTGCGCTTTCAATATACATTTTATATTTGTTAAAAAGAAAAAACTATTGATTATAATGTATCATGTAGCTTTTTCAATCTCAAATTTTTTGATTATTTTTGTTTTTGCTTTAAACTTTTATCACGGAAGATGTAATACAAAATGCAGGAAATGTAATAAAAATTAAATAGATATTGATGCATAAGTGACTGTTACCTAAAATTAAAACGCATATTAATTATAAACGTAAATATAATTGTATTTGTGAGCTTCTTATAAATTTTTTCATACAATATACTTAAGCTAAATGGTTTAAACATCTAAAAAAAAAAAAATATGTATAAAAGGTTTAACAAATTAATTCCTGCTCTTACGCATGCGCATTATATTCATTCTTAATACAGGCAACTAATTATTTCAAAACCACCTTTAACAAAATCTCTCTTCTCTATTTTTGCGCATACACATTGCATTGCACATTATTATTATTATACATGATATGTACTTATTTTTGTATTTACAAACAAGTTACTACTTTGTATGTCAGATTTTTTCGTTATAAATAAAGAGAATGAACAAAAAAAAATCATAAAATGTGAAACGTGTCTCCCTAAGTAAATGAATTCAATATGATTGTTAAAATACAATTTATGATATACCTATTAGCACAAATATATTCCTTTATTAAAATTATCGAATATATTCAAATACTATATTCTAATTCAATTCATTCGTTCTAAAAAGCTTTAAATATGGTATATACTCAAACTACAACTTAATTATTTTAATCTATTCGTTTTATTTCAAATAACAAATTGGAAAGCTTTTTTCATAAATACTTTGATGTCTTGAAAATCAAATTTCAATTCTTCCAAATCTTTTAAAATACACCAAGTATACCGAGTACTCTAAATAAATACTCTAATAAACACAGAAAAAGAAAAAAAGAAAAGAAAAAGAAGATAAAAAAAAAACAAACAACGCTGTGACAAAACAAACAAAGCTACATATTACTCATCGATATAATACATACTGGTTATACGTTCTACATATTAAAATTTTTTTTTATTATATTTGGTGTACTCGGTATATTAAAACAAAAACCATATAAATATTTTTATTATATTTGGTGTAATTGGTATATTAAAACAAAAACTATAAATATTTTTATTATATTTGGTGTACTTGGTATATAAATACAAATATAATAAATATTCTATTTTCGTGTACACATAATAAATCAAATACATATTCATTCTATTCTACAATAATTTTGTATTTCATTTACTCTATTCTATAATCATTTGTAATGAATGCATTTGGTTTGTAAGCTTTCAAAACCAAATATGAAAAGTTATACTTATTATAGAATGATTTGAAAGCGCTTTTGAATACAATTGTGCAGATGTCTAATACCTATGTATGATATAAAGCTTTTGGTATCTGAAAAATGAGATACATAGTTGATTTAATGATTTACATTAAGAGCAAAATAAATGAGAAATAAAAATCCAAAATCAACTTTGTTATCGGTGCTGAGGTGTCTATAATGATAAGCTGCAACTCTTGTATTTAATCTACCTTGTTTCTTCTATTTTAGATGCTCGAATATTTTCTGATTAAAACAAAAAAAAGAAAGGAAAGTAGAAATAAATACCTATTGTACTAAATTTTGCTACTAACTTTCCTGATCGGCACAAAATAAATTATTGGAGAGCATTACTAAAAATTGAAGTAGGTTTGTAGATTTAATGATAGGAGTAGATTTAAAAATAGTAGTAGAACGGAATAGAATTTCAATAATTTTTTAAAGACATTTTCTAGAGCTTTGAAAAAAAACATATATAATAAATATATATATGTATATATCAGTGGCGGCTTCTCCTAAGATTCAACTGATTCATTGAATCAGTTGTAATTTTTGCTTTACTGAAAATCTAAAAGTTTTAAAAAATTTATAATTTTATAAATTTATATTATTTCGAACAAAACAAAAGAAAACACATATTTTGGTCCAAATGCCAATTTCAATTTTACCTTAGATTCAGTAGAACAAATTGAATCCACAATATTAAATCTCCTTTTTTTTTTTTTTATTATTTGCATACATTTAAAAATGTTTAATACCTATATTTATTATTCGCGTTAAGTTGTATGTATTATACTATTATGTTAAAGTATGCAATGTAATATAGTACCATGTGCATGCCCATACATTCAATTTAGTTATTTGAATCTATGAAGTATGAACTATGAAGAAAATATGAACCAACGACAAAATTTGATTTTTTTTCTCTTCGGCGAATTCGATATTTTTTTTCAACGAAGATTCAATTTTATGTTTTGAATCTAAGGAAAAAAGAAGAATAGGTACCTATTTTGAATATGTAGTATTTTATAAAAACAAAAAAATAAATAAAAAAGCGAAAACCATAGCAACGAAGAGATACTCAACAAACAAACGAAAAATTGAGAATTACTTTTACTTATAAAATTTCATAATATAATACTTACATTGATATAGAATATAGATAGAAGACCAATAGTATGACTTATATGAGAGATACCTATATTGAATATAATTTTTTTTTATTGTTTATATATTATTCATAAGTATATGAATAAAAAAATTACATTTCTCCTAATAAGAAATGACAGCAATCAAGAAAGATTCAATTGTATATTTTGAATCTAGGCAAACTTCTTTTAATAAGTATCAAAATAACAAAAGTAAAAATAGAAAAAGCAAAACAAAATACTGAAAAATACGAACCAAACTAAAAAATAATTCAAAATTATAATTTTTTAACTTTTTTTTTCAGTCCAATTTCTTCTATGGATTTAAAAAGTATATAGTTGCTTGTAATTTGCAATTCCAACTTGTTGTCATTATAACAAGTGTATGTCTATGAATTTAATAATTTTGTAGCTTTGGTGTTTTTTTATTTAGACTTTAGTACCTATAGTTTGATATTTTTAAACAACTTCATATTAAAAATTGCCAATTAGTTACTATAATTCATTAAAAGATAATTTTCTTTCAATTTTCGATTTTAGTTCTTTAAGAAATAATTTAATTTTAGTTTATAGAATACAAGATTTCCGAAAATTTCAAAATATTGCAGATTTTATAATATATTGTAAACAAAATTACTTGGTGGATAATATATAGGAAGCATTGAAACTTGCATTACCAAGAGAAGCTACACCCAGCTTCTTCTACGTCAACAGAAAGATCTTTTTCAAGTTTAAAAAATATAAAACTTAGACAGAATGTCTAGTTAGTCATAATTTATATTAAAAAGAAATAATGCAAGAACTCATTCTTTTTATGAAGATGTAATAAATATGTTTGCAACTAAAGAAATAAGTCTTAAAATAATTTTTGGTTTTATTTAAAATTTCCACGAGCCGCCACTGGTATATATGTACATTGTCTAGATTTCAAGAGATTTTAAATTTATTTTAATTAAACAAATTGCTAACCTTGTTTACATTGTTTTTTAAAGCTAAAAAATAAAAGTATGAAATGATATCCAGTGTTGCCACTTCAAAATTTTTAACCCGGTCAAATTCGAATATTTCGATTTTTTTCCAAAACAAAAAATAATGTAAATGGATTTTAGTAAAACTGAAATACTTAACAAAATGCATGTGAATTTGAATTAGATATATGTAAATAATTTAAAAACATTTACCTATGTATATAATTTAAAAACGTTAAGAATTAAAACATTAATTGTTAGCGTTTCTACAATTTTTAGTTATAATTCAACAAGATATTTTTTTTCAGATTTTCTTTTTCATATTTTCCTTTTTAAATTACAAAATAAACATACGCAATCATGCAAAAGAAACTTTTCCTTCAAAAGTACATTGACAGTGCCAAAATAGAAGATTTAAGCAGAGTTTTGCCGCCATTAGAAAAGATTGATAACTTTAAAACATCATGTCCTATACATTTATCAAACCACAATTTCAGATGTGCAGTTAAAAATTGCTTTAATGTATATATGTATCTCAAGAAAAAATTCTAAATTAAGACCTTCATACATATACAATATGAATTTAAATAATAAAACTACAAAAGTTCACTTCAACACAGATATCGAAATTCAAGTCATGTATTTATGGGACTATGCTTACAGAGCTGCTCGTAAAGGTCATTGGCATCAATACGCATGTGATAGAAGTAGATTTCAAAGACGCATTGAAAATGTTGGTATCACTATTTCTAGAATTTTAACATCTGATCATCGTAAAATTGTTAAAGCTTTTTCAGTTAAATAAAAATTATTTAAACACAGTAACTTCTTTGTTTTATTTTTATTTGTATGTTGATTATGAATAGGTACCAAAAGCAATTAACCATAGTTTTGATTTTTTTTTTTTTTTTTTTTTCATTCCTTACAGAAAACGATGACTTTTTTCTTCTACTTATTACATACATATAATATACATATATACATGCTGGACAGAAAACATGTTTTACATTTTAATGAACTTGCTATTTGTGATTGTGACTTAAAATTTTTTTTCTTTTCTTTTGACTTTATATTCTCTTTGCATGCTAATTTGCATACGCACATTGTATTGAAATATTTTTACTTACTACTTTTACATGATTCCCTATTACAATATAAACAACAAAAGTTGTTTAACTTACTTCTAAACCTGTCTGACCTAATTACCGGCACGATCGACATCAAGGTCACCTACTTTTAACATAACTTGACCTACTTCCGGGGTAATTAATCAAAATGTAGGTCAATACGCCAAACTATTGCTATCTCTTTCTGGCTCAGAATTCCCATGACAGAGTGCCAGGTTAACTACTATTGTTCGTCTCTAACAAGTTAATTTCATTTGTTTCCGAGTTAATTCGACTAAGGAAGTCTGCTACCTTATTTTCTCTTCCTTTTATATAATCAATTTTAATGTTGTATTCGCCTAATTGAAGTAACCATCGTTGTAGGCCAGGATTAATATCTTTACCGGTATTTTTAATGTGAAGCCACTTGATTGGTTTATGATCTGTTTGCAGATCGAACTCATTGCCAAACAAATATGGCCGAAAATATTTGGTTCCCCATACTATCGCTAAAAGTTCTTTTTCGATAGTTGAGTACCTTTTTTCGTGATCATTAAGTGTTCTGGATGCATATGCAACTGGGTGGCCTTCTTGTGTAAGAACGGCTCCAATTGCTAAATTACTTGCATCAGTAACAAATTTGACTTCTTACTGAAATCAGGATATCTTAAAATAGGATAATTTGTAATAACTTCTTTGAGTTTTTCAAACGCTGTGATATAGCTCGGATCATTTATGTTAATTTTACTTTCTTTTTTAAGATATTTAACTATAGGACCGGATATTTTGGCATAATCTTTTATAAATTTCCTATAATATCCAGTTATGCCTAGAAACGAATTAATTTGTTTTTGGGTGGTTGGCAGTTTAAAATTTTGTATGGTTTCTATTTTTTTTGGATTAGGCTTAATTCCTTTAGAAGTCAGAATGTGACCTAGAAATTTTGTTTCTTTTTTTAGAAAATTGCACTTATCTACCTGGATCTTTAGCCCAGCTTGTCTTAATTTATTAAAAATTATTTTTAAGTTGGTTAAATGTTCTTCTAACGAAGTGCTAAATATTAGAATATCATCCGAATAGACTACACATGTTCTATTGATATATTCTCTTAAAACCGTATTAATTAACCTTTGAAAGGTTGCTGGCGCATTTTTAAGGCCAAATGGCATTCTTAACTATTCGTAGTGGCCAAATGGTGTTGAGAAAGCGGTTTTCTTGCTGTCGGATTCTTTCATTAAAATTTGGTGAAAGCCTTTAGCAAGATCGAGAGTAGTAAAATACTGTGCTCTTCCAAGTTTATCCAATATACTGTCGATATTGGGTATGGGAAACTTATCATCCACAGTAACTTCATTTAGCTTCCTATAATCAATGACAACCCTCCATTTTTTTCACCGGAGTTGTCTGCCTTTTTTGGGACAATCCATAACGGACTATTGTAAGGGGAGTTATTTCTTTAATAATTCCCTGTTCAAGCATTTCTTGAATTTGTCTCGCAATCTCTTTTTCATGTATTTGTGGGTATCTATAAATTTTCGAGTAAATTGGTCTTTCTGTTGTAGTTGTTATTTCATGTCTTATCTGGTTCGTAAATGTTAGTTTTTCTCCTTCTTTGAAGAATAAATTTTCATTCCCTTTTAATAAATTTGTTAATTTCTCTTTTTCTTCTATATTTAAATGATCAAAATTAATTTTATCGAAAAGATTTTTTGAGACGGTTTTTTGTTTAAAGAACATATTTCGTTAAGTATATACGGATAATTATATTCTTCAAACAAAATTTTAATATTATTTACTTCTATGAATTTACTTTCTAAATTTATTTTAGCCTTAAAAGGTACTAAAAAGTTTTGACCCATTATTGCATCATAATTTTTGTTTTTTAAATCTATATATAATAGGTTATATTACCAAACAATTTAAATTCTTTTGGCATGGATGTTATTATTTTTCTGGTAATTTTATTCGTGCCATTAATGTTTGAATAATAAACTATTTTATTTAATTTTTCTTCTTTATATTCGTTAAGAATATTTGGTTTAATGACACTGGTAGCTGATCCAGTATCAATAAGACATTTGATTTGTTGGTTACCTAAAGTAATTATTATAATAGGTATTTTTGGTTCCGAGGCATTTATTGAAAATTTACGTCTTGGTCTTTATTTAAATTACCAATTTCCATTGCGTCATTTTGATCTGAACTTCTTCTAGTTTGGTTTGAAAAAATGATATGAATTAGGAGTTTTATTTTGAGAATGATATTGACCAGAAACATTGTGTTGATTAGTGTTAAAATTATTTTTAAAATTTTGATTATTGTTTTGGTAATTATTTGACCTACTGTTAAAATTTTGATTATTATTATAATATTTATTATTATCATTAGTTTTATTATAATTATTGAAACCGGTGTTAAAGTTATTCGTGGAGTTTTTGTTATTTGAAAAACTGTTATTATTATGAGAAGGTTTATTTACTTGGAAGGAACTATTAAAACTATGAGAAGGTTTATTTAAATTTAAGCTGTTATTATAATTTCTAGAACTCTTACTGTTAAACGCTTGATTTTTTAGTTTAAAGGAAATAAATTTCTTACTTTGTTTTTCTACCGCATCTTCGTTATCTAAAAGTTTAAGTTTTTCAAATTTATTATATATTTCAATTAAGCTAGAATTTTCAGGTATATTACCTCTTAAAAAATCATGAATTTTACTACTTACAATATCTACTAAATATTTTTCACTATTTTTAGGATGATATGTTTCAGGTTTCATATCATCAAATTCATACAACTCATTAAGTTTATAATTTATTTATCTTACGTTACTAAAAAGTTCTCTTAAAGAACTTACCTTTAATGATCTGCATTGATCCAGTAATTATGCATAATTATATTGGGGGCGGAAATGTAGTTTTAATTCCTGTTTAACTTCGTCCCAATTTTTATTTTAAATTTTAGGTTTATTTTAAAAAATTTTCTTTTTTTTTTTTTTTTTTTTAAATTTTATCTTTAGATAAAATTCTTTTTTCCGACTGCGCCAGTTACGTTTTCTATATGTGTAGGTTCTTTAGAACATAAATGAAAATGATATCGTTTTTTTAGTCTTGTCTTAAGACTCCTTTTTATTTTTGCTAATTTTAACTTATATTAAAAATTACAAATAAATTATTGTTAAGATAACCATTTCTTAATATTATAAAAAACATTATTGCTAATCGAAATGCTAATCCAGTGTTTTTTTTTATTAATTTTGTTCAAACTTAATTAACCATAGTAAATTAACGGAAATGCTGAATTACATTTCTTTTATTGATTAATTCATTCATAAAAGTTGAATGAATTAATTTTAGCTTTTATTAATCAAGGTTGAATGATTATGTAACTCGCGTGGATTTTGGTTAGGCCCTAAGTAACAAATCATTTAAATTACAAATTATTTTTTTAAAAAAGATTATTTGTTTTTATTTTTTTCAATTTTTTGCAAATATATATTTTTTAATATCATTACTCTCAAACGTAATGGCAACTACAGAATATATTTCAGAAGTCGGTTTTTTATTTTACAAAAAACTTAACAAAAAGCAACAACAATTTACGATTTACAAAAAATATTTTTTTAATAAACAAAAAATAAATACAGTACTGTTCGGTTATAACGACCATGATGGGATGAAAAATTTTCGTCAATAAACAAATGTCGTTTTAAAAGAATGCTATTAATTTTGAAAACTTAGTATAAGAATTGAACATTATAGAATGTGCTAATTCTAGAATGGATACTTTGAACTCATTTGCTAGAATTTTATTTGATGTGTCAGTCTCAAGCCTATGTATAGTGCTTTTTCTTCTATTGAAATATTTTTTTGTATTTTTGGTGCGTTATTGTTTTTTTGTTTTTTTTGTATTCAAAACTAAATAAAAAACACTTAAAAACGCTTGGCGATTAAGCAACATAATTAGATAAAATAAATTTAAATAAAAGAAATATCAATGTAATAAAAAACTTACATTTATAGGTAAAATTTAATTCTTTGGCAAAAAGTGTAAAGTTTATTATAATTAAAATTGAACCGAGTTTGTTATAAATGAAAACTACTGTATAAATCAAATGTATTGCTTTCATTCGAACATAACTAATTTTTTTTTCACTTTTTAAGATAAAAAAAAAATAAAAAAAAAATTTTAAAAAAATTTAAAACTCCTTGTTCATTGAATATTACTAAACAAAAAAAAGAAAGATATACATAAGTCGGCGTCTATAATATTTTGATTTAGATTTAACTGCGAGTTACAACCGAAAATGAATTACATTTACACAGAAAGTCGGCGCATAATATCATAATATCATAAGCATCAACTTTTAACAGCGTGACCGTTAAATTCAAATTTACGTGAAATTAAAAACGGGTTTTCACCTGAAAAAACGCAATATTCTAAAAACAAAATATCATTGTAATATGAAAACAAAAAAAACCTTTCTTTTGGTTGTTGTTCATTAAAATTGGTCAAATAGTTTACTCAGAAAAGAGATGCTTATATTTTTATGGGAAAAAATAAGCCGATAAAATATTATGATATATGTATATGTATATAATGAAATTAGAAATAGTTCTTATTTAGGAAAAGTTTTGTTTTAATTGACCTTCCGTCATTCTGTGACGGACCAACAGCTAGTTAGTAAGAATTGTTAATATTTTTTATTTGATAAATGAATTATAAAATTGTTTTAGTATTATAAAGTTAATTTGGTTAGCTATGTTTTACGATCAAGCTAATAAAAGCTTTTGTGGTTTTAAAATGACTTATGGACTTCTCAGTAAATTTGAACCAAATAGGTGTAGGGTATTTCTAAATCGGTTGCACCGACTGACTGTTTCTTTACTTTTTTTTTTTAACCTTAAACAAACAAACATACAAACAAACTTTCGCTTTTATATATATAGATTACTGTTAAATTTATTATTACTCTTAAATCATTTTTAGCACATTTTCAAAAAATTTTGTAAAAATGTGCTTACATAGTTTCACTCTGTCCATCCCTTTTTATCTACGGCCGACTACAAAATATCAGCAACGGGTAGATATTGTAATAAAAATATTAGTTTAATGTTAAAACTTTTTTCACCCAGAGGAACTTAAAACTTAAAACTAGGTCATGTTGTCTACCAAATTGTGTTTGACAGAACTAATTTGATACAAATCAAAGGAATTAAGTCCATCATTGATTCAGAGCTATAGGAAATATTATCAAAAATAAAAAATTTTAGGTTCACACGAAAACCATTTGATATTGGAAAGGTTAAAGTCGCCCAAATAACCAAATTGTCTGAGCTTTCCAATTAATCATGTATTATTGTGGTGATTTGAATAAGTTCACTACAATACTCAACCTTATCGAGAGTCAAAGGAAGGATGTAAGTCATCAAGATGAATAATTTTGACTGGATGAATAAGATTTGGAAGCCAGTAGCTTCAAATGGGCGAGATGTTGATATGTTAAAAACTTTGTTTTACACTGTCGATTTGACATTCAACAAAACCCCACCTTCACATTGGCCAAGAGAGGAAAAAATCTATATTACGATAAATAACAAAATAATTTGTAAAAAATTCCTATTGATATTTTTATGTTTTTCTTTGTTAATGAAAGAACGGTTATTGTTTTTGCTAATCATCTTTTGATTTGAGTATTTCTTTTGGAGTTTTCATTACTGTCAATTTAGTGCTACTTTCAACAATTCCATGGCTATCAGTTTTATTACTATTATTATTTTTATTTTATAATGATTATTAATGTTATTATTGTTACTGCTTATTATTATTTTTATCGTTATTATCAATTATCGTATTTTTATTCTCAACAGATCTACAACTCGACTTAGCAATTAAAATATCAAGTTCATCCTATTGTGTAACACCTTCTGACGAAGCTAAGAAGGGTGATTTCAATTGAATCAAGTCATCACTTCGTGACTCTAATCCAGGTCGTACAACCAAATTAAACACTTGTATGATTTGTGATAGAGTCGTTAATTTTATTCATGGGGATGGGAATTTTATCGTAACTTCATACTTTGTCAAAATTACCCGTTAGTGATTCAAATGAGACAGCCAGACTCTGAAAAAGTTTTTTTATTAAACTGCACTTTTGACGGAGTTTTTAAATTGAGAGCTATATTTTAAGGCAGTCTTCACAGTACCAGACCAGTCCCGGGAAACATTTAATTTTGTCAACTATGGCCCTGTCAGACCTTTACACTTAAGATGGTACAGCTCCTCGCGAATGCTCGAACATACCACTGACGGTTCAGAATTTATTTCGCGGCAAGCTGGCACTTATAAATTTTATTGTTTTTTTTATTTATATTTATCAAATAAAGAAAAAAAATGAGATTAAAATTAATAAAAAAATAAGAAATGCAAAAAAAAACAAAATATATCAATAATATCAATATTCAAAAATATGACACAAATAACAAAATATTCATCACATGTGTTTTTATATAAAAATATAAAAACAACAAGTGATGAAAAAAACCAAGGGTTTTAAAAGAGCACATTTTCAAAATAATATACTGTTTCATACTAAGTATTTTATTGGATTATAATATTGAAGCTTCAACATCAACTTTTAATTTAGGAAATATAAACGTTGGTGACTAAGTTACTGCTAACTTATAAAAACTGTAAATTTTTAGTTTTTGAGTCCTAGTAGCCTATGGGAAAGGTTTCCAAATTTTTCAAGAATATTATTGTATATATTTATGGATGTATTGTAAATTGGATTAAGGCCATGTAAATTTCTACCTGCTTCAAATCTCAGCTGGTTATTTGTTCTTGTGTTATAATTGTGTATTTCATTGTTTTTCAGCAGAGTAGTATTTGACTTTATTTTGTTATTGCTTATATTATGTATGTGAACTACTTGCAATAAGTTTCTATAGTCTTTTAACTTTAGAATATTATGGTTTTTATGAATTTTATTTGTTGATGTTCTGATGTCATACGAATACAAATTTTTGATAACTTTATTTTGAATTTTTTGTAGTTTATTTAGATTTTTCAAGTAAGCATTTCCCCATATTTCAATTCCATAAGTTAGTACGCTATGGAAGAGACTGTAATATTGTTTGTATATTCCATTTTAGATCATCATCAATTGTAATTCCCAGATATTTATAATGTTTTACTCTTACGATTTCCATATTATCATAAAGTACTCTGATATTCGACTTTCTATCATTTACTAACAAGTATTTAGTTTTGTTAATATTGACTGTTAACTTGTTAACTGACATCCAATTATGTATTGTAAACATATCTTCATTAATTAGTTTATTCAAAGCTTTTATATTATCTGCTGAATATAGTATAGCTATGTCACCTGCATACAAAGAGAAAGTACCTTTTAAGTTTTCTTTAGACAAGCTACTAATGTAACATAAGAATAATATTGGACCTAAAGAGCTACCTTGTATTACGCCTTATGCTGTTTGAATCTGACTGCTTTTTATATTGTCACACTGAGCATACTGTTTTTGAAATAATGTTTAAACCAATTGTATTCAATACTTAATATTCCACATTCGAATAATTTTGTTAAAAGTATCTTTCTGTCAACTGAATCAAATGCCTCTGTCAAATCGAAAATACCATTGCTACTTGTTTGCCTTTATTGATTTCGGTTTGAGTTTTAGATATAAAATCATATAATGCCGTATTGGTATTTGACGATTTAACAAACCCATATTGATTGTTACATATTAGTTTATTATTTGTAAGAGATTCAGTTAGTTGATTGCAAATATATGCTTCAATTAACTTACTAATTATAGTAGATATTGCAATGAGTCTGTAATTTATTACCTCATTCTTATCTTTATTATTAATTGAAATAATTTTACTCAGTTTTAATTCATCTGGTATAGTGGAATTTTTCAACGATGAATTTATAAGTGTAGTTATTGGTGTACCTAGTTCATTATTTAAATGTTTAATGATTGTAGATGAAATTCTTTCTGCACCAAGGGTATTCTTCAATGAATTTATTAGTTTAATTGTGCCATTACTATTGATTTCCCTAAATTTGAATGTGTGATTTGTTCTTGCTTTAGGTGTATAAATTGAGTCAAATCGTTCTACCATTTTATACCCAATTGAACCAAAAACTGTAATTTAAAGTATTTATTTATAAAGCATCTACTACACGTTAGTCTAGGATCTAACCGAAGATCTAACGTCTCCCAAAATTTCAAGACCCTAGCTTGAACCGTTTCGAAGATATGTGGGGAAAAAATATTGCAAAAATTGAGCTTCGCATAATGGTAAATTTTAGTACCTTGCCATACGGTATATACCTTGCCATACGGTATATACCTTGCCATATATTTTAACAATATATTTTTGTGAAGCCTTAAAAGCAGCTCTCTTTTGCCGTTTTTAGATTATTTAGAAATATAGCTAACAGAACCCTTGTTATACCAATTTAAATATAAAAAAAAATCAAAGAAAAACCTTTGACACATGTTGAAACATAATTAAAGAGCTTTCAATTTTGTATATCACTAAAAAAATATTTGAACAGATACTTAAGTTACAGGTGTTTATAAATAGCAAATTTTCAATTTTCGAGCCCTTATAGCTCCTAAACATGGGGCTTGACAAAAAAATGTTGTTAACCGACTTCTACTTATTTCTGAGGATCTAACTTCTTCCAAAATTTCAAGACCCTAGCTTGAACCATTTATAAGATTTGATTGGCCAAAAATTTTGCATAAATTGAGTTTTGCATAATGTTAAATTTTAGACCTTATAGCAACTCCAAACTTTTACCTTTTAAAAATATGAAGTTTGTAAAACCAGCTATCTTTTGCCGTTTTCAGCTTGAAAATACACCTAATAGAACTCTTGTTATAACAATTTGAATATAGGGCTTTTTCCAACTTTAGAAGACTGTAGCTCCGTAACGGGAGGGGCTGCAGAAAAAAAATCTTCTACGAATTTATTTTTTTTGCAATATCTACCCGTGGTTAAAATTTCTTTACTCTATTTAAAACGGTGTAAAAGTTTTTGTAAACATACGGACGGACGGACGGACAGAGTGAAGCTATATAGGCACATTTTTATAATTTTTTTTTAAAATGTGCTAAAACCAACTTTTATTTTAGTTCTTAAAGTGAAGTAATTTTTTTTCTGTTTTGAACAGAAAATCCTCTAACTCACACTTAATTAAAAGTTATCGCAAAACTCGCATTAAAAATATTTTTATAATTTATCGAAAGAAATAAAAACAAATTTTCTTTATACTTAACTTTGCTATTCTTATATATTTATATATATATTTATATATATCTTATATATATATTCTATTCTATATTTATAACTTCACTTTAAACAATCAAGCAAAAATAGAATATTTCCCGTTTGATTGAGAAAAATTTTTATGTAAAAAACTTTTGTTTAATGCTTTAGTTAAATACTTGTATCGCCCTGTGCTCGAATTTCGAGCTTTTTGTGCTTTTAATAAAATGTATGGCAACAAAGTTGTCAACAATTCTTGCGTTTGAAATTTGCTTAAAAAAAATATTTATAATTTTTTCAAATATAAAAACGTTTTTAAGTATTGTTGAATTTTATTTCTATAGCTTAACGCGCTATAAAGAGAGTATAATTTTGTACACTTATTACACAAAAAAATATATAATGTTATTTGATGATTTTTCTAAACAAATACATATGTATACATATTTACTGAAGTCAAGTAGCCAAAATTCGAGTTAATGCTGTCCTACATGTAGAAAACTATACTTTTTTCTAAACAATTTAGTACGAACTATGTTGTATGTATTCTGTATCCTAATTAAAAAGCTTATTCATAGAGCATAATATGTACAACAAAATTTAACATACCTATCATAATTCATAAGTAAATAAGTAAAGTACTTAGTATTGTATTACAATTGAAGCTGCCAAAATACAAAATAATAGTTAAGTTTACAGAAGTCGAGATTTCTTTTAAAAACACAATTTTAAGATTTATAACATATCTAAAAAGATATTAAAAAAAAACTAACTAATCAATTAAAAAATTAATAAATTTTTCCTCCCCTTATTCCATTTTTAAATTTTAGGCAAATAAGCACTACATTTCAATAATAAAATCTGAAATTTTTACTACAAATGTATGTACATATACAAAAAATGGTTCTGAATTATTTACTTTACTTTATATTATACCTATTTGTCTAGGAGTAAACTACTCTTTTTACAGCTACACCACACCGCCTCTTGAAAAAAAGTAGATGAAAGGAGTAGATAATTAAATACATATTTATTTTATCTAAATTAAAGAATACGACGTACAATTTTTATACGGCAGTACGTCAATATGTCTACATACATTTTGAAATTTTTTCAATATAAGATATTTTTTAAAACATAATCTTAGAAATATAAGAAAAACCATTTGTCAATTTGTAAATTTTAAAAATCCGATTACAGTACATCGCGTTACGCGTATTTTGGTTGCTCTCATATAAATTCATATACCAATTTATTTGTAAATGTTTTGACAGAAATTATACGTCAACTTTTATTTAAGTTGAAGATTATTTTTTAGTTTTTTTTTGCGAACATATTATAGGTATTTTCAATTATTTTGAATGTATTGTTTTTAAAAAATTATTAAAATTATATTTTATTTTGAAAACTTAATCGTAGCAACATCAGAAAAAACAATTACAATATTTTTATATGCTTTGTCAAATTTTAAAATTTTAAATTCCGAAGTACAGTATATAACATACCTACTTATTTCAAAATTTTTTGACAGAAACTGCACGCCGTACGCATTTATTCTGGTTGATCCCTAAAGAACACATAATTTTTCTTAAGAAATGTAATTTTTTTGTTTCTGCAAACATATTATACTTAGGTATTTCAATTATTTTGAATATAATGTAATGCATTTTTTAAAAAAATATATAGGTATTTTTAAAAACAATATTATTTTAAAATATTTTATTTTTGGAACAATAACAACATAAGAAAAAACAATAACATTTTTATATGCTTTGTCAATGTTTAAATTTTAAAAATTCGAGGTATAGTATAGGTACAGTAAGTTATTCTCATGTAATATCATGTACTAAACTACTAATTTACAACTTTTTGTTAGCAATTACCATAAGCGTTGCTTTTGGTTAGGTCCTAAGGAACAAATCATTTAAATTACAAATTATTTTTTTAAAAAAGATTTTTCGTTCTTAATTTTTTGCAAACATATTTGATTACAACATTTGTTATACAGCTCTCAAACGTAATAACAACTACAGAATATATTTCAAAAGTCGGTTATTTTATTATTATAAAAAACTTAACAGAAAGCATCAAGCATTTACGAAGTAGCAAAAAAATTTTGAAAGCAAAAAAAAAAAAATACATACAGTAGAGCTCGCTTATAACGACCATGAAGAGACAGAAAATATTCGTCGTAATAAAAGAATGTCGTTTTAAAAGAATGCTGTGAATTTTGAAAAATTAGTATAAGAATTGAACATTGTAGAATGTGCTAATTCTAGAATGGGCACTTTGAACTCATTTGCTAGATTTCTATTTGATATGTCAGCCTCACCTCAATGTATACTGCTTTTTCTTCTAATGTATTTTTTTTTTGTATTTTTGATGCGTTATTATGATTATACCCGTACGACTATATAGTCATTATACCCGTATGACTATATAGTCAAAGGGTATAATAAATTTGCCATTACGTTTGTGACGCAGAGAAGGAGGGGGGGTAGATATAGACTCAAGTGTATGGATCGGATCAGAATCGAAAAATAAATCGATTTAGCTATGTATGTCCGTCCGTCCGCACGATAACTCAAAAACTAAAGGAGCTAGAATCTTGAAATTTTCGCAAATTCATTTTTTTGCAATAGCCGTCATCGCTATTTAAATCCAGCCATTTTGGTCCATGGGTTCGGGTAGCTGCCATACAACTTCTTTTTTTATATGAGTATTTCTCTGTAGCTATTACAACTGCGTGTCTGAAATTTTGCCAAAAGTAGTTTAGTTTAATGGCCAAAGTTTCTGCAAAATTTGGTTGGTCTCCTGCAGTGGGTTCGTGTAGCTGCCATACAACTTCCTACTTTATATAAGCATTACTCTCCACCTAATGAAGCTGGGTGTCTGAAATTTTGCCAAAAATAGTTAAGTGTATTGGCCAAGGTTACAGCAATATTTGGTTGGTCTATTGCAGAGGGTTCGAGTAGCTGCCATACAACTCCTTCTTTTATATGAGTACTCCACTAAACCTAATAAAGTATGTTTGAAAAACTGCCAAAAGTAATTAACCGGATGATATAATGTATATGTTACGGTCATACGGGTATCCCAGAGTTGACACAGTCTACCCTACTACACTCTTCCTCGTTTTTTATTTAAAATACTAAAATAATCACCAAGCAACATTATTAGATATAATAAGTTTAAATACATTTTTAGGTAAAATTTAATTCTTTGGCAAAAAGTGTAACGTTTATTATAATTAAAATTGAACAGAGTTCGTTAAAAATGAAAACTACTGTATAAACTAAATGTATTGCTTTCATTTCGAACAGAACTCATTTTTATTCACTGGAATTTTAGAGAAATAAAGAAAAAAAAAAAAAAACAAAAACAAAAAAAAAATTTTAAAAAAGTTTCAATCTCCTTGTTCATTGAACATTTGAACTAAACAAAAAAAAGAAAGACATAAGTCGGCGCATATAATAGTTTGATTGAGCTGCGAGTTACAATTGAAAATGAATTACTTTTACCCAGAAAGTCGTTCATAATATTAGAGTCATAAGCCTTAACCTTTAACGGCGTGACCGTTAAATTAAAGACGGGTTTTCACCTGAAAAAACGCAATATTCAAAAAAAAAAAATATCATTGTCCTATGTAAACAAAAAAAAACCTTTCTTTTGGTTGTTGTTTCATTAAAATTGGTCTTATAGAGTACCCGGAAAAATTAAGTTAATATTTGTATGGGAAAAAATAAGCCGATTAAATATTATGATATGCACATATAGTGTAAATATTGCAAAATCTTAATCTTTATACAAGCAAAAAAGGTTTTTCTTGTACTTAAACACAAAGTACAAACAAAATTTTTTTAATTTAAAAAGTTTAATATTAACCACATTATTTTCACAAGAAAAATTTTTTCTTAATAATAATGTTAATGGGATAATTTCATTAATCTTTGTTATTTTGATTTCTTAATTAATAATATTATTTTTATTATAAATATGTTTCTTTGATTATTATTACTTTTTGGTTAGTTACTTTTGTTGCTATGGTTAAAGTATTTATTATTTTATAATTGTGTTATTTTTATATTTTTATTATAATTTATAAGGATTACTAGCAGATGTACGCGGCGTTGCCCGAAGTTTTTCAAAATTTAAATTTATATTTTACTAGCAGATTTATGTTTTGTCGAATTCTTTTAACCCTTTGCGAAACAAAAACTTTAAAAAACTTTTTGCAAAACAGTTTGAACGATTATCTCTAAATTTTCTATACGTGGTGCTTCTTCACAATTTGGTTGACAATTTGGTGCTTCTTGACGATAAAGTTGAGGATGCTCGGTTTCCGGTGAATAATGTTAACTGAACTAAAATTTTTTTTTTTTACTATTAATTAATAACTAGCTAATACCCGGTGCGCGTTACTGCGCCTCTCAATGGAGGTTTAACTGACGTTGATGTTACTGCAAAGAGTTAATACAAAAATTACACACGGTTTACAAATGTAAATTTTAAAATGTATGAAAGCAATCTTTTTAAAACAGTTTTTCTAGGATTATTCTAGTAATTTTTGAAACTTTCTGTAATTCAAAGTAGTGCAAACTACTTTCCGAAATTTGACGTAATTTACTTCCAAAAAAATTTTTTTGACCAATCGTAGGATCGACTGTTAACAGACTCAACACCATTTTCAAGTTGCTTCACACATATAAAATTTGAGGTCAACCGGTCAAATCGTTTCTAATTTAGAGTTAAGTAACGCAAAAATCTATTAAAAGCCACTGTGCCCCATTGGGTTAACGGAACTCAACTTTGTCTTTGGGCAAAGCAGTATTGCGCAAAATTCGACACAATTTGCTTCCAAATCTTTTTTTGCCAATTGTCGAGCCGGCATGGGTTAACAAATTCCAAGTCTTTTAAAAGAGTTAACTTCATTCTCAAAACGGAACATATATACAAAATTTGAAGAAAATATAGGTTAAGCCGTTTCTAATTTAAAGTAAAGTAACCAAAAAATTTATAAAATTGTTGGGCCGCAATGGGTTAATGAAACTCAACAAAATTTTTTTTTGACTTTCTTTTTAGCCAAAGCAGTGTTTTGTAAAATAGAACAAAATTTGGACCCAAAATTTTTTTGACCAACCGTCGGCCCGACATGGGTTAAAAAATTTCAAAGCTGTTAATAGTGTCAACTCAATTCTCAAGGAGCATCACGTATACAAAATTTAAAGTCAATTGGTCAAACCGTTTTCATTTTAGAACAAAGAAAGTTAAATACTTGCACCACAGCCCCAACTTTGCGGTCCGTTAGAGCAAAATTTTTGGGCCACGATTTCTTTCCGTACCCAAAAGTATCTATATACAAATTTTCATATAAATCGGCTGCGAAGTTTAGGAGTCTATTCACTACATCCAAACTAACTTTCGCTTTTATATATATAGATTATGAAAAATTTCAATCGAAATTTGATAAATTTGTTGAAAAATTGCTAGAATAATCCTAAAAAACTCGTTTTAAAAAAATTACTTTATTACATTTTAAATTAACATGTACACCATGTGCAATTTTTGTGTTAGCTTTTTTCTATAACATCAATTTAAATTAAATCTCCATTGAGAGGTCAAAAAGGTATACTTAATTTGTAATTATGTCATTATACTATATCAATAGTAGTTTACTTGAATTGCTACGTTTGAATAAAATCAAGTCGATGATTTAGAAAAGGTTTAAAAATCTGCTTCTCAACTTTTATTTTGTTTTGTACTTAAATGAAAGTTCTACTACGCTCTTCCTCATTTTTTTATGATTTTATGAGAGAAATGTAGGCTTCTTTTTTGGAAAAAATGTTTTAAAAGACTATGTGTTTAAGCATAATTGAAATTTAAACATACGAAATTGAATTTTTTGATTTTTAGATTTTATTGGAAAACAAACTGCAATTTTACACTGAAATCTATTTATAAAGAACAGCAACTGCAAAGTATATAACAAACATAAGTCTTTGTTTGTTTGAAAAAATGTAGAGAAGGAAAATGTTATGTTATTTAAATTTAAGAATATTATTATTTGAATTCCTTATTAGCTTTATTTTTATTACTATTAATATTATCTCATTTAGCTTTTGTACTATTAGAGGAGAGTAAAAAACTTAGTCTTATTAATTAAGTGACCTTTTGGAATAAAGGAATATTTACTTGCGTCAATACTAAAAATTTGAAAATTTCATTGAATCTGTGTGTAAAACACTTAAACAGGTCAAAACCAAATTAACCGGCAGGCCTTTATAATTAAAATGCTGGTACAAAATTTCAATAAAATTCATTTAATCGTTTAAGCAAATAAAATTTACAGAAAACTTCATGGCATCGTCGTGGAGACCTGTAAAAGTGAACACAATTTTGTAACACAAAATTTTTTGGATGCTCGCCGCGCCAAAATGGGTTGATTCATTCCAACCAACTTTATGCAACTAATTCCGGTTTCTAAGAGGAACATGTGTGCAAAATTTTAAGACAATCGGTCAAGCCGCTTCAACTCGATATCAAAAAAACGAAAAAGCTTAAAACGGCTCTGGAGCCGCAACTTGTAAACTTGTAAACTATAGATTATCTAATATATAAAAATTAAAGTTTGTTTGTTTGTTTGTCAATTTGACAGGGTTTACTTCTTGTTTTATGTCAATAGTAAACTTGAATGGCCAACGGCTGAATAAAATATAGTCGATGTACTAGAAGAGGTTTAGGGAGCTGCTTTTCAACTTATTATTTGTTTTGTACCTAACTGAAAGTTCTACTACACTCTTCCTCGTTTTTTATGATTTTATGAAGGACAGCCCTTCTTTTGGACTGTAAAATCAACCTGTAAAATTGGATACAAATCGGAAACAAAAAAAAAATTTTTGGAAACACACTGTGCCGAAATCGATTAATATATTCCTACCAACTATAAACAAACAAACAAACAAACAAATTTTCATCTTTATATATTAGATTTAGTCTTCTTTGGATTAAATTACAAAAAATTTATAACTATTACTCTTATAAACTTTAAAATGTACGTATAAATATTTTTTTTGTTTTTGTAAATTTTGATTGTGCAAAGTCAATGTTGTGAACACCAACTTAAGACACAGAAGTTGAAAAAATTTAATGCAAATTTGAATGAAAAAGGAGTATTGGAATAACAGTAAGGTAACAAAAGTAAGTAAACATAGCCCTGAGCAAGTATTTATCTAAATATTTAAATTAGTGTATGGTCATAATAAATGAACTATATTTGCTGGCAAAACATATATTTAAGGACAATACGTGGCAATGTAAACATGTGTGGCAGTTATCCGAAGCACTACTTTTACTCCTCGCAAATTAAGAGGAATGACAAATTTATAAAGATAACAGGACAGGACACTCTTATACCGAATTTCATGTTTCAATCCGTAACAATTTGATGAACAATTCCGATTGATTCCGAATTTCAGAGACTCAAAAGAAAGGATATCTATACCTTTGCACCAAATTTGTAGCTTTCATATTTTTTTTCAAGTTACATACTATCTTGGTGAGGTACTTGAACCCCCACTCCAATTGACCCTATAAGAAAATAGCAATAAATGCTCTTGTAACAAATTCGAAGATTTTATATATATTAATTGGTTTTGGAATTATGCTAAATAGTCTTATTAAATAGTCAATTAAAAGCTTCCAGATTCCGAATCTGCTAAATAGTCTTATTAAAAGCTTCCAGATTCCAAATCGAGAGATTTTATGGTTGGCTTCATATCCAGAGTTATAGGCTTTTTTTAAAATATCCACCTTTTAGTAGTATTATGTAATATAATTTTGAGATCGCTTTTCTAATTATGTTGGGGTTTTTTTTAGAAAAGAAATTTGTTATAATAAATAACCATTTTAATAAAGTATTTTTTTTTTTTTGTTAAGTTTATGTACATAAACATTACATTAGCAAAACATTAATGTTAGAAATCACTTTTAAACCTTTTCATAGCTTAAAAAATTAACAAAAAGAAATTTGTTAGTCTTGATGAAATTTTAACTGTAGGTTTTTTTTTTTTTTTTTTTGTCCTTATTACTCCTCTTGGGAGCATAGGATATCTACTAGGCATCTCCATCTGCTTTTTTCTTATCCGAGGCTCTGCTTTGTGTTTCGAATGGTTTTTTTCCTTTTTTCAATTAAGTAAATGATTGGTCTACTGTAATCTATCTACAAGATGTCGCTTCTTACTTTTTTTTTTTTCCCTAGTGTCATCTATCGGTCAAGTAGAGAAACCGTGTCATGTTTTAGGTGCGTACTGCCATTGTAATTGCATATGACAGTTGCAATTACATTGTCGTTCAATTACATATAGGTTATTGTTTATTCAGTATTAATTATTAGATTATAGAGTATAGCTGGAAACACGATTATAGGTATATTTTTATATTATTTCTTACTAATTATTTATTATTATATTTTTAGGTATAGAATTATTATATTATAATTTATTATATATTAATTTATTATAATTATTAATTTTACTGGATATGGTATCTCCCACCAGGACTCGAACCCGGGACTGCCACAGTGTTTAGATTGCAAGATTGCACTCTAACCACCTAGGCTAAGGAGGAGATAACTGTAGGTTAGTAGAACTTAAAGTACGGCAGGGCTTGCGTATGCGTGAAACCTGTCCATGGGTTTGAATTGAGGACCTTTTAATCGTTCTAAAGGCTAACGAACATATATAAAAAATCACGATACTCAACAAGTAATAACACTACCTTCATAAAATTTGTGCAGCAATTTACTAATGATGAAACTACGACGGGGATTGCGTACGGTCGAGATCGGACCATGGGTTCGTACCCTAGAACTTTTTGATCGAATTCAATCCAAACAAGCATAATTCCGAAACGAATGATGATAGAACGTCCAAATTTTGTAACAGGGTGTCTCTTCCTACTCTCTTAGTGTCCTTGAAATTTGTAACAAATTGGACTAGATGTTATGAGACCTCCCACACAATTCCGTAAACCTTAAAGCATATCTTCGAAATTAATAAAGATAATAACTTAAAACAAATGCTTATCATCGAAATTAATAAAAACTAGGAACTTAAAATAAAGATAGAACGTATCAGTTGTGTACAAGAGTTAACTAATATTAAAAGCACAGCGGGGACTGCTTATAGGCGAAATCGGAACATCGGGGTCGGATTCTGGAACCTTTGATCAGGTCAAGGGCTAACGAACATATATTCAAAAACACAATAACCCAAAAACTAAAGCGTCATTTTGATGAAATTTAAACTCTAGGTTACTAGTAATGAAAGTACCCCAATAATTGTTTATGGTCGAGATCGGACAATGGTTTCGGATTCTAGAGGTTGTTGATCGAATGGAGGCCAAACGTGCATAGTTCCGAAAACAAAGAAGATAGAATCTTAAAATTTGGTGCATAAGTGTTTTTTCTTATTTTCTTTGTGTAGGTAAAATTTAGGGGTTTGCGTACTACTCCCGTTATTCCAAAGACTTTAAAGCATATATTTGAAATTAAGAAAGATAGTAACTTAAAATTGATATAGAATATTCAAATTTGGTATAACGGTGCTATGTTATTTTCCAAGAGAAATTTGATAAATTTGTTGAAAAATTGCTAGAATAATCCTAAAAAACTCGTTTTAAAAAAATTACTTTATTACATTTTAAATTAACATGTACACCATGTGCAATTTTTGTGTTAGCTTTTTTCTATAACATCAATTTAAATTAAATCTCCATTGAGAGGTCAAAAAGGTATACTTAATTTGTAATTATGTCATTATACTATATCAATAGTAGTTTACTTGAATTGCTACGTTTGAATAAAATCAAGTCGATGATTTAGAAAAGGTTTAAAAATCTGCTTCTCAACTTTTATTTTGTTTTGTACTTAAATGAAAGTTCTACTACGCTCTTCCTCATTTTTTTATGATTTTATGAGAGAAATGTAGGCTTCTTTTTTGGAAAAAATGTTTTAAAAGACTATGTGTTTAAGCATAATTGAAATTTAAACATACGAAATTGAATTTTTTGATTTTTAGATTTTATTGGAAAACAAACTACAATTTTACACTGAAATCTATTTTTAAAGAACAGCAACTGCAAAGTATATAACAAACATAAGTCTTTGTTTGTTTGAAAAAATGTAGAGAAGGAAAATGTTACGTTATTTAAATTTAAGAATATTATTATTTGAATTCCTTATTAGCTTTATTTTTATTACTATTAATATTATCTCATTTAGCTTTTGTACTATTAGAGGAGAGTAAAAAACTTAGTCTTATTAATTAAGTGACCTTTTGGAATAAAGGAATATTTACTTGCGTCAATACTAAAAATTTGAAAATTTCATTGAATCTGTGTGTAAAACACTTAAACAGGTCAAAACCAAATTAACCGGCAGGCCTTTATAATTAAAATGCTGGTACAAAATTTCAATAAAATTCATTTAATCGTTTAAGCAAATCAAATTTACAGAAAACTTCATGGCATCGTCGTGGAGAACGGGTTAATCGAACTTAACTAAAATTTTTTGCAGTCTGTCTTTTGGACTGCAAATTCAACCTGTAAAAGTGAACACAATTTTGTAACACAAAATTTTTTGGATGCTCGACGCGCCAAAATGGGTTGATTCATTCCAACCAACTTTATGCAACTAATTCCGGTTTCTAAGAGGAACATGTGTGCAAAATTTTAAGACAATCGGTCAAGACGCTTCAACTCGATATCAAAAAAACGAAAAAGCTTAAAACGGCTCTGGAGCCGCAACTTGTAAACTTGTAAACTATAGATTATCTAATATATAAAAATGAAAGTTTGTTTGTTTGTTTGTCAATTTGACAGGGTTTACTTCTTGTTTTATGTCAATAGTAAACTTGAATGGCCAACGGCTGAATAAAATATAGTCGATGTACTAGAAGAGGTTTAGGGAGCTGCTTTTCAACTTATTATTTGTTTTGTACCTAACTGAAAGTTCTACTACACTCTTCCTCGTTTTTTATGATTTTATGAAGGACAGCCCTTCTTTTGGACTGTAAAATCAACCTGTAAAATTGGATACAAATCGGAAACAAAAAAAAAATTTTTGGAAGCACACTGTGCCGAAATCGATTAATATATTCCTACCAACTATAAACAAACAAACAAACAAACAAATTTTCATCTTTATATATTAGATTTAGTCTTCTTTGGATTAAATTACAAAAAATTTATAACTATTACTTTTATAAACTTTAAAATGTACGTATAAATATTTTTTTTGTTTTTGTAAATTTTGATTGTGCAAAGTCAATGTTGTGAACACCAACTTAAGACACAGAAGTTGAAAAAATTTAATGCAAATTTAAATGAAAAAGGAGTATTTGAATAACAGTAAGGTAACAAAAGTAAGTAAACATAGCCCTGAGCAAGTATTTATCTAAATATTTAAATTAGTGTATGGTCACAATAAATGAACTATATTTGCTGGCAAAACATATATTTAAGGACAATACGGGGCAGTGTAAACATGTGTGGCAGTTATCCGAAGCACTACTTTTACTCCTCGCAAATTAAGAGGAATGACAAATTTATAAAGATAACATGACAGGACACTCTTATACCGAATTTCAAGTTTCAATCCATAACAATTTGATGAACAATTCCGATTGATTCCGAATTTCAGAGACTCAAAAGAAAGGATATCTATACCTTTGCACCAAATTTGTAGCTTTCATATTTTTTTCAAGTTACATACTATCTTGGTGAGGTACTTGAACCCCCACTCCAATTGACCCTAAAGGAAAATAGCAATAAATGCTCTTGTAACAAATTCGAAGATTTTATATATATTAATTGGTTTTGGAATTATGCTAAATAGTCTTATTAAATAGTCAATTAAAAGCTTCCAGATTCCGAATCTGCTAAATAGTCTTATTAAAAGCTTCCAGATTCCAAATCGAGAGATTTTATGGTTGGCTTCATATCCAGAGTTATAGGCTTTTTTTAAAATATCCACCTTTTAGTAGTATTATGTAATATAATTTTGAGATCGCTTTTCTAATTATGTTGCGGTTTTTTTTAGAAAAGAAATTTGTTATAATAAATAACCATTTTAATAAAGTATTTTTTATACCCGTGCATATATATATGAACATCGGGTATATTAGATTTGCTCCTCCGTTTGTAACGCATCGATCTAGACGAGCTAGATATAGTGTCAAGGGTACGTATCGGCTCAGAATCGAAAAATTAGTCGATCTAGCTATGTGTGTCTGTCCGTCCGTCCGTCCGTCCGTCCGTCCGTCCGTGTGTCATCACGATAACTCAAAAAATAAAAGGGCTAGAGTCTTGATATTCACACAAAGTCATTTTTAGACAATTTCTAGGTTCCCTATTGTTTTTGGTTAAAATCGGACCAAGGCTTCGGGGAGCTGCCATACAACTTTTTTGCACCAATATGAATTTCTTCAAAACTATTTATACTACGGGGATGAAAATTACACACGGTTAGTTTTATATTGACTCCGGCACTTATATGAAGTTTCAAAATGTTAGGGCCCCATTTTCGGGGGGCTGCCATACAACTTCCTTGCACCAATATGAATTTCTTCAAAACTAATTATACTACGCGGATGAAAATTACACACGGTTAGTTATATAATGAATCGAGCACTTATATGAAGTTTCAAAATGTTAGGGCCCCATTTTCGGGGGGCTGCCATACAAAGTTTTCGATTCAATAACTGTGAATCTAATAAAGCTACAAGGTTAAAATTAAAATTGGGCAGGTAAATTAATAGGGCAAGTTACTTGGCAAAGTTGGACATCACTCGGACCATCGGACTTTTAGGGTGGGCCAATTTTTTTTTTTGTTTTTTTTCTTTCTTTTTTGTTTTTTTTTTTTTTTATTTATTTTTTTTTTTTTTTTAAGCTAAAGTTATGGGACAATGAATGAAAATTTTGTTTTTTTTTTTTTTGTGATTTTTTTTTTTTTGTTAATTTTTTTTTATTTTTTTTTTGAGCTAAAGTTATGGGACAATGAATGAAAATTTTGTTTTTTGTTTTGTGATTTTTTTTTTTTTTTGTTAATTTTTTTTTTTTTTTTTTACGTCAAAATTATGGGTTAATGAGTTAAATGTATAAGGAAAGTAAATTACGGTTTATTTTATACACCATAGTGGGTATGCACGGGTATCTAAAAGTTGACAAGGGCAACTATAATCTTCCTCGTTATACCCGTGCATATATATATGACATCGGGTATATTAGATTTGCTCCTCCGTTTGTAACGCATCGATCTAGAAGAGCTAGATATAGTGTCAAGGGTACGTATCGGCTCAGAATCGAAAAATTAGTCGATCTAGCTATGTGTGTCTGTCCGTCCGTCCGTCCGTCCGTCCGTCCGTCCGTCCGTCCGTCCGTCTGTGTGTCAGCACGATAACTCAAAAACTAAAAGAGCTACAGTTTTGAAATTTTCACAAAATATTTTTCAATCAATTTCTAGGTTCCCTATTTTTTTTGGTTAAGATCGGACCAAAACTTCGGGTAGCTCTCGAACAGCTAACTTTTTTAACTCCAATATTTTCATACAAAAATTTGAAATATAGCTATGCACCTTGTAACATGAAATTATATGAATTTTGTTTGTTTTTCTTTTTTTGTTTCTTTGTTTATTTTTTTTTTTGTATTTTTTTTTGTACGATTTCGAGTTAGAATTTCATATGATTTAAATGATGCGTAGTTTATTTAAGATAAGCAAAAAAGAAGACAAAGATTTTTTTTAAGTAAATGGCTTCATAAATAATTTATATATGTATGTATATTCATATAATATGTATATGTGTAATATTTTGAATGAATCATTTTATCAATATGATTATATGATGCTTACTTTGCTTAGGTTTAATATATTCGTGAATTAAAAATTAATTATAAGAGATAGAATTGAAAAATTAGAGCTAGAGTTTTGAAATTCACACAAAACATTTTTTGGACATTTTTAAGGTTCCCTATTCTTTTTGGTTAAGACCAGACCAAGGTTTCGGGGAGCTGTCACACAACTTATTTAAACCAATATAAATTTCTTCAAAAGTAATTATACTAGAAAGACGAAAATTACACACGGTTAGTTTTATAATGAATCAAGCACTTATATGAAGTTTCAAAATTTTACGGCTTCATTTGCGGGGGGCTGCCATACAACTTCTTTGCACCAATATGAATTTCTTGGAAACTGAGTATACTACGAGGATGAAAATTACACACTGTTAGTTATATAATGAATCGAGCACTAATATGGAGTTTCAAAATGTTGCGACCCCATTTTCGGGCAGCTGCCATACAAAGTTGTCAATTCGATAACTGTGAATCTAATGAAGCTACGAGGTTAAAATTAAAACTGGGCAGGTAAAGTAATAGGGCAAGTTAGTTGGCAAAGTTGGACATCGCTCGGGCCAACTTTTGGGGTGGGCTATTTTTTTTTTATGGTTATTTTTTTTTATGGTTTTTTTTTTTTTGTTTTTAAGCAAAAATTATGGTATAATGAATTAAAAATTTAATATTTTTTTTTTTTTATTTAATTTTTTTTAAGCAAAAATTATGGGATAATAAGCTAAATTTTTTTTTAACTATTTTACTTTCTTATATTTTTTTTGTAATATTTATAATAGCATGTGGAAAATAAATAACGGTTAGTGGGTAAGCACGGGTATCTAAAAGTTGACAAGGGCAACTATAATCTTCCTCGTTTTTATATTAAAATTAATTATATGAAAAGCTCTAAATTTTTCATTGTATTTTAGAAACACATTTATTGCATATTTTGCATTTATTAGCTTCGCTAATCAGAAAATATACTAGGAATTTATATTAATTTCAATTTTTAAAATTTGCTGATAAAAAGATAATTGAAGCATTAATGGTTTTAATTAATACTAAAAACCAACCACTTATATCACCTTTTATATATATATTATCACAAATTAATATTTTTATACCCGTGCATACATATATGACATCGGGTATATTAGATTTGCTCCTCCGTTTGTAACGCATCGATCTAGACGAGCTAGATATAGTGCCAAGGGTACGTATCGGCTCAGAATCGAAAAATTAGTCGATCTAGCTATGTGTGTCTGTCCGTCCGTCCGTCCGTGTGTCAGCACGATAACTCAAAAACTAAAAGGGCTAGAGTCTTGAAATTCACACAAAGTTATTTTTGGACAATTTCTAGGTTCCCTATTGTTTTTTGTTAAAATCGGACCAAGGCTTCGGGGAGCTGTCATACAACTTTTTTGCACCAATATGAATTTCTTCAAAACTATTTATACTACGGGGATGAAAATTACACACGGTTAGTTTTATAATGACTCCGGCACTTATATGAAGTTTCAATATGTTAGGGCCCCATTTTCGGGGGGCTGCCATACAACTTCCTTGCACCAATTTGAATTTCTTCAAAACTAATTATACTACGCGGATGAAAATTTCACACGGTTAGTTATATAATGAATCGAGCACTTATATGAAGTTTCAAAATGTTAGGGCCCCATTTACGGGGAGCTGCCATACAACTTTTTTGCACCAATATGAATTTCTTTAAAACTATTTATACTACGGGGATGAAAATTACACACGGTTAGTTTTATAATGACTCCGGCACTTATATGAAGTTTCAAAATGTTAGTGCCCCATTTTCGGGGGGCTGCCATACAACTTCCTTGCACCAATATGAATTTCTTCAAAACTAATTATACTACGCGGATGAAAATTACACACGGTTAGTTATATAATGAATCGAGCACTTATATGAAGTTTCAAAATGTTAGGGCCCCATTTTCGGGGGGCTGCCATACAAAGTTTTCGATTCAATAACTGTGAATCTAATAAAGCTACAAGGTTAAAATTAAAATTGGGCAGGTAAATTAATAGGGCAAGTTACTTGGCAAAGTTGGACATCACTCGGACCATCGGACTTTTAGGGTGGGCCAATTTTTTTTTTTGTTTTTTTTCTTTTTTGTTTTTTTTTTTTTTTTAAGCTAAAGTTATGGGACAATGAATGAAAATTTTGTTTTTTTTTTTTTTGTGATTTTTTTTTTTTTGTTAATTTTTTTTTTTTTTTTTTTTGAGCTAAAGTTATGGGACAATGAATGAAAATTTTGTTTTTTGTTTTGTGATTTTTTTTTTTTTTTGTTAATTTTTTTTTTTTTTTTTTTACGTCAAAATTATGGGTTAATGAGTTAAATGTATAAGGAAAGTAAATTACGGTTTATTTTATACACCATAGTGGGTATGCACGGGTATCTAAAAGTTGACAAGGGCAACTATAATCTTCCTCGTTTTCGAATAAATTTGAGTTTAATAAAAATAAGAGACACAGAAGTGCTCGAAATTCCTTATCATAAATATAAGGATAAGAATTCACCAATTCTAATCGCAATATTTCAATCGGAAATTAATCTTTTCCATACATGCAATCTGGATCACGTCTTATTTCAAGAAAACTAAATAGGATTCCTCAAAATATATAAATTAAATCTAACCAGAATTTTTCAAATTAAAAGAATTAAAATATTAAAAATTTAATTATATGAAACATTAAAAGATAAGTAAATTTATAGAATAAATTTAAAAATTATTTAAAACTGAATTAACTAATCAAGGGCACTAAATCATTCAAAAGTAAATGCATTACAGCAAAAAATCTTAAAAAGAAGTAATTGTTGCATGTATGTAAAATTTTATTGAATTAGATAAAAAGTTTTAAATATATAAATTTGTTGCATTTTATTAAAACATTTTCTTCAAGTTTTTTTGTTTTTTAATATTATTTTATTATTATTATTAATATATTTGTCTAGAATGAGGTGTAACAAACGCATTCAATTAAATGTGTTTTGTTGGATGTGTTGAATTATAAAAAAAATAAAATATTAATGATTTGTTGAATGTGTTTTATTTTAGAAAATAAAATATCATAAATTATCATAAGCGGGCCAAAAATAATTTTAATTAATTTAAGTTATTTGAAATGTTTATGAATTATTTCATTTACGTTTTTAAAACTCACATTTTCTGGAAATTTTATACAAATACTAAAACATTTTATATATAAAAATTAAGAAGACTATGCTTCACAGCAACATTGTGTAGTAAGTCTTAATTATTTTTTTTTTTTTTATTTATTATTCACAGGTTCAAAAAAGTGCTTAGCACTTGTGGCGAACCCCTTTATTTTTATTACAATAGTTAACACTTAACACTAGGCAACAAAATTACATTAATAACAATAAGTTCGTATATTACTATATAAAAATTTTAATTAGGTAAAATATTTTTTTTTAAGTTATATAATACACAATTGGATTAGATAGTCATAAGAAATTTTCTTACTAAGCGTTTAAATACGACCATAGAATCGGTGGATCTCAAATATAGAGGCAAATTGTTGTAATAAGTAATAGCTGCAAAAATTATTGAGTTCGGAGCGAAATTTAAAATTGACAAATTGTTTCTTCCCCTGGTATTATAGTTATGAACCTCACAAACCTTAGAAAGTTGTACCCCAGATTTAATTTTATCGTGAACCAATTTATAACATAGTATACATAATTCGTAGACCTTTAATTTATCAACAGATAACAATTTTTCACTGTAAAGTGTGTTGGATGGGGTTAAAAGAGGTAAACGGTTTATTGCCTTTAATGCCTTATTTTGCAAAACTTGTATTTCATGTAATTTATATGCAGGAGAAGTCGACCATATTGAATTTAGATAAATAAACTGGGAATGTATATGTGCGAAATATATATTGTATAGAGTCGATTTTGGAAGAATGTAGCGTTGTCTATATAAAGCTGCTACATACGGAATAGTTTTATTTTTAACATGGTCAATGTGATAAGTCCATTTCAAATTTTTGTCTAAATATAGACCCAGATACTTAATAAGATCAGTTCCCTGAAGGATTTCACCATTCACAATTATTTTGAAATTATTTGGCACAGGTTTTTTCAACACCATGTATTTGGTTTTATTTATATTAATTTTTAATTTGTTATTGCTAAAATATTCATCTAATGTATTTAAATCGGTTTGCATGCTTTCATATGCTGCTGCCATAGAATCTTCACTATAAACTAGCAAGGCATCATCGGCATATAAGATTATAGTTCCTTTACAAGGAAGTTCAAAAATGTCATTTATATATACTACAAATAGTAAGGGACCCAATATGGAGCCCTGTGGTACACCTTTTTTTACCAAATTAAAATCACTGCTAATTTCAGTGGAAATCTGGAATAACCAATGTACGCTTTGTTGCATTGCTTGATTTGCTTTGTTTTGAAAACCAAGTAAACCAAGCAACGCAATCAAAGTAGTTTCAAAGTTCCCTCATAGTTCCCTCATCTATTTCTCATCCCTGCATCTTTCCCTCATAATTCCTTTTAATTATATTTTGTATTTGAAAAAAGTTAAAAATGGTGTAGAGTACTGTAGAGATTGGCAAGTTCGATGCACCCAGCACCATAGAAGCCAAAAAAATATATTGTTTTTAACTTAATTCGGTATATTAAAAAAAATTCCAAAAAAAGTTTTTAATTCAAAATTTATAAATAAAGCAAAAATCAATTCAAAAATCAACATTTAATACAATTTTAAGTATTTAGGTACATTTTAGCATGTTGAGTAGGTACATAATAGAATGTTAGCAACAAACAAATATTTCGATTTGAATCTAAACAAAGGTTGTGAAAACTATGTATTACATTATTTTTTAAAAATATGTAAACAAAACATTAATAAATGGAGAAATAGATCATTATTGAAACAAAATAAAACTATAAAGAAATTTGGAATCTTTTATTAATTTATTTAATTTAAGTACAATTTTAAATAAAAAAGAAATATTAATAGAAATTTTAAAAAAAATTTGACCGAGAAGGGGCTTGAACTAAAATCCCCAACACTTTATCAAATTCCAAACAAACAAAAGGTAGACCACGTAACTTATTCATCTTCAAGTTTTTAAGATACAACAAGAAATTATGTGAGTCATAGGTAATAGGTAATATTAATATATAATTAAGAAATTGTGTATGATACTTAAGTTGCTAAATTTTATTTTTATATTAAAATTAATTATATGAACATTTCTAAATTTGTCATTGTATTTTAGAAATACGTTTATTGCATATTTTGATTATTAAATTTTGTGATAAAAAGCTAATGAAAGCATTAATGGTTTTAACTAAAATTAAAAACCATGAAATGATATAAACTTTTATATTTATACTAGCTGTTCGCCCGTCACAGAATGACGGAAGGTCAGTTGAAAGAAGAACTTTTTCTAATTAAGAACTATTTCTAATTTAATTTCTTAAATAAAATGGTAACCGTTGCATTCTACGTAATACAGACTATGCTTCAATTCTAGTTATGTACAAAAAAAACAAAAACTTATATGTTGTTGTATCTAAAAATTTGAAGATGAATAATTTATTTAGTCTACCTTTTTTATGTTTTGAATTTGATAAAATTTTGGGGCTGTTAGTTCAAATCCCTTCTTGGTGAAATGTTTTTTTAATTTCAATTAATATTTTTTTTTTTATTCAATTACGTACTTTTTAAAATTAAGTTCGATAAATTTGTGTTAATAAGAGATGTGAAATAGATTTATTTTGTTTCAATAATGATTTATTTCTCCAACTATTAATGTTTTGTATATACATTTTTAAAAAATGTTGTTATACATTCTATATTGTTTCCTTTGTTTAGATTCAAATCAAAATACTTGTTTGAAGGCTAACCGTTCTATAATGTACTTATTCAACATGCTAAATAATGTATCTATTTATATGTACGTGAAATTGTATTAAATAAATGTTGATTTTTGAATTGAGTTTTGCATTATCAAATGCAAATTATAAATTTTATTTGAAATTTTTTTAATATACCTAACCCTAACTAAGTTTAAAATCTATTTTGTCTGGTTTTTATGGTGCATTGAACTCAGAGGTATTGTATACCTGAACCCACTTTCCCAACCGTCAGTTGTTACATAATTTTTTTCCATTTTAACTTTTAAATAGATAAATAATTAAAAAGTTATGAAGGAAGGGATGAGAGATAGATGAGGTAGAGTTGAGAGCGAGATGAGGGGAAACTTTGAAATTACTTTAATACATTTCTTGGTTTATTTGCTTAAGCAAACCAAGCAATGCATCAAAGCATACATTGGGCTTTCGCCCTTATTTCAGATATTTACTGAAAATTATTAAGACCAACTACACAAATGTTCCTGTGAAGCATTGTCTTCTTAATTTGTATTGACAAAATGTCTTACTATATATTTAAAATTTCCAGAAAATCTTCTGTGATTTTTAAAACTGAAATGAAATTTTTCATAAACTAATAAGTAAATTTTATTTCAAAAAAAAATTTTTTTTTTTTTATTAAAAATAAATAAAATATTTTTTGGCCTGCTTATGATAATTTATGATATTTTATTTTCTAAAATAAAACACATCCAACAAAACGTCAATATTTTATTTTTTTATAATTGAACACATCCAACAAAACACATTTAATTGAATGCGTTTGTTACACCTCATTCTAGACAAATATATTAATAATAATAATAATAATAAATAATAATAATAATAATAATAATAATACTCATATCTAATGTCGAAGTTGTTTAATTAAGAAGTTTAATGTTTTAAATAAAATAACTTTAGCTTTAAGGGGTGGGAAGCGCCCTACTTTATGGTGTGGTCGAATTGTATAAAACCCAAATTCCACCTGTACTAAATAGACACAATTAAAGGAAATGTTGAATTTTCTAAAAATAACTAAATAATAAATGAAAGTTCAAATTTATAATATCCAATAATCAAAAGAAATATACGTTTTATTGGAAAAATGGTGGAAAATTTAGATGCTTAAAAAATTATCTGAATGAATAAATGAATGAAAATATAAATAAAGTTTAGATCATAACTTTCAAAATATTTACAATAAAGCCAGGTGGTACCAATACAGTTTTTCTAGGAAAGTTGGAAAAAAAAAAAAATTAAAAATTTCCAAAAGGATTTTCAAAAAGAAACTTTAAATCAATAAAATTTTATAAATTTTTTAGAAAAAAAAATGGATATTTAAGAAAATTTAAAATAAAAATAAAATTAATAGAAAGGTCAATAAAATAATTAAAATTTATTACCTACAGATTTTGATTTAATTTTTTATATTGATTATGAGAAAATAAAACACATCCTAAAAGTATGCAATGTGGGTAGGATTATGCAATCTACATAAATTTTTTTCATTCGTGTTCCACAAAATTTTTATTTTTTTTTTGTTCAAAAATTTTTTCCATCAAAATAATTTTGATAATTTTTTTGCATATTTTTAGGAGACTTTATAATTGAACACATCCAACAAAACACATTTAATTGAATGCGTTTGTTACACCTCATTCTAGAAAAATTTTTTTGCATATTTTTAGGAGAATTTATAATTGAACACATCCAACAAAACACATTTAATTGAATGCGTTTGTTACACCTCATCCTAGACAAATATATTAATAATAATTATTACAAATTAATATTTCTTTCGAAAAACTTTGAGTTTAACTATATAGAACATTAAAAAATTAGTAAATTAAGGGAATAAATTTAAAAATTATTTAAAATTGAAATAACTAATCAAGGGTACTATCATTCAACAGTAAATGTACTACAGCTGAAAATCCTGAAAAAAAGTAATTGTTGCATGTGTGTAAAATTTTATTGAATTGGATAAAAAGTTTTAAATATGTAATTTTGTAATTGTACGAATCCATTTATTTCAACTTTATTTGTTGTTTAATATTTTTAAATAGATAAATTAGTAAGAATTTTTAATATTTTTGAATTGATAAAATATTTAGAAAATGTTTTTAGTACTGTACAGTAAACTAGTATCGCCCAGTGCTCGAAATTCTAGCTATTTTTGCTTATAAATTAACATATAAAATTCGTTTTGTGTAAATTATATGTTGTCAACAATTCTTGCGCTTGAAATTTGCTTAAAAAAAAATTTATAAGTTTTCTTAATTATTTGTTAAGTACCGATTTTTGAGTTTTATTTCTATAGCTTAAGCCGCTTTAAAGAGAGGATAAATTGGTACAGTTAAATTAAATTAAAATTCTAAATACACATACATATTATTCTAATAAATACATATTTCTAAACATATACATATGTTTATTGAAGTCAAGAACCCAAAAGTCGAGTTAATGCTGTCCTTCATATAGCAAACTGTACTTTTTTTAAACATTTTAATACGATTTGAACTATGTTGTAGTACGTATTCTGTATCCTAATTAAAAAGCTCTATGAATACATAATATTTACACCAAAATTTAACATATCATAATTCATAAGTTTAGTACTTAGTATTATATTATATTGAAGCTGCCAGAAGTATAAAATAGTAGTCAAGTTGACCGAAGTCTTTTTTTAAATCTCAATCTTAAGACTTATATAAAAAAAAAAGGATTTTCAATAAATCAAAGAATAGATTTTTCCTACCCTTTTTCCATTTTTAAAATAATGATTCTGAATTCCTTAGTTTACTTTATACCTTTTTGTCTAGTTTATTTATTTAATATTTCCTAAGTTTTTTATTGACAAAAATATATTTCTATACATAGTCATGAGCCATGACTCATAAGTTTCTTAAAACAAATAAATATTATTGCTTTCCTTTATGAGGAATAAACTCTTTCTAATCTCAAATATTGCCAGCTACTCCAGCTCTTGTAAAAGAGTATATGACAGAGTAGATAAATAATTTCGGCAGATGGTTTTAATTAAAATTCTCTTGAATAGGTTATGTTACCCACTTACCCCCTTCCATTTTAAAAAATATTCTTTATATTTATATCAGCAATAAACCTTAATTTTTTCACTTTATTAATATTTAAATACTATTAAATATAATTAACTTCTCAAATGACAGGTAGTTTTAAAATGTCAAATATATATATATATATGACAATTAATCTGACAATTATGTACTCCTGAAACAAAAAATAGCGTTCCATTTACAAACTACGCCTATCTAATCTTCATGTACACTTTTTGATATACAAAATTTGTTCGTTTTGTCAAAGTAAAACTAATAGTTTTTTTATTATAAAACAAGTGAGGGGAAAAAACCAAGGGTTTTTAAAAAGCACATTTTCGAAATTATATACGGTTTTTTACTGAGTATTTTATCATTCATTTTAATAAAAACATATATTATGATAATATTATAATTTTGTTATTTCTTTAATAATTAATTATATGACTAATAGTGAAATACTTAGAATATAACCCCAATGCACTCAAGAAAACCTGTTAATAAGTGCAAAAAAAAAATGGAGCTTCAATGTTAACGTTTAATTTTTGAAAAACTTACGCTGGTGAATAATTTACTGTTTTATAAGAACATAAAAGTTTTATTTTTGAAGACCTAGTAGCCCTTCAATGGGGAAAGTTCCCAAATTTTTGCTTAGCAAACTTATGATGGATTTGCTCACCTTCTCCTGTCTTCATTCTTCCATTTTTTTCCGGTTCTAGGAAATCAATTTTGAACTACAACAAAATTTGGAATTTTACCTAGATAGAATATTATTATCTAACCAAAAATGGTTAAGACTAAGAAACAATTTCTTCAATTTAAAGAGACCTTTTCAAATTTAAGAAAAACCTTTAACGTATGTTGAAATATAATGCTGCAGCTGCAAATTTTGCATATTTGTAAAAAAAACTTTGAACAGGTGTTAAAGTTACAGGTGGTTGAAAATAGCAAAATTTCAATTTTCGAGCCCTTATAGCTCCTAAACAGGGGGCGTGACAAAAAACTTTTGTTAACCGACTCCTACTAATTTCTGAAGTTCTAACTTCTCCCAAAATTTCAAGGCCCCAGCTGGAACCGTTTAGAAGATATGTGGTGCCAAAAATTTTGCAAAAATTGAGTTTTGCATAATGGTAAATTTTAGTACACTATGGCAACCCCGTACATTTTAGTGACATATTTTTGTAAATCTTATAAAACCAGCTATCTTTTGCCGTTTTCAAATTGAAAATACACTTAACAAAACTCTTGTTATAACAATTTAAAAATAAGTCTTTTCCAACTTTGGGGGTCTGTAGCTCCGTAACGGGTGGGGCTACAAAAAAAAGTTTTAACATTAAATTATTTTTATTGCAATACCTACCCATTTCTGATATTTTTAAGTCAGCCGTAGGTAAAAAGGGACGGACAGACGGACGGACAGAAGGACAGACGGACGGACAGACGGACTGACGGACATACATAGCCAAATCGATTTATTTTTCGATCCTGATCCGATCCATACACTTGAGTCTATATCTACCCCCTCTTCCTTCTCTGCGTCATAAACGTAATGGCAAATTTATTATACCCTTTGACTATATAGTCCATACGGGTATAAAAAGGGATGTATAAAATAATCACTAAAAAAAATAAAATAAAAAAAAAATATTTTTTTCAATATATACTTTTATTAAAGTAGTACTAGCCCCCTAAAATGTAGAAAATAAAAACTGAAGGTATATCTTGGGAATTTGTTACTGTTTTAATATAAAAATAAATTGCTGGTATAAGAAACAGTTCTTTTAATGTTTGAAAACTTTTGAGCTTAAAATATTGAAAATTTTCACTAACCAAAAATTGATAGCAGATCTTTTGCATTTAAAAGTATTTTAATATAAAAGTAAATTGCTAAAATGAGAGACAGTTCTTCCTTCTGTTAGTCTTAATCCAGCAATTTACTTTTATAATAAAACACTTTTAAATGCAAAAGATCTACCATAAATTTTTGCCATCAAAAGAACTGTTTCTTTTACCAGCAATTTATTTTTATATTAAAACATTAACAAATTCCCAAGATCTACTTTAAATTTTTTATTTTCTGCAAATAAAGGGGCTAGTACTACTTTAATAAAAGTGTACTAGTATCGCCATGTTTTCGAAATTCGAGCTATTTTTGCTTTTAAATTAAATTAGTTTTGTGTAAATTATATTACACAAATAGTACACGACAAATTATTTCTTTTTTCCTATAGGTAATTAAAATTATGCCCACAATGTTGTCAACAATTCCTGAACTTGAAATTTGCTTAAAAAAAAAAATTTATAATATTTCTCAATTATAAAAACGTTGTTAAGTACCTATTTTTGAGTTTTATTCCTATAGCTTAAGCCACTTTAAAGGTAGGATAAATTGGTACAGTTAAATTAAATTTAAATTCTAAATACATATAAATATTATTCTAATAATATATAATGTTCTGAAAATTTGATTATACATATTTTTTTAACATATACCTATATTTATTGAAGTCAAGAACCCAAAATTCGAGTTTATTCTATCCTTCATATAGCAAAGTGCAATGTTTTTCTAAACATTTTAGTACGATTCGAATCGAACTATGTTGTAGTACGTATTCTATATCCCAATTAAAACCTCTACGAATACATAACGAATACAACAAAATTTAACATATCATAATTCATAAGTTTAGTACTTAGTATTATTTTATAATGAAGCTGCCAGAAGTACAAAATGAAATAAAATAATAGTCAAGTTGACCGAAGTTTTTTTTTAAATCTCAATCTTAAGATTTATAGCATAAAAAAAAGTTTTTTAATAAATCAAAGAATAATTTTTTCCTACCCTTATTCCAATTTTAAATTTAATAGCTACATAGGTAAACTTTAACTACGAATGTATGCCTATCTAAAGTTCTGAAAAGCATGCAAGAAATGATACTGAATTCCTTAGTTTACTATATAGCTTTTTGTCTAGTTTATTTATTTAAGTTTTTTATTGACAAAAATATATTTCTGTATATGGTCATGGGTCATGACTCATAAGTTTCTTAAAACAAATAAATATTATTGCTTTCATTTCTTTATGAGGAGTAAACTCTATTCTACTCTCAACTATTGTCAGCTACACCAGCTCTTGTAAAAGAGTATATGACAGAGTAGATAAATAATTTCCCGCAGAGGGCTTAATTAAAATTCATTTGAATAGGTTTAAAAATTTTTTATTTGGACCTAAGGAACAAATAACTTTTTTTAAGAAAGATAATTTTTTTAGTTTTGTAAACAAATTGTAGGTATTTTCAAATATTTTGAATTTAGGTTTTAATTAAATTATTTAAAAAAAATGTGATTGTAAAATATTTTTTTTTTTTAATTTAATCGTAGCAACGTAGCAATTTTTAATTATTTTGTATAGTTTATTGCGTTGGTTACGCAATGTCCTAAGTTCTCTGTTCAGCCAAGATTCGGTTGTTTTGTCTTTTTTGCGAATTTTGGGAACAAAAGAGTTGATTATCTCAAATAGCTTTGTATAGAATTGAGTAATCATTAAGTCAATATCCTGTTCGATTAACAGGTCGTCCCAACTAATAACTGATAAAGCAAAATTAATGCTTTGATAATCAGCATTAAAGAAGTCATATACAAAAATACCATTGTAAGATTTTTAAGAACTCTATCATATGCATTCGAGAATGCAAGATCCAACCATTTGTTATGGTTATTCGGAAAGCAGATAATTTGTTGTAAATCATTACCATAAAATGCATTAATAAGATCAAAATGTATTTCGTCCTGAAAGTTGATTGGTAGTAACAAATTATCAGATTCGTCAACAATAAAAATAAGGAAGGACGATTAAAGTCCCCTAAAATTAAAATTGAATCATCCTCATTCATATTCGATATAACAAGTTGATATATCTCGAAAAATTCAGAATATGAGGAATTGTCAGAATTTGAAGGAAAGTAAACAATACCAAGGTATAAAAAATTGGTACCTATGTTTACCTTAATAAATTGGTGATCAAAAAAAGTCCTTGTGATTAATGCCACACTAGGTAAATTATTGTTTACAGCAAGTAGAACACCACCACCACGGGAACAATTAGTAACAAGATAATCCCGATCTTTTCTATATATCGACCAAGTACTGTCCAAAATTTCTTCATTTACGAAGGAATCGTTTAACCATGTTTCAGTGATAGATTAAATTCACATGACTTAGTGTCAATAAATAATTTCTTAAGCATACCTCTCATACTACTACAATTGTGGTAGAAAAATTTCAGATTAGATTGTTAGAGGAATTAATGCTCTTTTTATTATTGATACTATGGTTAGACTGTGTTACTAAGTTAGTGTGGGAATCGATATAATGGTTTGAATTTAAGTTGTTACTTGCTGCTTGGCCGAAAAAAATTATTATATTTTTCACGAGATTGATTCAAGTGATTGTAATAATTGCTATTGCAATGACTTCGGAAAGCACTCAGATCATCTTCTACTTGTTTAGAAGTGAAACTAATATTTTTGTGATACTTAAAATAGAGGCAATATAATTCTTTATAAGTTGATGGTAAGCCTTCATTATGTATCAAAACAAGCTAGTTTGTTCTAGTTTTACCCTCAATTACTCGATTATTTTTGTCATCGTGCAAAAATGTAAGAAATAATCTCACATAATTCAGAATTTTTTCATTTCTAAATCTGGAAAGTGCGTAGGCACAGTCTTCAGTTAGAGATTTTTGTGTCATTCTTACAATTGGAGGTAATAGCAGGTTTAACGAGAAATTATTATTATTATTATTATTATTACTATTATTATTGGCATTAGCAGTTATATTATTGTCATTATTAATATTAACGTTGTTTATGTTATCATTATTAATATTAACATTAATACTATTATCATTATTAGTATTATTATTGTTATTATTCTTGTTATTGTTAATATTATTATTATTATTAGTATTATTAATAGTATTATTATTATTAGTATTATTATTAATAATATTATTATTATTATTAATATTATTATTTATATTGGAGGATACTGGCTTTAGAGTTGCACCTCTGATAAAGTTTGTATATTTAGAACCGTTAGTTGTTAAACTTTGAGTTGGAAATGTTTTTTTTGTGTGATTGTTAAAAGGAACGGCAAACGGATTTAAGAGAATGGTTGTATGTGGAGTGGTATTATGTGTAGTGTCTAAAAATGAATTGGAAGTGTTTGTATTGTCTATGAAATTTTTTATTATTGTACCTTTTTTCCATCTTTTGTAATTCATTAATTCACATATTTTAGATTTGGGTACCATAACTTTGAAGATTTATATTTAGGTTTGAATCTAAGATTCTTAGGAGTAATATTAGTAATTTGTATTTCGATATTACTTAACTTAAATGTATTTTTTAGAAACTTACTGAGGTAACTTGGAGTTTTTGATGTTGCAAATTTTGTGAAGTACAACGACTGCAAAACTTTAACGCTCTCGTTTGTTACCTTAGTTGCTTTCTGTTTTTGTTTTGTATTCATTTCCATATTAAGAGGTATTGTAAAGCGCACTTTTTTGGTTACTAACTTTGTAGAAGGAGGAGTAGGTAAAGATGATGATGATGATGATGAAGATGATGAAGATGATGATGATGTTGGTGATGTTGATGACGATGATAAAGGTGTTAATGATATTGATGATGATGATGTCGAAGTTGAGTTAGAAGATTCTGCTCTGGCTAATTCACTATATAATGAAATGTCATTCACAGCATTGGCGGATGAACTCGACGTTGTTTTACAGCTGATACAGTTGTTGTCGGCTTGAAGTACTCAGGCCCCAGAGTAATAGTATCGAGAGAAGAAATAAAGCTGACAAACTGGTACGTTTGCGACCAAGCTTCTTAAACGGTCTTTTTTTAATTTGTTTGAAAGGATTTGTTTACATTATTGCCGGCTTCGGCTTTTTCAGATAGCTCCCTTATATCTGTTTCTAATGAACAGATCTCGTCTTTTAGTTTGTCTACATTGTTTATAGATGAATTGGAAGCTTTCGACCCAATGACACAAAGCTTTCTAATATCCGTTTTAAGAGAAGATATTTCCTCTTCTAGCCTGTCCGTTTTATTTATATTTTCCAATTTATCGATCATTGATTTAATTACTGCCAGGTTATGGGCAACTTCGTACTTTGTATCTGCAACCGCTTCGTTAGTTGAAGTTGATGGAACTAGTGGATTTGTATCGTCAAAACATTGACACAAATCCAACAAGACATTGTTAGTGTTGTCTATTACCTTGATCGCTGTGTTTAACACTTGTATTTGATCATCCTTGATATTAGCTAACACAGATCATGAATATTAAGGCATTCATCACATACGAAATTGTTGCAAAGTTAATTTTTTACCACAGAAGCCTTTACATTTCAGCAAATCCAATTTAGCGTCATGATTACAACACGTGACATGAGCACATTTAATTGTTAATAATTTTGTTTGACATTGTATATATTTAATTAAAAAAAAAGATTTAGAGGTTAAAAACTCAAAAGTTTGCAAAATTATTATTGTTATTGTTTATATTTAATTTTTTTATTTTATTTAATTTATTTTTTTTTTTTTATTTTATTGTTTAAAAGGTTAAGAAACAAAAAAAAAATATATTTAACACAAGAGTCAATAAAATTGTAATATTGTAATATTATTGCACTTTAAAATTTAAATGTTATTATAATTTAATCATAGTATTAATTTTAATTTAAATATCATATTAATATTAATCAGAAAAAAAAAATTATTTTTGTACGCTTTTTCAATTTTTAAATTTTAAAACTCCGAATTACAGTACGTCGCTTATGCTTTCATGTAAATTTATTTACATTACTACTTATTTCAACATTTTTTGACAGAAAATGAACGCCGTACATGCTGATTTTGGTTGATCCAAAAGGAACAAATCAGTTTTCTTAAGAAATATTATTTTTTTTTTATGTTTCTGTAAACATATTATAGGTACTTTTTAATAAACAAATATTTTACAAAAATATTATTTTAAATTTTCTATTTTTATTTTTCGCTTTGTCAATTTTTAAATCCGAGGTACCAGTACGTCGCGTATTTTGGTTGCGCACATGCAAATTCATGTACCTAACTATTCATTTCAAAAATTTCTAGAAATTTCCAGAAATTATACACGGTACGCGTTGATTTTGATTAGGCCCTAAGTAAAAAATCATTTAAATTACAAATTATTTTTTTAAGAAAGATTATTTGTTATTTTTAAAATTTTTGGCAAATACATATATTTTTTAATATCAATACTCCAAAACGAAATGGCAACTACAGAACATATTTCAGAAGTCGGTTTTTAATTTTACAAAAAACTTAACAAAAAGCAACAATTTACGATTTACAAACAAAAACAAAATACAGTACTTTTCAGTTATAAAGAAAGGACCATGATGTGACGGAAAATATTCGTCGTAATAAACGAATGCCGTTTTAAAAGAATGCTGTAAATTTTGAAAAATTAATATAAGACTTGAACGTTGTAGAATGTGCTGATTCTGGAATGGACACTTTGAACTCTTTTCCTAGAATTTTATTTGATGTGTCAGCCTCAAGTCTATGTATAGTGCTCTTTCTTCTATTGAAATTTTTTTTTGTATTTTTGATACGTTATTATGATTTTTTTTATATTCAAAACTAAATAAAAAACACTTAATTAATCGCCAAGCAACATTATTAGATATAATAACTTTAAATAAAAGAAATATGAATCTAATAAACAATATATATATGTTTAGGTAAAATTAAATTCTTTAGCAAAAAGTGTAAAATTTATTATAATTCGTTATAAATGAAAACTATTGTATAAACTAAATGTATTGCTTTAATTTCGAACAGAACTCATTTTTTTCGTTCACTTTTTAAGATAAAGAAAAAACAAAAAAAAAAATTTAAAAAAAATTTTAATAAAGTTTCAATCTTCTTGTTCATTGAACATTTGAACTAAACAAAAGAAAAGAAAGATATAAGTCGGCGCTTATTTTAGTTTGATTGAGTTGCGAGTTACAACAGAAAATGAATTAAATTTACACAGAAAGTCGGCGCATAATATTAGAGTCATAAGCCTCAAATTTTAACCGCGTGACCGTTAAATTCAAATTTGCGTTAAATTAAAGACGGTGTTTACTTGAAAAAACGCGATATTCTAAAAAAAATCATTGTAATATGAAAACAAAAAAAACCTTTATTTTGGGTGTTGTTTCATTAAAATTGGTCAAATAGTTTGTCCTAAAAAGGGATGTTTATATTATATAAATAAGCCGATTAAATATTATGATATTGAAAAAAATATTTTTTTTTATTTTATTTTATATTTTTTAGTTTTATTAAATAAAATATTTAATTTGACAATTTCCGAGTTGGATCCAAGTCATTAATAGGTAATCGGTTTTCTAATCATAATTTATTAAAATATGCCCTCTAGTAAATTTATTTTAATTAATTGAAATTTTATTAACAGAACACAAAAATATCATTAAAAAGCATTATAAGTACGTAATTGATAAAATCTTTATCTAACTATCTAGTTTGTCAAACAAAATTGTTTTATATTTATTTGGTCGGTATCTTTAAGTCTGAATACATTTTGGCGCATTGTACATATAGTATATTGTATTTTCACATGTAGTGCAATAGATTCATATGTACCTACCTCTAAAGTCTATTAAAATCTACTTAATGTAATTTCTTCTCAAAATTGTTGCAAAATTATTTTTTTCTTCAAAATTTCCAAAACCAATTCAAATATTAGTTGTCAAAATTTTTTAATTAAGGCTTAAAACATATGTTTTAATTTTTAAAGAAACTTGGTATAGGTATCTATACAAAAAGGTATTCAAATTTTATTTGATAGTAATTCTTATGATAATTTCTATAATGAACATTAAAACGATTTATATCTAGTTCTTTGTTTATGGTCTTTTATAATATTTCTGCATACATAAACATACATATGCTCATAGTAATATAACAATAACATGGTTGAAAATCTAATTCGAAATATTAATGTCATTAATAAACGAGGAAGAGTGTAGTAGAGTAGGCTGTGTCAAATCTGGGATATCCGTATGACCGTAATATATACATTATATCATACGGTTAATTACTTTTGGCAAAATTTCAAACATACGGCTTCATTAGGTGTAGTGTAATGCTCATATAAACGAAGAAGTTGTGTGGCCCTCTGCAGTAGACCAACCAAATTTTCCAGTAACTTAAGCCATTACACTAAACTATTTTTGGCAAAATTTCTGACACGCAGCTGTAACAGGTACAGAGTAATAGTCATATAAAAAAACAGTTGTATGGCAGCTACCCGAACCCATGGACCAAAATGGCTGGATTTAAATAGCGATGAAGGCTATTGCAAAAAAAAAATTTGCAAAAATTTCAAGACCCTAGCTCCATTAGTTTTTGAGTTATCGTGCGGGCGGACGGACGGACGGACAGACATACATAGCTTAATCGATTTATTTTTCGATTCTGATCCGATCCATACACTTGAGTCTATATCTACCCCCTCTCCTTCTCTGCGTCACAAACGTAATGGCAAATTTATTATACCCTTTGACTATATAGTCCATACGGGTATAAAAATATTCACTTAAATATTGGTTGCTTACATTTGGATATACACCAAAAACAAAATAGGTATGCTTATTCATATATGATTTTTATCTTACAAAATACAAGTAAACTTACATTTAGACACATTACACATTATACTATAATTTATACATATATACATATATTGCATGTTAATACAAATTAATATAATCATTTCGTCCATTTTGTATTACGCAGATTATGCTTCGATTCTAATATACATATACAGAAAAGTAAACAAAAACAAATGACTGATAAATTTTTGTTGTTGCATTTTAAAAATTTGAAGATGAATAAGTTACGTATTTTACTTTTTGTATGTTTCGTATTTTATAAAATGTTGGGGTCGTGGGTTCAAATTCGCTTCATGGTGGAATTTTTGTTTTTAATTTCAATTTAATTTTTTTTTTTTTTATTAAGTACCTACTTTACTTGTGTAAATTTTAAATTAAGGAACCAAAAAAATACGTATTGGCTTAAAAAATACCCTAAAAATTTTTTATATAAAACTCATCTTCTATATTTATTATCTGGTCTATGGTTTTATATTATCAAATTGAAGCATTTTAGTTTTTAAAGTTAAAATTTTTAAAGAAACTTTCTAAATAAATTAATTTTATTTGTAATTTTTTTTTTTATTTCTGTTTAATTTAAAAAAAAAAATGAAAAAGAATTTTTATCTTTTAAGGAGGATCGAACTCAGATCTATTTACACCCGAAGCCACTTTGCTAACCACTGAACCATACAATTTTTACAAATTTATGGTTAGATTCTATAAATATATCACTAACTGACAGAATGAAAAATAAAGCCATAGACACAGGCAAGTTCATACAAAAGTATATAATAAGTAGTATTTAAAATAATTCAAGGAAGAGTTTGCGACCGCATTAGGTAAAAACGAAAGGCAGTTGAAGTTATTGTTAACGGCGATTGAACGTTAAATTTTCAACTGAAAGGATAAAAGAAGTTCAAAAACTTCAAAAGAATTAAAGAACTTATATGATTCAATTTTGCAATTTAAAACTGATACAAGTGAAATTAAAGAACAACTAAAAACAAATTGCGAGAGTAGATTGAAACTGAGTAAGAAAATTGAAAAAGTTAGTGAAATAGTTAAAGGTAGGAATTTATCTGAAAGGTTGCGGATAAATAATATAAATAAATCTGACAGACCACTATACTCATCTATTGTGAAGTCCAGAGTCAAAATTATACTGAAACCAAAAACAAATAAAAAATGCTCTGGGACAAAAATTGACTTAGAAAAGAATATTGATCCCTTTGAAATGGATCTAAAAATAAGCATAATGGATCTTTGACAATTATAGGAAAAATTATGAAGAAACCCAAAAAATAAAGGAAGTTTTTTTAGAAAAACTACATGATAAATATGAAGTAAAGTATGCCAGATCAAAAAAATCCAAAAATATCTATTTATAATACGAATACACAATATGAAGAAACTTATATAAAAATGAAATAAATCAAGCAATACAAAAAAGAAATGATACGCGGGCGAGCAGAAGGAAATGTGGTGTGAGATAAAAACATATGTATTAAAAAAAGATTACACAAATTTAAACTCAATTGAGCGTGACTGAAACAAACGTGCAACGAATAGCTGAACAATTTAATAAATTCTTCATAAATAGCATATTGTAAATATCAGCAATTCAATAACGAATGAACCCTATGCTAAGAACTTATACCTGAATTTCATGGAAGCTTTTATTTTAGGGCAGTATCTAAAAGTGACGAATATTTAGAATATTGTTAAAATCATTAAAAACAAAAATGAATTTCAGCATATGAACGAAAATATAATACTAGACAGCTGGGAAATTATTAGAGCTTCTTTGACAAAAACAATTAATATGTCACTAACACGGTTCATTTCCACATTGCTGGAAAGAAGCAATTGTAGTTCCAGTACCGGAAATTTCTTGTTTAGAGTTCAAGCCAATCAACACTTTACCGTTGCTGGAAAAAATTCATGAAAAAGCTGTTAGTAATCAACTAAGTTATTATTTGGAGGTTAATGGTTTATTAGCGCAAGAACAATCTCAATTTCGGAATAACTATTCCTGCGAGACAGCACTAAATTGGTTAATTTCCAAATGGAAAACAGAAGTAAAAACAAAGACAGGAATTGTATCAGTGCAACAATAATTTATATTTATTTTTAAACTGACAACACTAATAAAATAAGTGATGAAAAAAATCAAGGGTTTTTAAAAAAGCACATTTTCAAAATTATACGGTGTTTCATACTCTTTATTTTATCGAAATATAATGTTGGAGCTTCAATGTTAACGTTAAATTAGGGAAATATATACACTGTGATTAAGTTACTGCTTACTTATAAAAACATTAAATTTTTAATTTTTATGTTCTAATAGCCCCTCAATGGAGAAGGTTGACAGATTTCTCAAGGATCTGAACTCACTTCCCCCCATTTTTTTAAGTTTCTAGGAATTAAATTGTGAATTCTCTCAACATTTGGAATTTTACTTAGAATTTTATTATCTAAGCTGAAATGGTTAAAACTGAGGTCACTTTCTTCAATTTAAAGAACCCCTTTTAAATTTAAGAAAAACCTTAAATATATGTTAAAATATAATGTTGGACCTTTAAATTTTGTATATTAATAAAAACAAAATTGGATAGGTATTCAAGTTACAGATGTTTAAAAATACCAAAATTTTAATTTTCGAGCCCTAATAACTCCTAAACAGGGGGCGTGACGAAAAAATTTTGTTTCCCGAATCTTACTAATTTCTTAGAATCTCACTTCTCCCAAAATCTCAAAACTCTAGCTTTAACCGCTCAGAAGACATGTCGTACCAATAAACTAGCGAAAATTGAGTTTCACATAACGGTTAATTTTGATACGGTATGGCAACTTCATACATATGTGCGATATATTTTTGTAATAGCAGCTCTCTTTTACTGTTTTTAGATTTAAATAATAATCCATGGAACTCTTATTATACTAATTTAATTATCAGGCTTTTTGGAAACTTCGTCACCCTTAAAAACTAAGAAAAACCTTTGGCACATGTTGAAATATAATGTTGGATTTGAATTTTGTGTACTGCTAAAAAAAACTTTGAACAGGTATTAAAGTTACAGGAGTTTAAAAATAGCTAAATTTAAATTTGTATGCCGACTACTACTAATTTCTAAGGGTCTCGCCTCTTCCAAAATTTCAAGGCTCTAGCTTGAACTGTTTAGAAGATATGTAGGATGACGATTAATCTAAAAAAATTTCACTTTGCAGTACTTTGCTTTAACCCAAAAGAAAATATCAAAAAAATTTTTGTCGATTTCCGTTAACTTTAGTTAAGCATATTTCGCAATAATATTGTTGAAATATATACGAAATTGAGCTTTAATTTTTAGGTTTTATTAGAAATTAAATTTGAAACTGAAATTTTTTTTTTTGAAGCGTTAACTGTTCAACTGTTAGGCCAATAAGCCTGTCTATACCATAGGTACATGTAAGCACAGGGGGTCATATTATATTCGTGTTATTCGAATTGATATTAATGAATTCAACACACAATTTAAACATGGGATAGTTCTAGACCTTATAACATGTACAAACGCTTGAATTTAAGTTATATAGTATTCTATACCTTGAATTTAAGTTATATAGTATTCTATATCTTGAATTTAAGTTATATAGTATTCTATTTTTCAATTAAGTAATTTGCTGATATTTTGCATTTGCTTATATTGTTATATTAATGTATTTATTATTAAAGATATATAATTATTAATTATTGATTAATCCATTAATTTGGACCCAATGGCGAATGGTAGTTAAGTCAAGTCGAAAAGCAGAAAATTTTTTCCACTTTCACTCGGATTGGAGTCCGGACCTTTCGCAAGAAAGCTCGTCACTCTAACCACTGTGCCACCTAGCCTTTTTAAAGAACAAAAAATGTTAAGTATATAAAAACAAAACCTTTAAAAAATTGTAGGGGTGGAAAATGTTAAACAGTTTAAATTTAAACATATATTAATTAGAATTCTTGATCAGCTTTTTTTTTATTATTATTAGTATTAAAAATTTGTATTGAAAATTGTTTAGGAATAATAAATATGGTAAGTTCTTAGAAGAGTTTATTTTTTACTTTAAAAAAGAAATATTAGGCGTCGTATCCAAACGGCTGAATGTGTCGTAACCAAAATAAGTAATTGAAATTTTAGATAATGGGGTAAAAATTTTATAAATTTTCAATTCAATTTGTCAAACAATTTGAGGAGAATAACTCATTTAGCTCTCGTGCTCCAACCAGGTTAAGAGGTAGCAACCAAATAATCTAATTTTATTTTTGCACTTTTTAAGGAGAGCATAAAAATTAGGTTAGCGTTAGGAATAAAGGTTAACTTGCGTTAACTTTTAAACTTAATTGGTTGAACCGGTTTTAAACAGAAATATAAAAATTCATAAAATTGATTGCATCAACCAAAACGGAAAAAAGAGGTTAAAATCGAATTAACCCGTCAGTTTCTGTAATAAAGATCAACGTTTGTGTTATATTTTCAACCTAATTAATTTTATCGTTTAAACAAAAATATTTATATTGAGACGTTGTGCCGAAAGTAACTAAAAAAAATTTTTTTTCCTTCTCTTTTGAACTGTAATGTCAACCTTGTAAAAGTGCACACAAATCAAAGTACTGAGTAATATCGGTGGGTGCCAAAATGGGTTAATGTATTCCAATCTACTTCAAATTCTTCAAATACTTCTTAGTACAAATTCTGTTAGCTGAGAGGAATATTTGTGCAAAAATTTAAGTCAATTTAAGGTCGCACCGTTTCGGCTCAATTTATTTTGGATTTATGTAGTTGCTTTTGCGGAAATTTTGAATTACAGAAAATATAAAACCACAATTGTTTTATTATAACCTAATTGTTATATTTAATATAATAAGGAAGCAAGACAATTTATTCGATTACTGATTTTGTAACTAACTCTTCTCTTATCTCAGAATCTCACCTTTGCATATATTTAAATTTTTTGGAAAAGAAAAATCTTAATTTTCTCAAAAATTTCTTATTTCGATACGCTTTATTTCAACTTTAAATTAAATTTTGTGAAGAACCAAAATGAAAAAAGTCTCCAAAAATAGTTTGAACCTTTGGGAATTTTTTTCTTGACTTGATGGAATTTTAAACAACATTATTATTTTATGACTTTTTTTTTGGGAACAGTTTTATTGGGAACTTTACCAATTCATAAGACGAGAATCTCTGCTTTTTTTAATCGCGATATCTATGTGGCGTTTGGGACTCTAGCCAAATGAGTGCATTGTAGTCCATTTTCGATTAATGTACGTTTAATAGATGTCTTAAAAAGAATATTTTTATAATTCACTCTTAATATTGTTTTATATTTAACCAGTTCACAGTATGAATACAGAATTAAACTTTTATCTGCTGCTTCGTATGTAGTTTCTATATATAATATCTTTTACGGAGTTTCTTAATTACATTTTAATTACTTTAATTTTGAATACATTTTTTTTATATTTTTGCATACAAATAAGAATTTTTTTGCTTATTAATTTTTGTTTCAAAAAATTTCAAAAAATTATACAGGTTTATTTAGTTTAGATTTCCTTTTAATTAGAGTTTTTAAACTTTGTTAAATCGCACAATTTGTAAGTTCAAATTATTCAAATAGTTTAAAACTTCTAAACCATATTTTTCATAAAACATTTAAATTCACATTTTCTATTTTTATATATAGGTATATATTTTCTTATTTTTTTTGCGAGTAAACTAGTTTTATTTTTATCACAGTTGGGACTGAAAACATTGTAGTTAGTTTTTATCATAGTTAAACATTTTTTTGTTAAACACTTCTAGATTTTTTACATTACTAAAATTATGTCATATATTTTTTTAATATTGAAATCTAAACCTAACAATCAAATTATAATTGATATTTATAAGGTTTAGATTTCCGAAATTTATTAAGTGTTAAAAAAATTATAACAAAAAACAAATACATAAGAAAGATTTATAGTGTAAAACGATATTTGTATTCAATTTAGGTCTGAGCAAGTGCTTTTTTACTTTAAAAGGTAAGCAAAAGATATTTTAAAAATAGAATTTTTTTTAAGTTCTGTTAATTATACTTGTTTATTTCGATTTTATTTTCATTCACTTTTATTTTTCTAAATTAATTCTTAAATGCAAATAAAAAAACATTTTTATTACACATTTTGCAATTTATGATTTACTGGACTTATATTGAATATTAAAATAATTCTAATTCAATTTTATTTTTATTTTGTGAAATTTAGTTTGGGTAGTACATTGCGTTCGAGTAGCTGCCATACAACTTCTTGTTTTATATGAACATTACTCTATATAAATAGTTCTTTTCAAACCATTAGAAGTTAATAACGATATCTTTATTAAACGCGTTTTAGAACATTTTCAAAAAATTTTGTAAAAATATACTTATATAATTTCACCTAGTCCGTCCGTCTGTCCGTCTTTTTAGCACATTTTCAAAAAATTATGTGCCGTCCGTCCGTATGTTTACAAAAACTTTTACACCGTTTGAAATAGAGTAAAAAAAATTTAACCATGGGTAGTTTTTGCAAAAAAAATAATTTCGTAGAAGAATTTTTTTCTGTAGCCCCACCTGTTACGGGGCTACAGCCCCCCAAATTTGGAAAAAGCCCTATATTTAAATTGTTATAACAAGAGTTCTGTTAGACATATTTTCAATCTGAAAACGGCAATCAATAGCTGGTTTTATAAGCTTTATAAATATATAAAACAAAAATGTTTAGGGTTGCCATACGGTACTAAAATTTAACATTACACAAAACTCAATTTTTGCAAAAATTTGACCACACATATCTTCTGAACGGTTCATGCTAGGGTCTTTAAATTTTGGGAGAAGTTAGATACTCAAAAATTAGTAGGAATCGGTTAACAAAATTTTTTTGTCCAGGCCCATGTTTCGGAGCTATAAGGGCTCGAAAATTGAAATTTTGCTATTTTTAAACACCTGTAACTTGAATACCTGTCCAATTTTTTTTTATTAATATGCAAAATTTAGAGGCATAACATTATATTTTAACATATGTTAAAGGTTTTTCTTAAATTTAAAAGTGGTTCCTTAAATTGAAGAAAGTGTCTCTCAGTTTTACGCATTTTTGCTTAGATTGTATAATTCTAAGTAAAATTCCAAATTTTTGTGGAGTTCACAATTTAATTCCTTGAACCTGAAAACATGGGGGGGGACGGAGGGTGGGAGGAGGTAGATGAAGTTAGATCCTTGAGAAACTTGGCAACCTTCCCCATTGAAGGGCTAAAACAACTTTAAAATAAAAACTTTACTGTTAGCAGTAAATTTTATAAGTATGCAATAACTATTTCCAAGTAAATATTTCCAAAATTAAACTCAGTATGTAATACAATATAATTTTGAAAATGTGCTTTTTTAAAAACCCTTGGTTTTTTTCATCACTTGTTTTAAATATGGCTGACTACAAGATATCAGCAACGGGTAGGTATTGCAATAAAAATAATTTAATGTTATAACTTTTTTCTGTAGCATCTCAAACAAAAGATATTAATGAATATAATAATTTTGTTATATTGTTTGAGAATTTTAAAACTGATCTTCATCTGATCTACTTTATAATAATTACATTAACCTAATGGAACTAAATTAAAGTCTGATCCGAAACATTTAACATTAATGAGTTTCAGTTCTCTTTCTATAGTAATGACCCTTCCACTATTTCGAAATAATTTTGCGGGGTTTTTTAGCAATTTATACAGCGATTCTTCTTTTGCGCCTAATAAAATTATTTCTCCAATATGAACACTCATCAAAAAGGTTCTCTTTCTGACATTAATATTAATGAACAAATAGTTTCCAGCTCTCTTAATAAACTGGGTGATAATAATTTTTCAGGACTTGATGGTATACTGGAAATAATTTTGAGCAAGTGTTCCAGCAATCTCATTAATAAGTTCTCATTACGCCTTTAACATAGAATTAAAATTTTTGATAAGTTTATTTTGTTTCAATAATGATCTATTTCTCCCCTATTAACTTTTTGTATACATATCTAAAAAAAATTTTGCTAAGCTATGTACATATATTATTTCACAACCTTTGTTTAGATTCAAATCGAAATATTTGTTGCTAACGTTTTTGAAGTACCTACTCAACATGCTTAATCATGCACATACATATGTACGTAAAAATAGGTATACGTAAAATTGTATTAAATAAATATTTATGAATTGAGTTTTACATTTTCAAGTGAGGTACCTATCTTCTTTATTTAGTTATAAATTTTTAAAGCTACTCTCCAAATAAAATAATTTCATTTGCAATTTATTTTGTTATTTCTGTTGAAGTTAAAAAACAAAAAGAATATCATATATTTAAAATAAACCCATAGACACAGATAAATTAATATAAAATTATATAATAGAAACTATTAAGAAGTCGAAATCCCAAACAGGCATAGGACTATCATGCTAAATTTACCATTGTCCTGGTAAAATTTAATATGAGTTGTATTCCGTTTCAGTAACAAAATATGAATACTACAATTCTATACCTTTCTACTTTCTGAAAATCGTACAAAAACGGTTCTGAAGTCTATTATTTGTATTTTTCTGATTTTCAATTTTCTAACGATAAGAAAGTTATTTCTAAGTATGGTCTAGAAGTTCATTAGACAAAAAATGTTATAATAAAAGGAACTTATAATAAAAAGAACAAAAATATGAATGTTTAAAATATTACATAAAATTTAAAAAAAATCAGGAACAAATTATTTAAATCACATAATTTTTATACCCCGTAAGCACTATAACTCAAAAACTAATGGAACTACCATAACTCAAAAACTAAGGACGTTATTTTGCTGAAATTTAAGTTCTATGTTACTAGTAATGAAAGTAACAATTGGTTCTGCTCGAGTTCGGACAATGAGTTTGGATTTTAGAAGCTTTTGATCGAATTGAGGCCAAACGAGTATAATTTCGAAACTAAAGAAGATAGAAACTTATATTTGGTGCACAGGTGTTTCTTTTTATTTGTTTTGTGTACGTGAAATTTTAGATAAATTGGAATAGCGGTTAGCATACTACCACCACTACTCCTAAGAACTTAAAGCATATATTCGGAATTAATAAAGATAGAAACTTTAAATTTGATACACTATTTCCTATTTCCGTTCTTATTTAAACATTTAATATTTTTAAAAGGCTTAAAATTAGGTGGAAATCCAGAAAATTTTTTAAAATAAAAGAAATATTATTATTAATATATTTATCTAGGAAATGAGACAAACGCATTCAATTAAATGTGTTTTGTTGGATGAGCTCAATTATAAAAATATTAATGTTTTATTGGATGTCTTTTATTTTTGAAAATTATCATAAGCAGGCCAAAAAATATTTTATTAGTTATAATAAAAAAAAAAGAACAAAAAAATAAATAAAATAAAATAAAAAAAAATTTTTTTATGAGTTAAAATTTTTATTTAAATGTTTATGAAATAGTTCATTTCAGTTTTTAATAATTCCGCATAATTCCGCAAATAGCATAATTCCGAAACCAATGAAGACAGAACCTCCAAATTTGATATCAGGGTGTCCCTTCCTATTTCGTAAGTGTCTTTGAAATTTGGGCCCCATTGGAGTAGTGGGTCGGGGACCAGCCACTCACTTCCGAGGACCTTAAAGCATATTTTCGAAATTAATAAAGATAGTAACTTGAAACAAATGTAGAAGCTTTCAATTTGGCCCAGGGTGTTCCTTACTATTTCTTGTGCCCCCCTTATTTGGGATCAATTGGAGTGGAAGTTCAGTACCTTTCTTAGACGAAATCGTAAAAAATCGTATTTCGACGAATCGAAATCGTAATTGTAATTGAATTGGAATAAATATATTTTCATTTATTTCAAGGTTTTTTGTTTTTTAACATTTTTAAATAGATAAATTAGTAAGAATTTGTAATATTTTTTAATAGATAGTGTAATTAGAAAATGTTTTTAGTATTATAAAGTTAATTTGGTTAGCTATGTCTTACGATCAAATTAATAACAGCTTTTATGGTGTTAAAATGACTTATGGATATGTCCCTAAATTTTAACCAAATAGGTGTAGGGTAATTCTAAGTCAGTTGCACCGACTGACTGTTTCTTTACTTGTTAATATTTTTGTTGTCGAGTCAAAACCTTTGGACTGATTGATTTAAAATTGTGCACAAATGTTCCTCTTAGCAACCGGAATTAGTTGTATAAATTTGGTTGGAAAAAATTAACCCATTTCGGCCTGGCGGGCTTTCAAAAAATTTTGTGTTTCCGATTTGTGTCCAAATTTACAGGGTGGTTTCGCAGTCGAAAAGAGAGTCTGGCATAAATTTTTGTTGAGTTCGGTTAACCCATTTGGGCACGAGAGCGCAATGAAGCTTTTTCAATGTTTTTGATTTCGAATCAAAACGGTTTGACCGATTGACTTGAAATTGTGCACAAATGTTCCTCTTAGCAACCGGAATTTCTTGTATAAATTTGGTTGGAATGAGCTAACCAATTTCGTCATGGCGGGCTTCCAAAAAAAATTGTGTTTCCGATTTGTGTCCAATTTTACAGATTGAAAATTGAAAAAAAATTAAATTTTGTATCAGCATTTTAATTAAAATCCGCAGGGTTAATTTGGTTTTAACCTGTTTGCGCGTTTTGAACAAAGATTCAATGAAATTTTCAAATTTTTGGTATGAACGCAAGTTAACCTCTATTCCAAAAGCTCACTTAATTAATAAGACAAATTTGTTTGCTCTCAAAAAGTCTCCAAATAGTGGAAAAGCTAATAAAGAATCTGAATAATAATATCATTAAATTTAAATAACGTAACATTTTCCTTCTCTACATTTTTTCGTAAGTTTTTGGTTTTTATCTACTTTTCAGTTGTTGTTTTTTATAAAAAGATTTCGGTGTAAAATTGCAGTTTTCTACAAATAAAATCTAAAAATATCACAAAAAACCAATTTCGTGTATATTATTTTTAAATACATAGTATTTTAAAACAGTTTTTCAAAGAAAGAAGCCTACATTTTTCTCATAAAATTATAAAAAAATGAGGAAAAAACTATTAGAACTTACAGGTAAGTACAAAACAAAATATAAGTTGAAAAGCAGATTTTTAAACCTTTTCTAAACCGTCGACTATATTTTATTCAAACGCTGGCAATTCAAGTAAACTACTATTTACTTAGTATAATGACATAATGGCAAATTTTGACCTCTCAATGGAGTTTTAATTTAAGTCGATGTTATTGAAAAAAGTTAATACAAGAATTGTGTACATGTTAATTTTAAAATGTAATAAAGCAATTTTTTTAAAACGAGTTTTTTTGGCATTTTTCAATAAATTTATCAAATTTCACTTGAAACTTTTCATAATTATTAAATAACTAGTTAATACCCGATGTGCGTTGCTGCGCCTCTCAACATAGGTTTAATTTAAGTTGATGTTACTGCAGAAAGTTAACACAAAAATTACTCATGGTGTAAATGTTAATTTTAAAATGTATGAAAGCAATCTTTTTAAAACGATTTTTCTAGGATTATTCTAGTAATTTTTGAAACTTTCTGTAATTCAAAGCAGTACAAACTACTTTCCAAAATTTGACGTTATTTACTTCTAAAAAAATTTTTTGACCAATCGTAGGACCGACTGTTAACAGACTCAATTCCATTTTCAAGTTGCTTCACACATATAAAATTTGAGGTCAACCGGTCAATTCGTTTCAAATTTAGAGTAAAGTATTGAAAAAACCTATAAAAAGCTGTTGGGCCGCAATGGGTTAATGGAACTCAACAAAATTTTTTTTGGGGCTTTCTTTTTAGCCAAATCACAATTTCGTAAAATCGGACAAAATTTGGCACCAAATTTTTTTTTTTACCAACCTTCGGCCCGACATGGGTTAACAAATTCCAAAATTGTTAATAGTGTCAACTCAATTCTCAAGGAGCATCACGTATACAAATCACAATTTCGTAAAATCGGACAAAATTTGGCACCAAATTTTTTTTTTGACCACCCTTCGGCCCGACATGGGTTAACAAATTCCAAAATTGTTAATAGTGTCAACTCAATTCTCAAGGAGCATCACGTATACAAAATTTGAAGTCAATCGGTCAAACCGTTTTCATTTTAGAACAAAGAAGTTTAAATACTTGCACCACAGCCCCAACTTGGCGGTCCCTTAGAGCAAAATTTTTGGGCCACGATTTCTTTCCGTGCCCAAAAACCTCTATATACAAATTTTCATGAAAATCGGCTGGGCAGTTTAGGAGTCTATTCGCTACATATAAACAAACAAACAAACAAACAAACTTTCGCTTTTATATATATAGACCAGCTAATACCCGGTGCGCGTTACTGCGCCTCTGCATGGACGTTTAATTGAAGTTGATATTACTGCAAAAAGTTCATCCAAAAATTGCGCACGGTGTAAATTTTAAAATGTAAGAAAGCAATTTTTTTAAAACGATTTTTCTAGGATTATTCTAGTAATTTTTGAAACTTTCTGTAATTCAAAGCAGTACAAACTACTTTCCAAAATTACTTTCAAAAGTTTTTTTTGACCAATCGTAAGACCGACATGTGTTACCAAACACCAAGTTTGTTAACATACTCAACTCCATTTTCAAGTTGCTTCAAGCTTATAAAAATTTGGTGTCAACTGGTCAAAACGTTTCTAATTTAGAGTTAAGTAACGCAAAAATTTATAAAAAGCCACTGTGCCGCAATGGATTAAAGGAAATACACTTTCTCTTTGGGCAAAGCTGTATTGCACAAAATTGGACGTAATTTGCTTCCAAATCGGGCCGGCATGGGTTAACCAATTTCAAGTCTGTTTAAAGAGTAAATTTCATTCTCAAAACGGAACACATATACAAAATTTGAAGAAAATCGGTTAAACCGTTTCTAATTTAGAGTAAAGTAACCAAAAACTTTATAAAAAGCTGTTGGGCCGCAATGGGTTAATGGAACTAAATAAAATTTTTTTGAGGCTTTTTTTTAGCCAAAGCAGTACTTCGCAAATTTTTACTATATTAGCTTCAAAAATTATTTTGACCAACCGTCGGGCCGACATGGGTTAACAAATTCCAAAACTGTGTCAACTCAATTCTCACAGATGAGCACATATACAAAATTTGAAGAAAATCGGTCAAACCGTTTTTAATTTAGAGTTAAGTATTGAAAAAACCTATAAAAAGCTATTAGGTCGCAATGGGTTAATGGAACTCAACAAAATTTTTTTTGGGGATTTCTCTTATGCCAAAGCAAAATTTAGGAAAATCGGACAAAATTTGGACCCAAAAATTTTTTTGACCACCCGTCGGCCCGACATGGGTTAACAAATTCTAAAACTGTTAATAGTGTTAACTCAATTCTCAAGGAGCATCACGTATACAAAATTTGAAGTCAATTGGTCAAACCGTTTCGAATTTAGAGTAAAGTATTGAAAAAACATATAAAAAGCTGTTGGGCCGCAATGGGTTAATGGAACTCAACAAAATTTTTTTTGGGGCTTTCTTTTATGCCAAAGCAGAATTTCGTAAAATTGGACAAAATTTGGACCCAAAAATTTTTTTGATCACCCGTCGGCCCGACATGGGTTAACAAATTCCAGAACTGTTAATAGTGTCTACTCAATTCTCAAAGAGCTTCACGTATAGAAAATTTGAAGTCAATCGGTCAAACCGTTTTCATTTTAGAACAAAGAAGTTTAAATACTTGCACCACAGCCCCAACTTGGCGGTCCGTTAGAGCAAAATTTTTGGGCCAAGATTTCTTTCCGTACCCAAAAACCTCTATTTACAAATTTTCATGAAAATCGGCTGGGCAGTTTAGGAGTATATTCGCTACATACAAACAAACAAACAAACATACAAACAAACAAACTTTCGCTTTTATATATATAGACTAGCTAATACCCGGTGCGCGTTGCTGCGTCTTTCAATGGAGGTTTAATTGAATTTGATGTTACTGCAAAAAGTTAACACAAAAATTACCCACGGTTTACACACGTAAATTGAAAAATGTATGAAAGCAATCTTTTTAAAACGATTTTTCTAGGATTATTCTAGTAATTTTTTAAACTTTCTGTAATTCAAAGCAGTACAAACTATTTTCCAAAATTTGACGTAATTTACTTCCAAAAAATTTTTTTTGACCAAACGTAGAACCGATTGTTAACAGACTCAACTCCATTTTCAAGTTGCTTCAGACATATAAAATTTGTGGTCAACCGGTCAAATCGTTTCTAATTTAGAGTAAAATAACCAAAAAATTAATAAAAAGCTGTTGGGTCGCAATGGGTTAATGGAACTCAACAACATTTTTTTGGGGCTTTCATTTAAACCAAAGCTGAATTTCGAAAAATCGGACATAATTTGGACCCAATTTTTTTTGACCACCCGTCGGCCCGACATCTATTTACAAATTCCAAAACTGTTAATAGTGTAAACTCAATTCTCACAGGGGAGCACGTATACAAAATTTGAAGAAAACCGGTCAAACCGTTTCTAATTTAGAGTTAAGTATTGAAAAAACCTATAAAAAGCTGTTGGGCCGCAATGGGTTAAACAACTCAATAAAATTTTTTTTTTGGGGTTTTCTTTTTAGCCAAAGCAGAATTTCATAAAATCGGACAAAATTTGGACCCAAAATTTTTTTTGACCACCCGTCGGCCCGACATGGGTTAACAAATTCCAAAACTGTTAATACTGTCAACTCAATTTTCAAGGAGCATCACGTATACCAAATTTGAAGTCAATTGGTCAAACTGTTTCGAATTTAGAGAAAAGTATTGAAAAAACCTATAAAAAGCTATTGGGCCGCAATGGGTTAATGGAACTCAACAAAATTTTTTTTGGGGGTTTCTTTTAAGCCAAAGCAGAATTTCGTAAAATCGGACAAAATTTGGACCCAAAAATTTTTGACCACCCGTCGGCCCGACGTGGGTTAACATATTCCAAAACTGCTAATAGTGTCAAGTCAATTCTCAAAGAGCATCACGTATACAAAATTTGAAGTCAATCGGTCAAACCGTTTTCATTTTAGAACAAAGAAGTTTTAATACTTGCACCACAGCCCCAACTTGGCGGTCCGTTAGAGCAAAATTTTTGGGCCACGATTTCTTTCCGTACCCAATAACCTCTATATACAAATTTTCATGAAAATCGGCTGGGCAGTTTAGGAGTCTATTCGCTACATACAAACAAACAAACAAACAAACAAACATACATACAAACAAACATTCCCTTTTATATATATAGATAGAAGATAACAATAAAAATTCAAGCAGCACCAAATTGTCAAGAAGCAGAAGAAAAACGTATAGAAAAATTAGAGATAATCAAACAGTATTTTTAAGCTTATGTTTCGCAAATGGTTAAAAGAACTCCGCAAAACATTTTTTTTAACTTTCCCCGGACGTAATATACTAACTATTTTTATACCCGTATGACTATATAGTCCAAGGGTATAATAAATTTGCCATTACGTTTGCGACGCAGAGAAGGAGGGGGGGTAGATATAGACTCAAGTTTATGGATCGGATCAGAATCGAAAAATAAATCGATTTAGCTATGTATGTCCGTCCGTCCGTCTGTCCGTCCGTCCGTCCGTCCGTCCGTCCGTCTGTCCGTCCGTCCGTCCGTCCGTCCGTCTGTCCGTCCGTCCGTATGTCCGTCTGTCCGTCTGTCCGTCTGTCCGTCTGTCCGTCTGTCCGTCTGTCCGTCTGTCCGTCTGTCCGTCTGTCCGTCTGTCCGTCTGTCCGTCTGTCCGTCTGTCCGTCTGTCCGTCCGTCCGTCAGTCCGTCATCACGATAACTCAAAAAGTAAAGGAGCTAGGATTATGAAATTTTCACAAATTCGTTTTAATGCAAAAAACGGAATCGAGTTTTAAATTCAGCCATTTTGGTCCACGGGTTCGAGTACCTGCCATACAACTTCTAATTTTATATGAGCATTACTCTATACCTATGGAAGCTGCGTGTCTGAAATTGCCAAAAGTAGTTTAGTATAATGGCCAAAGTTACTGCAAAATTTGGTTGGTCTACTGCAGAGGGTTCGAGTAGCTGCCATACAACTCCTTCTTTTATATGAGCTTTACACAACACCTGATGAAGCTGGGTGTCTGAAATTTTGCAAAAAATAGTTTAGTGTAATGGCCAAAGTTACTGCAAAATTTAGTTGGTCTACTGCTGAGGGTTCGAGTAGCTGTCATACAACTCCTTCTTTTATATGAGGATTACACTACACCAAATGAAGCTGGGTGTCTGAAATTTTGCCAAAAATAGTTTAGTGTAATGGCCAAAGTTACTGCAAAATTTGGTTGGTCTACTGCAAAGGGTTCGAGTAGCTGCCATACAACTTCTTCTTTTATATGAGCATTATTCTAAACCTAATAAAGCTGAATGTTTGAAATTTTGACAAAAGTAATTAACCGGATGCTATAATGTATATGTTACGGTCATACGGGTATCCCAGAGTTGACACAGTCTACTCTACTACACTCTTCCTCGTTTTTTTTGAATAATCATAGGAATGATAAGTATATACATGTACGCATACAAAATTTAAAGTCAATTGGTCAAGCCGTTTCTGCTTAAGAGTTTAATTATTCAGTTTAATTATTTAGTTTAGCATTGATAATTTTTAATGTTAGAGGTTTTACTCAATAGGATAAAGGGTAAAAGAGAAGAAACTAAAGTTAAATATTACTAAAAATTTTATATAAAAAATTCAATAAGTTCGATTGGTTTAATTTAATTTAAAAGCAAAAATAATATAAACTTTTATTTACTGCAGAGCTGGGGTTGGCAAAAACGATATATATATTATATAAATAAGAAAATATCTTTTCGTCATTATCTTACACCATTTCAAAAACAACAATACAGGGAGGCAAAAGAAATTTAAATATCCAAGAATTTTCAATATCTTTTGGTTAAAAATAGTGAAATATTTATATGTGAAAAGAAGAACACCAAACATTACAAAATTGCTTCACAGAGCGATTTTGACTCTATTAGTAAGTTTTGATTTATTTTATATTTTTCAAACTTTAATTCTTTGGCTAATATTTCACTTATATATTTTCTGGAATGTTATGATTAACATTCTCAACAAACAAATATTTCAATTTATATGTTTATAGTTCGTCGGTCCGTCCGCCTACCTCTCAGCATGATAGCTCAACAACTAAAGCAGCTAAAATTTAGAAAGTTACACGAAATAATTGTTTGACAATTTGTAAGTTCCCTATTGTTTTTGTTTAAAATCGGACAAAGGCTTCGGATAGCTGCAATACAAATTTTTTGAAATAATATAAATATTTTTAAAATTAATAACTAAATAGAATTTAAATAGAAAAACGAACAAAATGTAGTTAAGTTATAAATCGCATCATGGTGTAGTGATTTGGACATCCGAATTTCAATCAAAACGTCTAGGTTCGAGTCCAGGTTGGGAAAAATTTTTTTTTTGTGTTTAATTCATCTTTTTTTTTATCTATATTCTCCTTTTAATTAAACTAGTATCGCCCTGTGCTCGAAATTCGAGCAATTTTTGCTTCTTTTACACAAAAAATTCTTTTTTGTAATTTATATGAGACTAATAAATATTACATGGAAAATTATTTGTTTTTTTCCTATATGTAATAAAAATTATGGCAACAATGTTGTCAACCATTCTCGCGCTTGAAATTTGTTTAAAAACAAAGTTTTATAATTTTTTCAATTAAGTATTTTTGAGTTTTATTCCTATAGCATAAGCCGCTTTAAAGAGAGTATAATTTTGTACAGTTGTTACACAAAAAGAGGGACTTAAATTCTAAATATAATATTGTTCTATTATATAATGTTCAAAAAATTTATTTATATTTCTAAACATATACATACATATATATACTGAAGTCAAGGAGCCAAAATTCGAAGTAATGCTGTCCTTCATATAGAAAACTGTACTTTTTTTCTGTACTATGTATTCTGTATACTAATTAAAAAGCATGAATACGAGAACTACATGATATGTACAAAAAAATTTAACATATCATAATTCATATGTTTATTACTTAATATGTACTTACTATATTATATTGAAGCTGCCAGAAATACCAATAATAGTCAAATTGACAGAAGGCAAATTTTTTTTTAAATCTCAATTTTAAAATTTTTAACATACCTACACAGAGATAAAATAAATTACTACATAGGATAAAAGTTTTTCAAGAAATCTAAGAATAAGTTTCAAATATTGATAAATTTTTCCTGCCCTTATTCCATTTTTAAATTTAATAGCTACATAGGTAAGTAAGAACTACATTGCTTACGTTACTTTATGAGGAGTTAACTCTTTTCTACTCTCAACTACTGTGAGCTACACCAGCTCTTGTAAAAGTGTAGATAAGAGGACTAGATAATTAAATAATTTCCGGCAGATGACTTTAATTAAAATTTTTCAGAATAAATGGATTTTCATAAATGGATTATATTTTTTATTTGATAACCAATAAGCAATTACCCCTTAAATTTAAAAAAATATTCTTTATATTTCTATCAGCAATAAACCTTAATTTTTTCACTTTATTTTCAATATATTTTATTTTAAATATACTTATGTTTGACAATTAATCTAACAATTACCTATATACTTGTACTCCTGAAACAAAAATTAGCGCTCAATTTACAAACTACTCCTATCTACTCTTCATCTACACTTTTTGCTAAAAGGAACGCATGTATTTTATAAAACTCGTTCGTTATGTCAAAGTTCAACTAAAAAATGGTTTTTTATTATAAAACAAGTGATGAAAAAACCCAAGGGTTTTTAAAAAAGCACATTTTCATAGTAACATAGTGTTTCATACTGAGTATTTTATCGGAATATAATGTTGAAGCTTCAATGTTAACGTTTAATTTAGGAAATATATACGTTGGTGACCAAGTTACTACTTACTTATAAAAACCGTAATTTTTTTAATTTTTAAGTCCTAATAGCCCCTCTATGGGGAAGGTTGCCCAATTTTTCAAGGATCTAATCCTCACTACTCCCCTCCACCAACTTTTTTAGGTTCAAGGAATTAAATTGTGAATTCTAGCAAAATTTGGAATTTTATTTAGAATTTTACTATATAAGCAAAAATGGTTAAAACTGACAGAGACTTTCTTCAATTTAAAGAACCGCTTTTAAATTTAAGAAAATCTTTTAACATATGTTAAAGTATAATGTTGGTACTTAAAATTTTGTATATTAACAAAAAAAAATTTGAACAGGTATTCAAGTTACAGGTGTTTAAAAATAGCAAAATTTCAATTTTCGAGCTATTATAGCTGCTGAACAGGGGACGTGACAAAAATATTTTGTTAACCGACTCCTACTAATTTCTGAAGTTTTAACTCTCCCAAAATTTCAAGACCCCAGCTGGAACCGTTTAGGAGATATGTGGGGCCAAAAATTTTGCAAAAATTAAGTTTTGCATAATGGTAAATTTTAGTACCGTATGGAAACTCTGTACATTTAAGTGATATATTTTTGTAAAGCCTAAGAAAGCAGCTCTCTTTTACCGTTTTTAGATTGAAAAAATAGCTAACAGAACTCTTATTATATCAATTTAAATATAGGGTTTTTTTTTAAATTTGCGGGGGCTGTATCTTCGGCACCCTTCAAAATTAAGAAAAACCTTTGACACATGTTGAAATATATTAAAAGAGCTTTCAATTTTGTAAATCACAAAAAAAAAAATTTGAACAGGTATTCAAGTTACAGGTGTTTAAAAATAGCAAAATTTAAATTTTTGGGCCCTTATAGCTGCAAAACAGGGGACGTGACAAAAGAAATTTGTTGACCGACTTCTACTTATTTCTAAGGATCTAACTACTCCAAAAATTTCAAGACCCTCGCTTGGTTCGTATAGAAGATATGTGTAGCCAAAAATATTGCAAAAATTGAGTTTTGAATAATGGTAAATTTTAGTACCGTATGGCAACCCTAAACATTTGTTTTTTAAAAATTTATAAAGTTTATAAAACCAGCTATCTTTTGCCGTTTTCAGATTGAAAATACACCTATTAGAACTATTGTTATAACAATTTGAATATAGGGCTTTTCCTAACTTTCGGAGGTTGCAGCTCCGTAACGGGTGGGGCTACAGAAAAAAATTCTTCTACGAAATAATTTTTTTTGTAATACCTACTCGTGGTTAAAATTTCTTTTCTCTATTTCAAACGATGTAAAAGTTTTTGTAAACATACGGACAGACAGACAGACGGACGGACGGACAGAGTGAAACTATATAGGCACATTTTTACAAAATTTTTTGAAAATGTTCTAAAAAACATTAGTCGATGTTTAAAATGTATAAAAAACTTTTCAATTATTAGGACATAACCTAAATCAAAACATACGACGTACAATTTTTGTACGGCAGTACGTCAATACGTCTATCTACATATCCGTAAATCGATACGCGCGTACTATATTTAATTTATCGAAAAATATTTATTTGCATCTCTTAATTTAGTACAAAAAATATTTTTAATTTCATATTATAGGTATTGTGAATGATTTTGAAAATAAGAAATATAAAATTATTATTTAAAACATTTTTAAAACATAATCTTAGAAATATAAGAAAACCAATAATAATATTTTTATACATATTGTCAATTTGTAAATCCGAGGTGCAGTACATCGCGCAACGCATATTTTGACTGCTCTCATGTAAATTCATGTACCTACTTATTTTTTAACAGAAATTATACGTCGTACGCTTTTATTTAGCTTGGGTCCTAAACGTTAAAACGTTTTTAAAACGTTATCGTATTAACATAAGAAAAAAAAACTACTATATTTTTAAATGCTTTGTCAATTTTTAAATTTTTAAAATCCAAGCTGCAGTACATTGCCTATGCTTTCATTTAAATTTATTTACATAACTACTTATTTCAAAATGTTTTGGTTGAACCCTAAGGAACAAATAATTTTTCTCTGAAGAAATATTTTTTTTTTATGTTTCTGCAAACTTATTACAGGTATTTTTTAATAAAAAAATATTTTTTTCGCTTTGTCTCGCTATTTAAAAATTTTTGCTAGAATTTATACACCGTACGCGTTGATTTTAGTTAGGCCTTAAGTAGCAAATCATTTAAATTAAAAATTATTTTTTTAAGAAAAATTTTTTTTTTTTTGTGTGCAAACATATTTTATTATTTGTTCGTCTGCCTAACATAATGGCAACTAAAGAATGTATTTCATACGTCGGTTTTTTATTTTACAAAAACTTAACAAAAAGCAACACCAATATACGACGTTACAAAATAATTTTTTTTTCGCAAAACAAAAACAAAATACAATACTTTTCGGAAAAATTTAAGTGTAAGACGGAAAATATTCGTCGTAATAAACGAATTTCGTTTTAAAAGAATGATCCGAATTTTGAAAATTGTAGAATTTCCTAATTCTACAATGGACTCTTCGAACTAATTTGCTAGAATTTCATTTGATGTGTCAGCCTCAAGCCTATGTATATTGCTTTTTCTTCTAAGAAATTTTTTTTTGTATTGTTGATGCGTTTATCTGTCAACATCTGTCGCTGTAAACATAATAATTTGAAAACCGAGTTCGTTATAAATTACTGTATAAACAAAATGTATTGTTTTTATTTCGAACAGAACTTATTTTTTTTTCACCAGAATTTTAATTCTCGTTCACTTATTAAAATAAAGAAAAAAAACAAAAACAAAACAAAAATTTAAAAAAAATTTAAATCTCTTTGTTCATTGAACATTTGAACTAAACACAAAAAAGGAAAGATATAAGTTGACGCCTATAATAGTTTGATTGAGCTACGAGTTACAATACAACCGAAAATGAATTGCATTTACACAGAAAGTCGGCGAATAATATTACAGTCATAAGCCATAACTTTGAACAAAGTGAACGTTCTATTTAAATTTACCTTAACTTTCTAGGATTTTAACCTAGAAAAACTTAAAAATTCTAAAAAAAATATCATTGTAATATGAAAAGAAAAAAAAAACCCTTCTTTTGGTTGTTGTTTCATTAAAATTAGTCAAATAGTTTCCCGTGAAAAGGGATGTTTATATTTGTATGGGAAAAAATAAGCCGATTAAATTTTATGATATATGTATTTATTTTAAGTATGAGAAATTCTTATTTTATAGAAAATTTGACAGAAAACTCACACCTATTTTTAAAATTATTAAGGGGGGGAGGGGGGGGGGGGGGTGGTTGTTATAGGCTCAAGTGTATGGATCGAATTAGAATCGAAAAATATATCGATTTAGCTATGTATATCGATCCTTCCGTCTGTCCGTTCGTCCGCACGATAACTAAAAAAATAAAGGTGCTAGGATTTTGAAATATTTACAAATTCGTTTTTATGCAATAGCCGTCATCGCTATTTAAATTCGGAAATTTTGGTACACGGATTCGTGTACCTGCCATACAACTTCTTTTTTTTTTATTTGCATTACTCTATACCTTATGAGTTTGCTTGTCTTAAATTTTGTCAAAAATAGTTTACTGTAATGACGAAAGTTACTGCAAAATTTGGTTGGTTTGCTGCAGAGGGTTCGAGTAGCTGCCATACAACTCCTTCATTTATATGAGCATTACACTACACCTAATAAAGCTTTATGTTTAAAATTTTGCCAAAAGTAGTTAACCAGATGATGATATAATGTTTATATTTTGGCTATCCCAGAGTTGACAAAGTTTACTCTACTTTACTTTTCCTCGTTTATTTATGATATGGAATTTGGAGCACTTCTATTAAAAATATGTACAATTATAATTTTCCTTTTATCTGTAATTCTAATTTTCATTAAAACTCTAAGTTATTCGAAAGAAATATTATTTTGTGATACATTTATAGGTTTATATATTTTAATGGTTTTTAATCTAAACTAAAAACATTATTGCTATGATTAGCTTTTTGTCAAGTGATTCAAATTTTTAAAAATTTAAAATAATTTAAATTCCTTTTATATGTACGTATTAAAAAAGCTTATAAATGCAAAATATGCAATAAATTTATTTCTAAAAAACAATGACAATGTAGAACTTTTCATATAATTCATTTAAATATAAAGGTACATTTTACATATTTGCTGCATACCTTTGTCCTTTGAACATAATTTAAGTATCGTACGCAATTTTTTGATCCTATGTTCATCAAAAATCTATTTTAATAAATCAATAAAATATCTGATGTAGTGAAAATTAAAAATAAGAAATTTAGTCGTTTATTAAAAATATTTGATTTTAATTTATAAAATACAATCCATAATATGTTTTATAGTAAAATTCTTTTGAAATAGGAAAGAACTCTCGTTTATCCAATTTAAAGTTTCTATCTTTATTAATTTTGAAGATAAGCTTTTTAATTTAGGGATTTCTTAGGACGTACCACAAACACCACTACAATTAAGTCTAAATTTCGCGGACTCTATTTCCTTTCATAGCAAAAATCACCATTATTTCAAATTTGAAGTGTCAACACTTGTTGTGTCGAAGATTAGCTTGAAGGTCTATGGAGGAGAAGGGGTGATACGCAACCCACCATTCCGATTCATCCAAAATATCACGGACACAAAGCAATTAAGAAGACATTTGCCCTCCTCAATTTGCCCTCTATTGTCCGATCTCAACCAAAAGCACTTACTAGTAACCTAGAGTTTAAATTTCATCAAAATAGCGGAATTAGTTTTTGAGTTGTCATGTTTTTTGGATATATGGACAAAGGTTCCAGAACCCAAATCCATGATACGATTTCGCCCATATACAATCCCCGCCGTACTAGCAAAATACGAGTTAACCCTTGTACCACATTAGAAAGTTTAATCTTTATTTTAAGTTACCATTTTTTTTAAATTTCGAAGATAAGTCTTTTAACCTTGGGAGTCTAAGAGAGGTATCTGAGCCACCACTCCAATTGTTCATAAATTACGAAGACATGCAAGAAATAGTAAAGAACACCCTTGTGCCAAGTTTGAAGCTTCTACATTTGTTTCAAGTTATTATCTTAATTAATTTCGAAGATATGCTTTTAGGTATCCGGAACTGTGTGAATGATCCCCAACCTACTTTTCCTATTGGTCCCAAATTTTAAGGACACTCGGATACCAAATTTGGAGGTTCTATATTACTTGGTTTTTAAATTATGCTTGTTTCGCCTAAATTTGAACGCATGGCCCATAGTTTCATTATTGGTAACCTGCAGCACAAATTTCATCAAGATAGCGTCATTAGTTGCTGAGTTGCATATATGTTCGTTAGCCCTTAGGACAACTAAAAGGTTCATTAGCCATGTTAGTCCTAGCCATGTTAACCATTTTACCTATTTCAAAGTTGGAGCGTATAAAAGAAGACCAAAAAAAATCCGGAAAAAACTCAAAACTATTTTAATTATTAGTACAAAAGTATATTGATAAACTATATTTTTTAACCGAAAAAATAGCCTACTTTGATTTTTTTTGAATATTTTTTAAATTAATATGATTAATATCTAAATAATCATGTTAACACCAATATAAAAATCATGGTTGTCAACATGATTTTTTCAGTTCTTATTTAAAGCATTTATTTTGAATGAAAGTTGTAATATTATCTTTACATCAATACAGGATATTGATTTTCAAAATTTATTATAATAAAAATTATTTTTTAAATTTAAAAAGGAAGGGAAACACATAAAAAAGTAGGCCTTTTTCTTTCAGAACCTTACTTTGCTCATGGCCAATTGTGTTGTAAAATTTCTGGAGCAACTAATTCTGCGTATTTAAAATTTGAGATTTTATCAGGACCCAAACAGAAACCAATCTCGAAAGGAACAGTGACTGAAAATCTAGTTTTTAGGGACGTTTTGTATTATTTATATATTCATCAATTCAGCTTTTAAAATAACATAGAGTAAGCTTGCTAAGGAGACCACCGTAAAACGATTAGATTAATTTATTCAATTGAAAGTTCAAATTAAGCTCAACAACTTTACAACGACTATTTGTACAATCGTACAGCGATTTTCCCAGTTTATATTAAATGTTATATTATATTACGATATTAACTATAACGATATCATATATATAAAACACAAGGGTTGGCAAGACCTTGCCAACATGTAAAAAAATATTGCACATCAAAATTATTATAAATATACTTCACACAATAATGATATTTATTTTATATGAGCATTACTCTATACCTATTAAAGGTGGGTGTCTGAAATTTTGCCAAAAATAATTTAGCGTAATGGCCAAAGTTACTGCAAAATTCGATTGGTCTACTGCAGAGGATTCGAGTAGCTGTCATACAGCGCTTTCTTTTATATGAGCATTACATTACACCTAATAAAGCTGGTATTTTTGAAATTTTGCTAAAAGTAATTAATGTTTATATAAATAAAGATATAATGTTTATATAATGGTCATACGGGTATCCAGAGTTGACACAGTCTACTCTACTACAATCTTCCTCGTTTTTCGGTTGAAATTGTATATTGAATTTTAATGCTTTTGTCAAATAGATTTCATGATTTCATAATATTAACATATGAGATATATTTCTCTTCTAAAATTTAATTTAATATGCATTAAAATAAAAATAACTTTAAAAAAATTTTGTCCCGAATTGAAATTGAACCTTACACACTAAACACACTGACACATTGTTACCTAACACACTAAAATACAACATAAAAACTAATTAGTAGACACCTCCTTAACCATCCAACCACTTGGCTTCTTATATACTAGCTGTTGACCCGTCACAGAATGACGGAAGGTCAATTAAAAGAAGAACTTTTTCTAATTAAAAACGAGGAAAATTATAGTTGCCCTTGTCAACTTTTAGATATCCGCGCATACCCACTAACCGTTATTTATTTCCCCTATGTTATTATAAATATTACAAAAAAAATATAAGAAAGTAAAATAGTTAAAAAAAAATTTAACTTATTAGGTATCCCATAATTTTTGATTAACTTATTATCCCATAAAAGAAAAAAAAATAGCCCACCCTAAAAGTTGGTGCGAGTGATGTCCAACTTTGCCAACTAACTTGTACTATTACTTTATCTGCCCAGTTTTGATTTTAACCTCGTAGCTTCATTAGATTCACAGTTATCGAATTGATTACTTTGTATGGCAGCTGCCCGAAAACGGGTCCGTAACATTTTGAAACTTCATATAAATGCTCGATTCATTATATAACTAACAATGTGGAATTTTTATCCTCGTAGTATAATCAGTTTCCAAGAAATTCATATTGGTGCAAAGAAGTTGTATAGCAGCCCCCCGAAAATGGGGCCGTAACATTTTGAAACTTCATATAAGTGCTCGATCCATTATATAACTAACAGTGTGTAATTTTCATCCTCGTAGTATAATCAGTTTCTAAGAAATTCATATTGGTGCAAAGAAGTTGTGTGGCAGCTCCCCAAAACCTTGATCTGGTCTTAACCAAAAAGAATAGGGAACCTCAAAAATGTCCAAAAAATTTTTTGTGTGAATTTCAAAATCTTGCTCTAATTTTTCAATTCTATCTCTTATAATTAATTTTTAATTCACCAATATATTAAACTTAAGCAAAATCAACTTCATATGATCATATTCATATAATAATCATCATATCCGTAATCTATCAATCTATCAATATCAATAAGCCATTTACTTAAAAAAAGTCTTTGTCTTCTTTTTTGCTTATCTCAAATAAACTACGCATCATTTAAATCATATGAAATTCTAACTCGAAATCGTTATCCACATAAAAAACAAAAAACAAAAAAACAAAATTCATATAATTTCATAGCAAAATTTCAAATTTTTGTATGAAAATATTGGAGTTAAAAAAGTTAGTTGTTCGAGAGCTACCCGAAGTTTTGGTCCGATCTTAACCAAAAAAAATAGGGAACCTAGAAATTGATTGAAAAATATTTTGTGAAAATTTCAAAACTGTAGCTCTTTTAGTTTTTGAGTTATCGTGCTGACACACAGACGGACGGACGGACGGACGGACAGACACACATAGCTAGATCGACTTATTTTTCGATTCTGAGCCGATACGTACCCTTGACACTATATCTAGCTCGTCTAGATCGATGCGTTACAAACGGAGGAGCAAATCTAATATACCCGATGTCATATATGTATGCACGGGTATAACTATTTCTAATTTCATTATGTACATTATGTTAAGAGTATGTTAAATAAAATTGCAACTGTTACATTTTATATAACGCATATTATGCTTCGATTCTAGTAATAGATACACAAAAAATAAATAAGTGACTTATATAATTGCTTGTTGTATCTTAAAAACTTGAAGATGAATAAGTTAGTTAGTCTACTTTTTATATGTTTCGTTAATTTTTTTTTAATTTCATTTAATATTTTTTTTTATTTAATTGCGTACTTGCTTAAATTAAATAAATTAATAAAAGATTTTAAATTTTTTTATAGGTTTATTTTGTTTCAATAATGATCTATTTCTCCATTTATTAATGTTTTGTACATATATTTTTAAAAAAAGTTTCTATACATTCTTTATTGTTTCCTTTGTTTAGATTCAAATCGAAATACTTGTTTGTTGCCAACCTTTCTAAGTAATGTATCTATTATTTATATGTACATAAAATTGTATTAAATAAATGTTGATTTTTGAATTGAATTTTGCATTATCAAATGCAAATTATAAATTTTATTTGGAATTTCTTTAATATAATTAATTTACTTTAAAAAAAATTTATTTTTGTTTGGCTTCTATGGTGCTTCTATGGTGCATACCCGAAGCCACTTGCCCAAACTTAACATCATTTTCTTCCATTTTTAACTTTTTTTAAATAGTAAAATATTTAAAATATTATGAGGGAATCATGAAGGGATGGGGGATAGATGAGGGAGAGTTAAGATCGAGATGTGGGAGAGATGAGCGAAACTTTGAAATTACTTCGACACTTTGCTTGATTTATTTGCTTAAGCAAAGCAAGCAATGCATCAAAACGAATAATTAAGACATACTACACAAATATTCATATAAAGCATCATCATCATCATCTTTTAGCGTTACAACTCCTGGTGATTTTTAGCCTTCTTCACTATCTTCCTCCATTCATCTCTGTTTCTCGCGGTGGTTTTCCAGTTTATTTCCCCTAGTTTTCTGGTATCGTCTTCGATGTTATTTTCCCATCTGCTTCTAGGCCTACCTCTTGCTCTGTTAAGCAATGGTCTAGCATTGTAAATTTTGTACTGTGCTCTATTTTCCGCCATTCTGATAACATGCCCCGCCCAACTTAATCTACTGGACTTTATATGTTTTACAATGTCCTTGTTCTCTGCTAGCGTGCCTTCTACGGTATTCGCCGTTTTCATTTCGTATTGGACCATAAATAGTTCTAAATATCTTTCTTTCAAATATTCTTAACATTTCTTCTTCATTTCTATTCATGGTTCATGTTTCACTTCCATAAGTTGCTACTGGGCGTATGATGGTTTTGTATATTTGCAACTTTGCTCATGTAAAGCATAGTGTTCTTAATTTTTATTTACAAAATGTTTTACTATTTATTTAAAATTTCCAGAAAATCATCTGTGATTTTTAAAGCTGAAATGAATTAATTCATAAACTAATAAATAAATTTTATTTCATCAAAAATTTATTTTTTATTAAAAATAAATAAAATATTTTTTGGCCTGCTTATGATAATTTTGGATATATTATTTTCTAAAATAAAACACATCCAACAAAACATTAATATTTTATTTTTTTTTAATTAAACACATCCAACAAAACACATTTAATTGAATAATTGAATTAAACCTCATTCTAGACAAATATATTAATAATAATAATTGAGATTGCCAAATGTTACTTTTGATTAGATTATAGCACACGAATTACTACGCAGAGTTTTATTAAAATAGATATGTTTTATGAAAATTAATTGCATTAAAAAAAAAATTTCCATAGATTAGAATTGAACTAAACAACCTAAAATACAACTTAACAAGTAATGAAAAAAACCAACGGTTTTAAAAAAGCACATTTTCAAAATTATATAGGGTTTCTTATTGAGTATTTTATTCTTTTTTTTTATAAAAATACATATAAAGATAAATGATAATATTATAATTTAGTTATTTCATCAATTTAATAATAAATTTAATAATAAAGTGAAATCAATACTTGGATATTATTCGAATGCACTCAAGAAAACTTATTAACAAGTGCGAAATATAATGTTGGAGCTTCAGTGTTAACTTTTAATTTTGGAAAAACATAAACTTGTGAATAAGTTACTGCTTTATAAAAACATAAAAGTTTTAATTTTTAAGTCCAAATACCCCTTGCATAGGGAAGGTTCACAAATTTTTGCTATTCTCTTGTCCTCACCTTTCCATTTTTATAGGTTCTAGGAAATCAATTGTGAACTATACCAAATTTTTAGAATTTTACCTAGAATTTTATTATCTAAGCAAAAATGTTTAAAACTAAGAGACAGTTTCTTCAATTTCAGGAACAACTTTTAAATTTAAGAAAACCTTTAAAATATGTCGAAATACAAAAAAAAAGTTTTAACATTAAATTATTTTTATTGCAATACCTACCCGTTGCTCATATTTTTTAGTCAGCCGTACGTAAAAATGGACGGATGGGCGGACGGCCAGAGTGAAGCTATATAGGTACATTTTTACAAAATTTTTTGAAAATGTGCGAAAAATTAATATAATTAGTAGACATCACTTTAATCATTTCGCTCACTTAACCACTTCGCTTCCTATTTTTAAATTTGCTAAATATTACTTTTGATCATTAGTTTAGAGTACGGAATTAGCAGCAGTACCTAGCGATTTATTATAATAGATTTGTAAGATTATTAAATGTAAAATTAGAAGGGGTTTTTTTTTAAAGCAAAGAAACCAAGCAATGTAATCAAATCAATTTCAAAGTTTCCCTCCCTCCTTGATTAAGCATGTTGAGGAGGTACATTATAGAATGTTGGCAACAAAGAAGTATTTCGATTTGAATCTAAACAATATAAATAGCTTAGCAAAATTTTTTAAAAATATGTATACAAAAAGCTAATAGATGGAGAAAATTATCATCATTGAAAAAAAATATATCTATAAAAAAATTTCAAATATTGTTGTATCTTTGTTTTAATTATTTCAATGAATAGCCAATTAATTTAAAATCAGAATTAAGTTTCTATATATAAAATGGACACATGCTTACTATTTTTTATCATTTATTTTAATTTTGTTTTTCTCTTTTCATTTCTTTCAAGTTATTTTAGTTCTATTTTTCTCTTTTTTTGCTTAAAATTTTTATAGTTTTTGTTTATAATGTGAGTTTGTTTGTTTTTTTTAAATTAGGTTAATGTGTATTGTTTAGCAATAGAATTATAACATTAGGTAAATAGTATTATACGAATTGTTAAAAAAAAAAACAAAATATTAAAATAATTTATAAGACCAGACGGCATATGCAACGGTTTTAAAAAAATTATACTCCAAACGTATGAAATATTCTGTCGTTTTTTTTTTTGTTAATTAAAATTGTATAAAAACAAGTAAAGAAATAGCCAGTCGGTGCAACCTACTTAGATATACCCTCGACCTATTTGGTTCAAATTTAATGAGAAGTCCATAAGTAATTTTAAAACCATAAAATCTTTTATTAGTTTGATCGTAAGACATAACTAACGAAATTAACTTTATAATACTAAAAGTATTTTCAAATTATTTTGTCAATTCAAACATATTAAAAATTCTTACTAATTAATATATTTAAAAATATTAAACAACAAATAAATTGAAATAAATGGATTCGTAAAATGCAATTACAATATTACATGTATAAAAATTTTTATCCAATTCAATAAAACTTTCCACACATGCAGCAATTACTTCTTTTCAGGATTTTTAGCTTTAGTGCATTTACTGTTGAATGATTTAGTACCCTTGATTAGTTATTTTAATTTTAAATAATTTTTAAATTTCTTCACTCAATTTACTTATTTTTTAATGTTTTATATAATTAAACTCAAAGTTACTCGAAAGAAATATTAATTTGTAATTATATAAACTAGTATCGCCCTGTGCTCGAAATTCGAGCATTTTGTGCTTCTAAATTTATTAAAAAAATCTGTTTTTCTGTAATTTTTATTAGACCAATATTACACGAAACTTATTTTTTTTCCTATACATAATAAAATTTATGGCAACAATGTTGTCAACAATTCTTGTGTTTAAAATTTGCTTAAAAAAAATTATAAAAACGTGTTTATGCATTTTTAAATTTTATTGCTGTAGCTTAACGCGCAATAAAGAGAATATAATTTTGTACAGTTATTACACAAAAAAAGCGATTTACATTCTAAATATAAATAGTGTTCAAATATATATTCTTAAATTTGATATTTTTTCTAAACAAATACATATACATATTTATTGAAGTCAAGTAGCCAAAATTCGAGTTAATGCTGTCGTACATATAGAAAATTGTACTTTTTTTCTAAAAATGAAATATGTTATATGTATTCTGTATCCTAATTAAAAAGCTTATTCATAGAGCATAATATGTACAACAAAATTTAACATACCTATCATAATTCATAAGTTTAGCACTTAGTATTATATTATATTGAAGCTGCCAGAAGTAGAAAATATTAGTTAAGTTGACAGAATTCGAGATTGTTTTAAAAACACAATTTTAAGATTTTTAATATATCTACCAAGATATTAAAAAAAATAACTAATCAATTACAAAATTGATAAATTTTTCCTCCCCTTATTCCATTTTTAATTTTAGTAGCTACATAAGCAAGTATGCACTACAATTCAATATAAAATCTAAAATTTTTACTACAAATGTATGTATGCAAAAAATGGTTCTGAATTCTTTAGTTTAATTTATATTATACCTATTTGTCTAGTTTATTTATTTATTTTCTTTCTTCAAACAAACAAATGTTATTACTTGCGTTCCTATAAGAGGAGTAAACTACTCTTTTTTACTCTCATCTACTGCCAGCTACACCATACCAGCTCTTGAAAAAGAGTAGATGAGAGGAGTAGATAATGAAACAATTTTCGGCAGATAGCTTTAAATAAATTTTTCATAATAGTTGAATTTTCTCTTGAATAGGTTTTGTTAAATCATATTTTTTATTTGATTACCAATAAGCACTTAACTCTTCCATTTTAAAAAATAGTCTTCCCAAATGACAGATAGTTTTAAAATGTGAAATATTATGTACGATAATTAATCTGACAATTATATACTTCTGAAACAAAAATTAGCTTTCCATTTACAAACAACTTCTACCTACTCTTCAACAATTTTTGGTAAAAGGAACACATGCATTATATAAAATTCGTGCGTTATGTCAAGTAAAACTAAAAGGAGTTTTTTATTATAAATTAACCTAAATTAAAACATACGACGTACAATTTTTATACGGCAGTAGGTCAATATGTCTATCTACATATCCGTAAATCGATACGCGCGTACACACAAAAATATTTATTTGAATGTTTTAATTTAGTACAAAAATTTTTTTTAATTTCATATAATATTTTATACCTATATATACTAAATATTTTGAATTTTTTTTAATATAAGATATTTTTTAATATTAGAAAAAAAAAACCTAAACAATATAAAAAAACCAAAAACAATATTTTTATACATTAGGTCAATTTGTAAATTTTAAACATCCGATTTACAGTTCATCGCGTTACGCGTATTTTGGTTGCTCTCATTTCATGTAAATTGATGTACCTATTTAATTGTAAATTTTTTGACAAAAATTATACGCCGAACGCTTTTATTTAAGATGAAGATTATCTTTTAGTTTTTGTTTGCGAACATAATATAGGTAGGTATTTTCAATTTACTTACTGTGTTTTTTTAAAAAAAAAATATTATTTTAAAATATTTTATTTTGAAAACTTAATTGTAGCAACATAAGAAAAAACAATTACAATATTTTTATTCGCTTTGAACCAATTTTAAAATTTAAAACTCCGAAGTACAGTACATAACATTCTACTTATTTCAAAAATTTTTGAAAGAAACTGGACGCCTTACGCGTTTATTATAGTTGATCCCTAAAGAATCACAGCACATCATTTTATCATCATCATTTACACATCTTTTTTTTTAAGAAATGTTATTTTATTTTTGTTTCTGCAAACATATTATAGGTATTTAAATTATTTTGGATACATGTAATGTATTTTTAAAAAAATATAGGTATTTTTAAAAACAATATTATTTTAAAATATTTTATTTTTAGAACAATAACAACATAAGAAAAAACAATATCATTTTTATATGCTTCGTCAATGTTTAAATTTTAAAAATTCGAGGTACAGTAACTTGTTCTCATGTAATATCATGTACTTAAATACTAATTTGTTAGCAATTCTACACCATAAGCGTTATTTTGGTTAGGCCCTGAGGAACAAATCATTTAACTTAGAAATTATTTTTAAGAAAGATTTGTCGTTTTTAATTTTTTGCGAACATATAATTTTATAACAACTTTTGTTATACAACTTTCAAACGTAATGGTAACTACAGAATATAGTTCAAAAGTCGGTTATTTAATTATTATAAAAAACTTAACAAAAAGCAACAACAATATACGAAGTAGCAAAAAAAAAACATGAAGTATTTTTCGCTTATAACGACCATGAAGTGACAGAAAATATTCGTCGTAATAGACGAATGTCGTTTTATTGATGTGTATATTTGATGCGTTATTATGATTTTTTTGTATATTCAAAAATAAATATAAAAATACTAAATTAATCACCAAGCAACATTATTAGATATAATAAGTTTAATTAAAAGAAATATGAATGTAATAAAGCACTTACATTTTTAGGTAAAATTTAATTCTTTGGCAAAATGTGTAACGTTTATTATAATTAATATTGAACAGAGTTCGTTGTAAATTACTCTATAAACCAAATGTTTTGCTTTCATTTCGAACAGAGCTAATTTTTTTTCACTGAAATTTTAGAGAGATAAAAAAAAAAAAACAAAAACAAAAAAAAATTTAAAAAAGTTTCAATCTCCTTGTTCATTGAACATTTGAACTAAACAAAAAAAAAGAAAGACATAAGTCGGCGCATAATATAATAGTTTAATGGTGCTGCGAGTTACAACCGAAAATGAAATACATTTGCACAGAAAATGGGCGCATAATATTAGATTCATAAGCCTCAACTTTTAACCGCGTGAACGTTAAATTCAAATTTACGTCAAATTAAAGACGGGTTTTCACCTGAGAAAACGCAATATTCTAAAAAAAATATTATGAAAACAAAAAAAACCTTTCTTTGGTTGTTGTTTCATTAAAATTGGTCTTATAGTTTACCCGGAAAAAGGATGTTTATTGTATGGGAAAAAATAAGCCGATTAAATATTATGATATAACAAGTGAAGGAAAAAACTAAGAGTATTTAAAAAAGCACATTTTTAAAATAATACAGTGTTTCATACTGAGTATTTTATTGGAATATAATTTTGAAGCTTCAATGTTAACGTTTAATTTAGGAAATATATACGTTGGTGACTAAGTTCCTACTTATAAAAACAGTAATTTTTTTATTTTTTAAGTCCTAATAGCCCCTCTATGGGGAAGGTTATCCAATTTCTCAAGGATCTAATCCTCACTACTCCGCTTCCCCAAACTTTTTTAGGTGGAAGGACTTAAATCGTGAATTCTACCAAAATTTGGAATTTTACTTAGAATTTTACTATTTAAGCAAAAATGGGCAAAACTGAGAGACACTTTCTTCAATTTAAGAAACCGCTTTTAAAAATAAGAAAATCTTTTAATATCTGTTAAAGCATGATCTTGTACCTTCAAACTTTTTATATTAAGAAAAAAAAATTTGAACAGGTATTCAAGTTACAGGTGTTTAAAAAAAGCAAAATTTCAATTTTCGAGCCCTTATAGCTCCAAAACAGGGAATGTGAAAAAAATTTTGTAAACCGACTTCTACTTATTTCTGAGGATCTCACTACTCCCAAAATTTCATGACCCTAGCTTGAACCGTTTAGAAGATATGTGTAGCCAAAAATTTTGTAAAAATTGAGTTTTGATTAATGGTAAATTTTAGTACCGTTTGGCAATCCTAAACATTTGTCTTTACAAATCTTATAAAACCAGCTATCTTTTTCCGTTTTCAGATTGAAAATACACTTAATAGAACTCTTGTTATAACAATTTGAATATAGGGCTTTTTCTAACTTTGCGGAGCTTGGGGCTACAAAAAAAAATTCTTGTCTCTATTTCAAACGGTGTAAAAGTTTTTGTAAACAGACGGATGGACAGAGTAAAGCTATATAGGCACACTTTTACAAAATTTTTTTAAAATGTGCTAAAAATAAAATTTAATGGTTTTTAATGTTAATTAAAACCAGTAATGCTTTCATTAGCTTTTTAATACAAAATTTTATAATCAAAATATGCAATAAATGTATTTCTAAAATACAATGACAAATTTAGAACTTTTTTTATAATTTATTTTAATATAAAAATAAACTTTACAACTTAAGCATCGTACACAATTGTATACTTATATAATACCTATGGTAATAATTAACTAAAATATAGGCACACTGATACCAAATTTGAAGGTTCCATCTTCATTGTTTTCGGAATTATGCTCTTTTGGCCAAAATTCTATCAAAGGATACGAACCCGTGGTCCAATCTCAAACAAACGCAATCTCCGCCATATTCTCATTCATTACTAATAATCTACAGCACAAGTTTCATGAAGGTAGTGTCATTAGTTATTGTGTTATCCTGATTTTTTATACCGTACATCTATAGATTAGGTAAAGCGGTATATTAACTTTGGGATGGTGTTTGGAACCACCTAAAGGAAGCGAGTTAGGTATGGAAAAGTATATATATTTGTGATCAGCGTGACCTCCTGAGTCGATATAGCCATGTCCGTCCATCCATCCGTCCGAAGGCACGATAACTCAAAAAATAATGGAGCTATCTTGATGAAATTTTAACTGTAGGTTACTAGGACTGAAAGTACGGCGGGGATTGCATATGGGCGAAATTGGCCTATGCGTTCGGATTCTGGACCTTTTAATCGATCGAAGGCCTAACGAACATATATAAAAAATCACGATAACTCAACCACTAATGACGCTATCTTCATCAAATTTGTGCTGTAGGTTACTAGTAATGAAAATACTTTGGGGATTGCGTAAGTTCGGGTTTGAACCATGTTCGGAAGGTTCGGAACCTAGAACGTTTTGATCGAATTTAAGTCAAACGAGCATAAATCCGAAACCAATGAAGATAGAACCTCCAAATTTGGTACCAGGGTGTCCCTTCCTATTTTCTAAGTGTCTTGGAAATTTGGGCCCCATTGGAATAGTAGGTCGGGGACCAGCCACACATTTCCGAACACCTTAAAGTATATCTTTAAAATTAATAAAGATAGCAACTTGAAAAAATGTAGAAGCTTCAAATTTGGCACAAGGGTGTTCTTTATTATCTCTTGCGTGTCCCCCTTATTTGGGATCAATTGGAAAGGTGGTTCAGTACCCCTTTTAGACCTTCCAAGATTTAAAAGCTTAGAATCGAAATTACTAAAAATAAATGTTCTTATAAATAGGTGATCTTTACTATCTCTTGCGTGTCCCCCTTATTTGGGATCAATTGAAAAGGTGGTTCAGTACCCCTCTTAGACCTCCCAAATTTTAAAAGCTTCTAATCGAAATTACTAAAAATAGTAACTAAAAATTAAGATAGAACGTTCAAATTGTGTACAAGGGTTAACTAGTACTATAAGTACAGCGCGGACTGTATAAGGGCGAAATCAGCCCAAGGGTTCGGATTCTGGACCTTTTAATCTGTTTCAGGGCTAACGAACATATATAAAAAATCGGGATAAGTAAACATCTAATGACGCTTCTTCTTGTGGCGCTACAGCTCCATGTGAGCTTTGGCCTTCTTCACAACATCTCGCCACGCATCGCGATCTTGAGCAGCACTTCTCCAATTTCCAACCTGCAACACTCGAGCATCATTTCAACATTAAAAAAACCATCTCAAACGTGGCCTGCCCCTACTTCTTCTTAGATCAGGTTTAATATTGAAGGCTCGCTTTTGCGATCGGCTTTCGCTCATTCGCATCATGTGCCCGGCCTACTGCACCCTTTGTGCCTTGGCAAATCTGACGATGTCTTCCTGTTTAATGAGCTCTTGAATTTCCGCGTTATTTCTTCTTATATATTCTATTCTTCTGGCACCGAAAATTTTCCGTAAGATTTGTCTTTCAAAGACTCTTAGTCTGTTTACATCTGCTACAGTTAACGTCCATATTTCGCATCCATATGTAACTACTGATCGTATTATAGTTTTGTATATTATAAGCTTTGTTTGCCTTGATAACAATCTGGACTGTAACAATTTTTTTTTTGCAAAGAAGCTCCTATTGCCAGCTTGTATCCTGTCACATATGGAGAAATGCATGCTGTTGTTGCTGCATACTGTTGCACCCAGATATGCAAAGCTTGAGACCCTTTCGAAATTATACTCGCCAATAGTTATGTTTTGAGGACTTCTTCTGTGTTCTTCCCTTGCCATTTTTAAGTATTTTGTCTTTGTTTCGTTTACTTCCAATCCAATTTTCCTTACTTCTCGCTCTATTTCAGTAAATGCTTTAGCCATGTTTCTATAGCTTCTAGATAGTATAGCAACATCATCAGCGTACGCTACTATCTGATACGCTTTCTTAAATATATTTCCCTCTTTATCTACTTTTTCGATAGCATAATTTAAGACCATGTTAAATAACAGTGCAGATAGCGCATCCCACTGTCTTACTCCGCTATTGATTTCAAACTCTTCTGAGATTTGATCCTGCATCTGAACCTTGGCTTTTGTGTTTTCCATTGTTATCATAGCCATCTTAGCAAGCTTTCTCGGTACTCCTTGATTTACCAATGCATTAGAGACCGTTTTTCTATTAATACTATTAAAAGCCTGTCGGAAGTCAATGAATAGTATGTGGAGATCAGCGTTATACTCATATCATTTTTTCATATTCTGCTTAATTACAAATATCTGATCCACGGTTGATCTGCCACTTCGGAATCCACCTTGATATTCTTTTATCAAACCTTCCGCAAGTGGTTTTATTCTTTCATATATTATGTTTGATAGTATTTTATATGCAGTGTTCAGTAATTTAATACCTCTATAGTTTGCGCAATTCATATTGTATTCTGTTTTTCTGCCTGTATTCCATTTTTCTGGCATCGTCCCTTGACACCATATTGTACATATTAGATTATGTAGTTTCTGGTGCAGTGTTGTTCCTGCTGCTTTTAGAAGCTCAGAGGTTATTTTATCTTCCCCTGGAGCTTTGTTATTTTTTAGTCTACTAATTGCCTGCACTGTTTCGTCATATTGTGGTGTTACCACATTAATATCAGCAGTATGTATATTATCAGATATTGATTCTTCGTCTTCTTGCTTGTTCAATAGCTCATTGAAATATTCGCGCCACCTCTTTATTACCTCTTTATTACGACACTATTTTACCTTCTTTATCTTTACAGGTACTAATTCGTGGCTGGTATCCTCGAGTTTTTCTTTGAATGTTTTTATAAAAAACTCTAATGTTATTTAAATTGTGTTCATTTTGGATTTGTTCTATTCTTTTCTTCATTATTTTTTTTCTTTTTTCTACATAGTTTATTTGCTATTATTCTTTTTTGTTTATATTCGTCACGATTCATTCTTGTATTTCTTTGTAAAAGTTTTAGTCTTGCTTGGTTTTTTGAGGTAACCGCTGTTTGACATTACTCGTCGAACCAGTCTGCATTTCTCTGCCTTCAAATATTACCAACTACTTCAGTTGCTGCTGTGTTTATAGCATTGTCAATGTTTTGCCATTCTTCGTTTATTTTTGTGTTTAAACTTAAGGTGGCATTTCCGCTAGTCATCTGGATTTGTTCTTCAATTGCATGTTGAAAGCTTTCCCTTATTTGCGCACATATTAATTTGTCAGTATCCCACTTGACTTTTAGAACTCCCCTTCTCATTGCGACATTTGATATCCTTTGTCTTAATGTAGACATTACCAAGTAGTGATCGCTATCGCAATTAGCGCCTCTGCAGGTTTTTACTTTTATTATTGACGAGGATTTTCTTTTGAAATTATGTGGTCAATCTGATTTACGGCATTCCTTCCCGGAATTCTCCATGTACCCTTGTTTATGTCTTTTCTGTCTTGTGCAGTGCTTCTAATTACTAGGGATGTTTCATTTGCGAAATTACATAAACGTTGTCCATTTTCGCTAGTGGTTTCATGTAGGGAAAAATAACCGGCTACATTGCGTATGTGTTCTTCTCTTCCAATTTTAGCGTTAAAGTCTCCCACTAATATTAATATGTCAAAGTGGCTTACCTTCTCGCATGTGTCACTTAGAAGTTCATAAAAGGAATTATTTTCCTCTTCTTCGGCTTCTTCAGTGGGTGCATATGCAGATACGATGGTAATGTTACAAAATCTGTCTTTTAATCTAATGCTACACAGTCTATCGTTCAGAGGGCTAAAACCAAGTATACTTTTTTGTATAGACTTGTTTACAATAAATCCAGTGCCATATCTTCCAGATCTGTCGTCATTTCTACTACAATATATTACGTATGTAGATTTTTTTATTGTTCCTTTACCTTTCCACCTGATTTCTTGTAAAGCATCTACATCGATTTTATATTTTAGAATTTCGTTGGCTATTTCGTGCATTTTTCCTGTCTGTAGCATAGTTCTTACGTTCCATGTTGCAAGTTTCAAATCATGTTTCTTTATTCGTCGCCGAGTTCTGTTACCATTAAAATCATCATTTTGTATCCGAGGCTGTTCTGAAGATTCCAAAACATTATTGTTTTCCGATCTGTGGCTGTTAACCAGCACGCACAACCCCACACATGGAGGACCAGGTCATTTTATCTCGGAGTTTTCGTCTCCTAGCCTTTGGGGTTCCAATCCCACGGGTACAAGGCAGCACCAAAAGGCAGTTACTTTGAAAGAAACTGCTTTAGTCAAGCCTATGTTTTACATTGTATAAGACTTGACCCGCCAAAATCTCGTTGGTTAGCCGATCCTAATTACTCCACCTGGGTTGGATACCAGATCTTCCATTAGGATTGCTCGGCTTAGCAATGATTTAATGACGCTATCTTCATGAAATTTGTGCTGTAGGTTATTGGTAATGCAACTACGGCGACGATTGCGTACGGTGAGGATTGGACAATGGGTTCGGAACTTAGAACTTTTTGATCGAATTTAGGCCAAACTAGCATAATTCCGGAACCAATGAAGATAGAACCTCCAAATTTGGTATCAGGTTGTCGCTTTCGGTTTCCTTAGTCTCCTTGAAATTTAAGCCCAATTGCAGTAGTCGGTGGGGACCAGCCACTCAGTTCCGAGAACCTTAAAGCATATTTTCGAAATTAATAAAGATAGTAACTTGAAACAAATGTAAAAGCTTCAAATTTGGCACATGGGTGTTCTTTACTATTTCCTGCGTGTCCCTCTAATTTTGGATCGATTGGAGTGGTGGTTCAGTACCCCTCCTAGACCCCCCAATGTGTAAAAGCTTATCATAGATATTAATAAAACTAGTAACTTCAAATTGAGATAGAACGTTCCAATTGTGTACAAGGGTTAACTAGTATTGAAAATATGACGGAGACTGCATATGGGCGAAATGGTTTCGGGTGCTGGAACCCTTGAAAAGTTCAAGGGCTAACAAACATATATCTTAAAAGCACCATAACTCAAAAAATAATGCCGCTATTTTGATGAAATTTAAACTCTAGGTTACTAGTAATGAAAGTACCATGGGAATTGTTTGTGGTAGAGTTTAATTTCAAAACCAAAGAATATATTTCCTATTTCCTATGTGTCCCCGAAATTTAGACTTGATTGTATTGGTTCAGCTATGTTCAGAGGTACTTGCTGCATTTATCTAAAATTTATTTTTATATTTAAATGAAAAGGTCTAAAATTGTAATTGTATTTTAGAAATACATTTATTGCATATTTTGCATTTATAAGCTTTTCTGTTAGGTATATAAACTAACCATTTAAAATAATTGCAATTTTGAAAAATGTGGATTATTAAATATATTATTCTTTGATTATCTTTTTATCACAAAATTTAATAATTAGAATTTTTTCATTTTGTAATTGAATTGGAATAAATATATTTTCTTTTATTTCAAGTTTTTTTTGTTTTTTAGTATTTTTAAATAGATAAAATAGTAAGAACTTATAATATTTTTGAATAGATAAAATAATTAGAAAATGTTTTTAGTATTATAAAGTTAATTTGGGTAGCTGTGTCGTACGATAAAACTAATAATTGCTTTTATGGTTTTAAAATGACATATGGATTTCTCATAAAATTTGAACCAAACAGGTGTAGGGTATTTCTAAGTTGGTTGCACCGACTGTTTCTAAATGTAGATATGATATAATTAAAATTAAAAACAAAAAAAAATATCTTTTATTAAAAAATATTTCGTTTTTAATTTTTAAAATATTATACAAAATATGCTTTATAGTAAATCCTTTTAGCCTTAGCCTTTCAAAAATACAAAAATGTTAAATAAAAACGGAAATAGGAAATAGTGTATCAAATTTGATTTTTTTATCTTTATTAATTTCGAATATTTTATGCTTTAATACCACTCCCACTACTCTCAATACTTTAAGCTTTAAGGTCTTGGGAGTAGTGGGAGTGGTAAGGGAACCGCTATTCCAATTTATTGTTTTATAGTAAAACTCTTAGCCTTTTAAAAATATAAAAGTGTTAAAAAAGAACGGCAAGAGGAAATACTATATTAAATTTGATTTTTTTATCTATATTGATTTCGAATATATTATGCATTAAGGTCTTGGGACTAGTAGGAGTGGTACGCAAACCGATATTCCAATTCATCCAAAATTTCACGTACACAAAACAAATAAGAAGAAACACCCCAAATATAAGGTTCTATCTTTTTTTGAAATTATACTAGTTTGACCGCAATTCGATCAAAAGCTTTTAGAACCCGAACTCGACCAGAACCAATTAACATAGTGCATTCATTACTAGTAACCTAGAATATAAATTTCATCATGGTGTTTTTAAGATATATGTTTGTTAACGCTTGAACTTTTCAAAGGTTGCGGAACATGAAACCATGGCACGATTTCGCTCATATGCAGTCCCCGTAATACTTTCAATACTAATTTACAATTGGAACACTCTATATTAATCTTTAGTTTCTATATTTATTACTTTCGATGATAAGCCTTTAAACCTTTAGATGTCTAAGATAGTAACCTGAATCACCAATTCAATTTATCATAAATAAAGGGAACACGAAGCAAATAGTAAAGAACACCCTTGTGCCAAATTTGAGGCTTCTAAATTTGTTTGAAGTTACTATCTTTGTTATTTTCAAAAATATGCTTTAAGGTTTTCGAAACTATGTGGATGGTCCCCGACAAACCATTTCAATTGGTTCCAATTTTCGAGGACACAAAGGGAATAGAAAGAGATACCCTGATACCGAATTTGGACGTTCTAACTACTTTGGATTAGTAATCATGCTCGTTTGGCCTAAATTCGATGAAGAAGTTCCAGGATCCGAAACCATGGTTGGATTTCGCTTATATGCAGCCCTCGGCGTTCTTTCAATAGTAGAGGAACCCTTGTACACAATTGGAACGTTGTATCATAATTTTAAGCTACTTTTTTATTAATTTCAATGATATGCTTCAAGGTCTTCAGAACTGTGTGGATTGCTCCCGACCCACTACTCCAATTGGTCCTAAATTTCAAGGACTCTAAGAGCATAGGATGAGGCAAAGTGATACTAAATTTCAAGGTTTTATCTTCATTGGTTTCGGTATTATGCTTGTTTGGCTTAAATTCAATCAACAAGTTCTGGGATCCGAACCCATTGTCCAATCTGGACCGCACGCACTCCTGGCCATAGTCTCATTACAAGTAACCTGCACGACAAAATTCATGATTGTAGCGCCATTAGTTGTTGAGTTATCCTTCTTTTTTTTTATATTTTCGTTGGCGCTTAGAACAATTAAAAGATGCTGAATCCGACCCATGGGCCGATTTCGCCCATATGCAATCCCCGCCCTACTTTAAGTCCTAGTAACCTACAATTAAAATTTCTTCAGGATGCTCCATTAGTTTTTGAGTTATCGTGTCTACGGACGGACGGACATGGCTATATCAACGCAGGAGATCACGCTGATCACAAATATATATACTTTTCATTATCAAGCTCGCTTCCTTTAGGTGATTACAAACACCATACTAAAGTTAATATACCCTTTTCCTATTTCATAGGTGTAGGTTATAAAAAAAACGTGAAAAAAAGTATTCGTAAAATTCAAAATTACATAATATTTAAAACTTTTTATCTGTTTCAATGAAATTAATGATTTAGTACCCTTAATTAATTATTTCAATTTTAAATAATTTTTAAATATATTCGTTTAATTTGCTTATTTTTTAATGTTTTATATAGTTATATCACCTTCCACTCCAAACACTCCAAATACAAATACTATTCTACATGATTACCCATTACCAATAGATTGCCTATTACATTTATAATCAACTCAAATAATAATTGTCTTATCAGCGTTCTAATTTTAAATTTTAAATTATTTTATTCTTTTTCGTAATTTCTTTTTACGTAATTCTCACATATGTTTTAAATTAAGTTGACGAAATTGAAATCGTTTATGTTGCATTTAGTTCGAATATTGAACTTTGTTGTATTATTTTATGTATTACTTGGAAAATCTAAAAATAAGCATTTTTATCTTTTATTTTGTAATTTGTACTTATTTTAGAAAGTAAGAATTAATAAATTTTGTATTTGAAATTCTTTTGTAAAATTTTGTAAAATAAAGAAGTTAGTTCCCTTGTAACCAATGAACAGATCAGTTGCTCTCTTAAGCGATAATTATTTGTATTTTTTTTGAAAACGCTGTTGTTCATTTCTGGCGCAGTCGGTAGGATTTCCATAAAAAGAGTGTATCAAAATAAAAAAAAATAAAAAATTAAATAATTAAATAAAAAGTGTTCTCAATTTTATAGTTACTTTGATTCTTTCTAATTACATAGAAAATAATTTAACTTTATTAACTTATTCAACTGATACTGGTAAATAGTAATATTATTGTATGTTAGATATTTAATTATAAATAAAATCGTCCAAAAAGAATTTTTAAAAAAAATAAAAAACCATTAACAATATCGAACATTTTTTTTTTATAACTGTTAATAATTAAAAATAAAAAAATAACAAACATTAACAATTTTAGAAAGAACAATCTTTATAACTATTAATAAAAAAAAAAATTAAAAAAAAACCAGTGTAAGTTCATTAAGCAGAAAAAAGGGAAAAAACAAACAACTATAATACAAAAAAAAACAAACAACTATAGTACATCAAAATGGCAAACAACAATAACCCAGCACCTGCAGTAAACAACAATAACAATCAACCTCCTCAGGTTCAACCACTAACATTGACGCTCAACCCGTTGACGTACATAGCTGATTTCCCTGAATTTCATGCTAAGTCCGAAGAACTTTATACATTTATAGAATTAATTGAAAATATAATGCCACTTGTGTCAACTTATGACCACGGTAGTCAGAACATATTAGTTAATAAGATTAAATCTAAGTTAAACGGAAAGGCTGGGCAAAATATTGAGATAAATAACCTCAATGACTTGGCCTGAAATGAAAAAAGTTTTAACGGACAATTTCGGTGAAAAGAAAACTCTTTTGCAACTTTTTGAAGAGTTGCAAAGTTTAAAATTTCCTACTACAAGTCGTGATCTTTACCTTCAGATAAAAAATGTGCTAAGAAGACTGAATAATAAAGTTAAAGATGCACACAACGCTAACGCCATTATCCAAGCCAACATTCAAACAGGATTACGTGTATTTAAAGAAAAATTACCAGAACCAATGCACTCTGTAATTTTTAGCAGTAATCCAACATCATTAGAACAAGCAATTGATATCCTCCATGAAGATAATTACGCGGATTATAATCCTTATGGTGGTATTTATAATAGAAATAGGAATTACCATAACAATAATAGAAATCATAATAGTAATACTAATAATCCGAATAGAAATAATAATAGTAGTACTAACAACATTAATAGAAATTATAATTATAATAATAATATTAACCCTAATATTAATAATAACAATAATTATAATTATAATCATCATACTAACCCTAATATTAATAATAACAATAATCATAATAATAGAAATCCTAACCATAATAATAGTATTAGCAATAATTCAAATTATAACATAATTTTAATAATGTTCCCAACCGTAATTTAAATTATAATAACAATAATTCTAGAAATATTAATTATTTTTAATAATGAAATATTTCAAGTTGAAAATAATATAAGGTGCGATCATCTCGATCACCAAACAAAAAGCGAACTTTTAAAAATTATAAGAAAGTTCGGTAAAGCCTTTTATCGAGAAGGTGATGATTTGACATTCACTCATGAAATTAAACATAAAATTAATACGGTAAATGAAATTCCTATTTATACCAAAATTTACCGATACCCTGAAGTACATCGCCAAGAAGTTAATAAACAAATTGAAGAGATATTACAACAGGGTATAATCAAACATAGTGATTCGCCATATTCAGCCCCTTTATGGGTTGTCTCTAAAAAGATGGATGCATCTGGGGTGGCGTATGGTCATTGACTACAGGAAACTCAATAACTTCACTGTAGATGACAAGTTCCCTATACCCAATATAGACGGTATACTAGATAAACTAGGTCGTTCTATATATTTTATCACCCTTGACTTGGCTAAGGGATTTCATCAAATAGAAGTCGATAAAGAGGATGTAAAGAAAACTGAGTTCAGTACTAACTGTGGCCATTATGAATTTGTTAGGATGCCTTTCGGTCTTAAGAATGGTCCTGCAACTTTTCAAAGGCTTATGAACTCAATTCTGAGTGATTTCATAGGTAACCAGTACTATGTTTACCTAGATGATATAATTAATTTAAGTACAAGTAAGGAAGAACATTTCGATACCTTACACAAAATTCTTAAAAGACTTCAAGAAGCGAATTTAAAGTTACAACTTAATAAAAGCGAGTTTATGAAACAAAAAACAAAATTCTTGGGTCATATCATAACAACAAAAGGAATAAAACCAAACCCTAACAAGATAGAAGCCATAAACAAATTTCCAATTCCCAAATCTCCTAAACAAATTAAAAGTTTCTTAGGTTTAGCAAGTTATTATAGGAAATTTATTAAAGATTTTGCAAAAATTGCAAAACATATGACAATTTGTTTAAAAAAGGGACAAAAAATCGAAGTTAATAATATTGAATATAAAGAAGCTTTTAAAAAATTAAAAATTCTAATAACTACGGATCCTATTTTAATTTACCCAGATTTTGGAAAAAAAATATATTTTAACCACGGATGCAAGTAATTTTGCATTAGGGACTATTTTATCTCAAGATAATCACCCTATATGATATGCATCGCGTACACTGAACGAGCACGAGTGCAGGTATTCCCCAATTGAAAAAGAATTACTGGCAATGGTTTGGGCCACTAAATATTTCCGTCCATATATTTATGGTCGTAAATTTTTAATTTAAACTGATCATCAACCTCTACAATGGCTACATAATCCAAAAGAACCAAACTGTAAATTACAGAGGTGGAAGATTAAATTGGAAGAATTCAACTTTGATGTAGAGTACCTAAGCGGTAAGGGAAATTACGTTGCTGATGCTTTATCGCGCACGGAAATTAATACTAACGAATTAGATGAAATATCTACAACTGGTGCAACTACGTACTCAGCTAATGAGGATAATACGGATTATATTCCAATATCCGAGTTACCTCTAAATTTGTATAAAACACAAATAGTTGTTAAACAAGGAAATTCTAAAAATTTAAAAATAAATTAAATTTATGGTAGAACTCGAAAAACTTTTATAAATACAATATTTAATGAAGAATTTTTCATAGATGTTATTAAAAGTCACATACCATGTAAAGGTATTATTGGTGTGATGATTGACGACATTAACGTTTATAATATTTTTCAAAATACCTACCTTAAACATTTCTGTAAAAATAAATTAATAAAGCTTAATAAATGTTCAATACTTCTTCAAGATATAGAAGATCGAAATAAATTACAAGAAATAATTTTACAGCAGCACTATAAGACAAATCATAGAGGTATTAACGATATTTATCTTAACTTAAAAGAGAAATTTTAGTATCCAAAATTTAAACTAGAAATACAAAAAGTAATCAATAATTGTCACATTTGTAACGTGGCAAAATATGAGAGAATCCCTCTAAAACTTCCACTTAAATCACTGAGTCCCCGAGTAAACCACTACATATGGACAAATAGTACAAATAGTACATATGGACATATGGTTTAAAAATAAAGGTAAACCATATTTAACATTAATTGAAAAATTCACGAAACACGTTCAAATTACACCTATAAGCTCAAGAAATTGGATTGATCTTAAAACTGGTTTCATGCAATATGTCGATTCTTTTGGAAAACCAAATTAAATTATAACCGACAAGGAAAAAGGGTTTAATAGTCTAAACTTTAAAAATTACCTGCAAAACGAAGGTAAAAATGTTCACTTTACGACACCTGGTAATAAAAGCAGTAATGCCGACATTGAGAGATTTCATAACACCTTGAATTAACACCTCAGAATTTTAAGTTTTATTGAAAAAGAACAAGGCATACCGCTTGACGAAGACCCTGTAGTTAAAAGCATGAAAACCTATAATGAAACTATACATTCTTCAACAGGTAAAAGATCTATAGATTTCCTAAATGGAGTAATTACACCAGATCAATATCATTCTATTCATGAAAAACTGATAAAAACTAAAAATCCTTCCATTAATAATTTAAACCGTACAAGTATACAGGAAAAACCTACCAATTAATTAAAACTCAAGAGAATAACAAAACTTCAACCATATCACAAGAAAGTTAATATTACATAATCTGGCGAAAATCATTTCAAAATAAATAAAGAAATTTTTCCTCGGTATATCAAACAATTTAAAAAGAAACTCAAATATCAAACTTAATAAATTTTTTATTTTATTGTAATTTTACTAATTAATTATTTATTTTAGGTATTCTAGCACTATCAACACTTATTTTATTAACTTCATCTTATACTTCGGAATTATCTTCAAGACTTTACAAAAAATACCAAGTAAATAAGAAGTAAATACCAACCGGAAATGGTTACATTCTTTTGCAAGATTCCGAAATAAAAATAATTTACGATTATAAAAGAATAATGCATGTAATTAACCTTATTCATTATGAAGAGAGTATTAGTAAAATCGAAACTAATATAATTGAATTGCATGAAAAAACCGATATTCCTAATATTTTGCTTCATAATTTAAAACAATTAAAAGAGGATTTCAATAGCATAATTCCTCACCACATTATAAAACAAGTGATGAAAAAAACCAAGGGTTTTTAAAAAAGCACATTTTCAAAATTATATTGTATTACATACTCAGTTTAACTTTGGAAATATTTACTTGGAAATAGTTACTGCTTACTTATAAAATTTACTGCTAACAGTAAAGTTTTTATTTTAAAGTTATTATAGCCCTTCAATAGAGAAGGTTGCCAGGTTCCTCAAGGATCTAACTTCATCTTACTTCCCACACCCCTCCCCCTCCATTTTTTTAGGTTCTAGGAATTAAATTATGAATAAAATTTTGGAATTTTACTTAGAATTATACAATCTAAGCAAAAATAGGTAAAACTGAGAGACACTTCTTCAATTTAAGGAACCGCTTTTAAATTTAAGAAAATTCTTTAACATATATTAAAATATTATGTTGGACCTTTAAATTTTGTGTATTAAAAAAAAAAAAATTGGACAGGTATTCAAGTTACAGGTGCTAAAAAATTGCAAAATTTAAATTTTCAAGCCCTTATAGCTTATTAACAGGGGGCTTGACAAAAAAATTAACCGACTGCTACTAATTTTTCAGGATCTAACTTCTCCCAAAATTTCAAAAGCCTATCTTAAACCGTTTAGAAGATATATGGGACCAAAAATTTTGCAAAAAGTGAGTTTTATATAATGATAAATTTTAGTACCGTATGGCAACCCTATACATTTAAACGACATATTTTTGTAAAGTCTATAAAAGCAGCTCTCTTTTACCGTTTTTCGATTGAAAATTAACCTAACAGAACTCTTGTTATATCAATTTAAATATAGGGCTTTTTTGGAATTTGCAGGGGCCGTAGCTTCGCCATCCTTCAAAATTAAGAAAAACCTTTGACACATGTTGAAATATAATTATAGAGCTTTGAATTTTGTATATCACGAAAAAAAAATTTTGACAGGTGTTCAAGTTACAGGTGTTTAAAAAAGCAAAATTCAATTTTCTAGCCCTTATAGCTCCTAAATAGGGGGCTTCACAAAAACATTTGTTAACCGACTCCTACTATTTTCTGAGTATCTAACTTCTCCCAAAATTTCAAGACCCTAGCTTGTACCGTTCAGAAGATATGTGTGGCCAAAAATTTTACAAAAATTGAGTTTTGTGTAATGTTAAATATTAGTATCGTATGGCAACCCTAAACATTTGCCTTTCAAAAATTTTATGAAACCAGCTATCGTTTCCCGTTTTCAGATTGAAAATATATTTAACAGAACTCTTGTTATAACAATTTAAATATAGGGCTTTTTCCAACTTTGGGGTGCTGTAGCCTCGTAGCAGGTGGGGCTACAGAAAAAAATTTTTCTACGAATTTGTTTTTTTTGCAAAAACTACTCATGGTTAAAATTTCTTTACTCTATTTTAAACGGTGTAAAAGTTTTTGTAAACATACGGACGGACGGACGGACGGACAGATGGACGGACAAAGTGAAGCTAAGTGTGCTAAAAAAGAGGATTAATAAATGCAGCCGGAAACGGATTAAGATTTTTGGCTGGAATAATGGATAATATTGACAGAAAAGAAATTCAAGACCATTTTAACATTATAGAAAAAAATAACGGACAAATAATCGACAACTTAAATAAACAAGTAACCATAAATAAACAAATTTCAAACCAAGTTCAAAATATAACAAATCATGTTATTTTGTTCAAAATCAGATAAATAATGAAATTAATAAACTTAAAAATAGTGTCAATAAAGTAGATGAAGAATTAAGATTTTTTATAATAAAGATGGAAATAAATAAAAATTTTAATTTGCTAACTAAACAAATATGTAACATAAAGGAAGTTATCCTCTCTAGTAGATTAGAAATTTTATCTAAAAATATTATAACTCATGAAGAAATTAAAGATTTTAATATTACCTTAGAAATGTTACCATACATAAAAAATTGTGTATTATTTAAGGATAATGTAATTGTTTTATCTTTACCTATATTTACAAAATATAATTGTTTTAAAACCATTATTGAAAAAATACCAAATAAGGATAATTTTTTAGAACTTAAGACTAATATTAGTGAAATCATTACCTGTAAGAAAAATATTTTTAAAATTGTAGAAAACAAAAATGTTATGAAAAAAAATTTAATATCATTCCAAGATAATTGTGTTTCAAAACTTATTAAATACGGACCAAATGCAATGTAACTATCAAAAAAATATTGTAACTGAAGTAAAAAGACTATCAGATACAATTATAATTACAAAAAACTTAAATGAAACTTTGTTATTTAACAATTTCGGGCAAGAGCCTGAAGTGATTCCCATTAGAGGTTATAATATTATCAAATAACATAATTGCAAAATTTCAATTGGCTCTTTTCGATATGAAAATTTTGAGAAGGAATATTATAATAAAATACTACCTTATTCGTATGTACAACGTAATATCAGTGTTGAAAAAATTACTAAAGAGATTCATTTAGAAGATTTGTATTTCAGTCATATTAATAATACCAAATGAATATGTTTGAAATAACAAATAACATTCTATAACACATGGAAAGGGTATACAGACCTTATATTAAATACCACAATAGGTGTTCTTGTTTTTATTATGCTATTTATTGCAATTTTCTTATGCAGACATTTTAAACAAATAAAAATTCCTAAGATAAACGTTGATTTAAAAAATATTCACCAGGAGTCGAATCTTAAGAGGGGGGGAATTATATCACCTTCCACTCCAAACACTCCAAATACAAATACTATTCTACATGATTACCCATTACCAATAGATTGCCCATTACATTTATAAACAACTCAAATAATAATTGTCTTATCAGCGTTCTAATTTTAAATTTCAAATTATTTTATTCTTTTTCATAATTTCTTTTTACGTAATTCTCACATATGTTTTAAATTATGTTGAAGAACTTGAAATCGTTTATGTTGCATTTTATTTTTATTGCTATCAATACTTTAACATTTGGTTCGAATATTGACCTTTTTTGTATTATTTTAAGTATTACTTGGAAAATCTAAAAATAAGCATTTTTATCTTTTATTTTGTGATTTGTACTAACTTTAGAAAGTAAGAATTAATAAATTTTGTATTTGAAATTCTTTTGTAAAATTTTGTAAAAATAAAGAAAGTTAGTTCACTTGTAACCAATAAACAGATCAGTTGATCTCTTAAGCGATAATTATTTGTATTTTTTTTGAAAACGCTCTTGTTCATTTCTATAAATTTCAATTTTCAATATTTTACTTCTTTTAAGTTGAAAAACTCTGGTTAGATTTAATTTAAAGATTTTTAGGAATGCCATTTAGTTTTCCTTGAAATATGCCGTGATCCAGATTGCAAGTATGGAAAAGATTAATTTCAGATTGTAAAAAATTGTCAACCCAATATGAAAATTGTTACAATTTATAATGCTCCTGATAATGATAAAAATGGTTATATAAATTCATTGGGTACTCTTCTTAAAACATTTACTAAGAAGTGCATCATTGTAGGTGACACAAACTTTGATTTACTTCAAAAAAATTATATCACTAGCACTTATGTTAACATAATTGATTCATCAGTCATCGACTAACCTTCGTAACGAGTAGACGTTTCTTTTTTAGTGCTAATCAATAATTTCTTTTATTATGTTTTTCCACTATAGTCATCCTTTTCGTTCTTATACAACTTCTTTTTTCTCACACTTTCATATCAAATTTAACCTAAAAAATAAAAACAAAAATTCATTTTAGTTATACATAAAAATTAAAATTTAAATATATATAAAAAATTTTTTTGTGGAAAAACAACACATTCTGATCCAATAATAGTGCACCATGCCGAAAGAACGGCCGATCCCTTCGAGGAATCGGTTTGCAGATTTGCAGGATGATGACACAGGCCAACCTGACCCAAAACCAAAACGAGGAAGAGGTAAAGATATTACAAGCGATGTCTTCCCAATCCTACCTCAGGTAAATTTAAATCAACAAAAATGTCCCAAATACGTCGTTATCGAATCCACCCAAAAAGACAAACCACTTTCTTCATTCAGTGTATTTGCCAAAAAAAGGCACTAGACTGTATTAGTACCGAAATTGATTCCGTAAGCCTTCTTCGTGATGGCAATCTTCTTGTACTCACCAAATCCCAAAAAGTGGCAGACAAATTCCTCAATACAAAAAATTTTGGTGGTTTATGTACCATAACACCTAAACTTCATGCTACACTGAACTCCACAAAAGGCACAATATTTGATAGGAATTTAATTCCAACAACTGAAGTAGAAATATTAAATGATCTCAAAAATCAGGGTGTTACTAATGTCTACAAATTTTCTAAATTAATTGATAACAAAAAAGTTTATACTGGGCTTATTCTGCTCACTTTTGACTCCTACACGGTTCCAAAAAAAATTGACATCGCTTGGTATCAAGTTAAAGATCAGAAATATTTCCCAAATCCCATGAGATACAAAAATTGTCAGCTCCTCGGACATACTGCAAACAAATGTAACAATCCATCAAGCTGTGTTAAATGCAATCTTCCACCACACTCACCACTGCCATGCACTCGAACACTCTGTTCTAATTGCCTTGGAGATCATCCATCTTCCTTCAACAAATGCCCCAAATTCTTGCAACAAAAAGAAATCTTAAAAATAAAAACACAAAATAAATGCAGCTTTGGTGAAGCGCAAAAAACTTATAATCAGAATAATTTAAAAACAACAAATAATTCACAAACCTTCTCCTCTATTATTATAAATAGTACATCACAATAAACGAATATTTCAGCATCCAAGCAAAACTGAAATATTCCAAAAAAACTTGATGAATCACCTCTTTCTCCTTCTAATAAACAAAATAAAAATTCACTAATTGACAAACAAAATAAAAATTTAATTGATAATGCAAATAAAAATCTAACCTTAAATTTTCCAACTAATAATTCTTCTTCTCTTTCTCCTTCAACTTGCAATAAAATTCAAAGCACTTCTATATTATCACAAAATAATATGTCTCCTTCTTTTACATTAAATCAAACAACATATAATGATAATCAAATGCAAAGTTTTAATTCTTCTTTAACTCTCAATGCACTAGTTTCACCAATATAGAAAAAGATAACCCTACTTTCAACAATAACTCATCTGCAAACCTGCAAGACAACAACTTTTCACTCAAATTTTTTCACTCAATCAAACCGACCGAATCCAACTTAGTTTTGAACAAATCAAACTCAAAAAATACAAATTCACCTGTTTTATCGGTAGAACTCTCAGACAGTTCTGACAATTAAATTTTAACTTTTCAAAACAATTTAATATGTATGCAATTGGACGTTTTACCACTTTAGTCTTAATAGTAAATTTAGAATAGTTAACAACAATTTTCTTAATTTTGACATACACTAATAATTATGTATTATTATGTGCTCATACATTATATTAAGTTATTTAATAAAATTTTTTTGTTTGATAATTGGTCGCACCTTTTTAGCTTTACTCTTTTACTTCTTCGTTTCCAACATTTTTAGTTGTTTAATGCATATTATTCTCAACAAGAATAATCATGTCTATTATACCAAAAAATCAATTTTATTTCAAAACAAACAAATTAGTTTCCGTTTCAAACCTAAACAATTCAGTTCTCTCGCATTATGTATTATTATGTACTTATGCATTGTACTAATTTATTTAATAAGAATTTTTTGTTCGATATCAGATCGAGCCGTTTTGCTTTTCTTCAATAAAAAAAAAAATATAACAATTCACACTATTTGCTATTTTAATAATAACAAACTTTGTGTGTTTATAAATATTTACTTTTAGTAATTTTATATTTTTCATTTTTTATATTTATTTTTAAAAATAAAATAACCTTAAATATTATTCAATGGAATATGAAAGGCTACATCAATAACTACCAAGAAATGGAATTAATTATAAAATTACATAATCCACACATTTTATGTTTACAAGAAACCCATATTGTAAACACAGTAAAACCCCTTTGTCCAAAACAATACATTGGCTACTTTCACAATTTTGATTATAACGCAAGAGCTAAACAGGGTACAGGTTTATTAATTCACAAATCTATTCCTCATAAATATGTCCCCATTCAAACTCGACTTTCTGTAATAGCAATTGAGTTCAACCTCAAATTCCCAATAACTTTAATTTCAATCTATATCCCTCCAGAACAAACTCTATCCAATTCTGATCTTCCAAACCTTCTTTCAAATATTAAAACACCCATAATTCTAGCAGGGGCTCATCGTCATACAACATTAAGGGCAAAACTATAGAAGACTCGGTGCTAAGTAATAATTTATCAATTTTAAACAATGATGGTCCAACTCATTTCTCAACACATAACACTTTTACCAATATAGATCTCACTATTTGTACTCCTAATTTAATACCATACATATCATGGAAAATTATCAAAGACCTTCACAGTAGCGACCATTACCCTATTTTAAGTAAACTTACATTTCCCAATGCTAAGTCAAACTTACACTCAAAACCCTTACGTTTCAATTGTAAACGAGCCAACTGGTCAAAATTTCAAGATTTAGTAATTAAATCAAATAATAAATTATTACAAACCGAAAACGTTAACAAAGAAACAGCATCAATACAAAAAATCATCCGCACAGCTGCTAATGACTCTATCCCAATAAGCTCTAACAAAAATTTGGGTCGAAATGTCCCGTGGGGGTCTGCAAAATTAAAAAATTTAAGAGAAGAAAAACAAATCGCCTGGAAGAATTTTTGTCACTAACAAATTTCATTTTGTACAAAAAAAAAAATGCTCTATTTACTAGAGAAAAAAAAGAAGCAAAAAAAGTAGCATTTAATAAATTTACAGAAACTATTAACCCTAGTACCAACACCTCTAAAATTTGGCAAAACATTAAAGTATTAACCTCAAACTACACTCTAAAATTAATAAATCTACGATTTTTGACCCACAAACAATTTCCACAACGTTCGCAAAATACTTCTCAGAAAGTTCGAAAACAGATAACTTTCCATCCCTTTTCAGAGAAAATAAAAACAAATCCACTTCATTACAAATACATATCCCTCCGAGTTTTAAAGCGAAGTTACTAGAATCACAATTCAATGAACACGAATTTGAACTGTGTTTAAAATCCCTTACAGGAACAACTCCGGGAATAGACAAAATCACATATCAAATGACTAAAAATTCTCCCAAGTTATTTAAAAACAGAATACTTAAACTTTATAACAAAATTTTCGAAACGGGAATTATTCCCCAAGTGTTCAAAACAGCGGCCATTATTCCAATAAGTAAACCGAACAAACCAATTGATGAAATATCTAGTTACAGACCAATCTCACTGCTTCCTTGCTTAGGAAAAATTTTTGAAAAAATTGTCTCTAAAAGAGTAATGTGGTTTCTTACAGCTACGAACTCACTATCTTCAAATCAAGTCGGTTTTAGATCCGATTCTTCAACGATTGATGCCCTTCTATATATAGACCAACTAATTTGCAAAAAACTTTCGACAAAAAATCATATATCTATACTAGCTATAGATTTTGAAAAAGCTTTTGACAAAATAGGTATCAATGTAGTATTAAAAAAGCTACAAGAATTAAAAATAGGACCTAAAATGTTCGGCTTCATTAAATCTTTTTTAACCAATAGACAAATCCGCTGTAGAGTAAATAACATATTATCCTCCACTTACTCACTTTATAATGGGATCCCTCAGGGCTCTCCGTTATCTGTAACATTATTTTTAATAGCATTCGAAGAAGTCAATAAAATCATTTTAAAACATAAAAATCTAAACCACTGCATCTACGCTGACGATTTATATATTATAAGCAAAGTACAAAACAACAATGAAATATCGCAACAATTTACCGAAGTCCTGAACGAAATAGAGAAATGGTCACAATACTCTGGAACAAACATATCAATAGAAAAGAGCAAACATTAACACATCTGTAGAAAAATAAACTGCAACAATATATCAATTAATTTTAAAAATAATAATATTAGTAACGTTAAAGAACTAAAAATCTTAGGTTTAATTTTTGATTGTAAACACAGTTTCCTAAATCATTGTAATTATTTAAAAACTAACTGAGCTGCCAGATTAAATATTATTAAAATCCTTTCATCTTCCAATAGCCACATGCATACTAACTCTCTAATAAATATGACTAAACTAACACTGCTTTCGAAAATTGACTATGGATTGCAAATATATGGAAAATGTGCGAAAACTCACTTGAATAAATTAAAAGCTCCTTATCATGCTGCAATTAGAGCCAGTCTAAGAGCATTTAGAACAACAGCAACAAAAAATCTACTAGCAGAAGCTGGGTTTCTCTCATTAGAGGATCGAAAACAGTACTTAACAAGTCGGCTTATCAACAAGTTATTCTGTGACTCAAACAACCTCTTACACAACGAGATGAAATACTTAAAATGGAGAAAAAGAACCCTACGTATGGAATCAACCTTAACGGCTATATACAAAGTGTATTTAAAACTGGATCTAACCATAAAGCCAATGGTACAAAAACAAATAAATTTTTCTCCGTGGCAACAAGCTGAACAGGTATTTATCGATGAACTTGCAAACTTCCGAAAACAATATACCTCGAATACTCAATATCAACAGTTATACGCAGAACAATCTGCAAGTCTCAAGCAAGCCAACTGGAAACTACTATTCACAGATGGATCTAAAACTGATATAACCGTTTCCTTTGGTGTAGTTAACGAAAACGGTACCACCATAGCTCAAGGCCTTCTGCCGCAGTCTGCTAATATTTTCGAAGCTGAATTACAAGGCATACTCTGCTCCTTACAACATGCAAGGGAAAACAAAGGTAAATTTCTCATATGCACAGATAGCCTTTCAGTCTTTCAAGCTATAAAAAATACAAGAAATGAATCCGGTCCAATAAACTACACAAGGCAACAATGCTTTATAATGCAGAATAAAGTAAAAATTATGTGGGTTCCTAGTCACATAGGTATAACTGGCAACGAATATGCCGACTTAGCTGCGAAATCCGCAAACAATTACCCACTCTACACATTTAAGTTAACGAAAAGAAATTTTAATTCTTTTAAAAAAAAGTTAATTTGAACAAAGTTAGCTTAAGACTAAATTATTACAATGAAATTTACTTAATTTATACATTTAATTTAGCTTAATTGACAATTTTATTAATAAATGACAAAAACAATTTATATTTAATAAGTTTTGGTGAGAAATTGATTTGGTTTTTATTCCCATGTAAATTTTGTTGCATCAACATTTTTGGTGTGAAACATGTTTGAACTTGAATATGAATTAGAAATGCGTGTGTTGTAATTTGATATGTTAACTGTTATTTACTGTTAGCTGTAATATGAGACTGTGATAACTCTTCCCCCTTTAAAGATCCTTGACCCGTGGATCTAAGTTAATTTGAATGGACTGCAATTGTGGATGTTCCTCTGGTTTTTGCTTTGGTACCTCAGGTGTTATCTGTAGTTTTTGTTTATTTTTGCTAAATTTGATAAATGTTGCTAGTACCAGAATGATGATTATTCCCGTGATAATTGTAACATTTATGTAAGGAGTTGTTTCGTTGTTGAAAGATAATTTTTCCAATTTTTCAAAATTATTTTTATATAGACTAAAAAGGTATTTTAGATCGAGCTTTGTTCCTGTTTTGGTTATGTTGGATTGTAAAACTGGTGGCAATATGTGGGAAGTTCTTGTTTCTTTATTGGTAAAGATCCTGTTTTTTATCTGAATCGTTTAGTTTTTGAATTGAATCAAAAAGGTGCTCTCAAGATGTTTACTGAAGGTGCTATCTTTTATTGTCCCGTTAAAGTTTGTTAGAAATATGGTGTTTTCATTTATGGCTTCAACGACTTCTTCTTCGTTTATTTGGTATTCACAGTTTGCGTTAAGACCTTTCATTAGTTGGGCGATACAATGGTTTTTTCCTATTTGCTTCACTTGATTTCTCTTACATATAATTGTTTCCCCAAAGAGATTGCATTTCTCTGTGATTCCAAATGTTTGTTCATGATTTGTCAGAAGTTCATTGTGTTCCAAGTGGATCTGCTTGTTTTTTTTTATAGATGGTCTTATGATGACATGATTGTAATCATCTTCACCTGTTTTTGGAATAGATATTATATAAAGGATTGTAAAATTTTTTACCATCATAGTTGGAGTGGCGTATTCTATGGCTTCTATTTCATTTGCATAGGGTAACGTTTCTAATTCCGTTATCAGCTGATTAATTTCGTTTTTGCTTAAGAGATTTTTTTTTTTTTTTTTTTCCTAAGGGAGGAAAAAACCTTCAAAAGGCACCTGGTAACCTAATCCCCCAGGTAGTGTGAGATTTTTACTACACTAAAACAACCTCCCCCCGTAGCCATAATAATGGGATAAGCACCCTAGCTGCTTGCGCAGTATTATGGCTGAAAATTTGTATTGATGATTCCTCTTTTTGCTAATTGTGCTGCTCTTACGACCTCTTTTATTTCTTCCTTCAATATGGTAAGTTTGTTAAATATTGTTTGTTCTGTGATTGATTCCGAATTATTGTTTAAGTGTTTAACGATTTTGTTGAAGTCCTTCAAAATTTGTTCAGCATTTCTTGTTAAAATTTTGTTGACCTTGTACTGTTCATTATTGTTTTCTATTATTTGGTTTGGTTTTAATCAACCCCCCGGCGGATTGGGGCTTAGAAACATCCGCAGTAAGGAATGCTTGGGGTACGAGTCCTCTAAAATCCAACGAAAATCCAGAAGCGACTGATCCAGAATGGACGGCTCTCTGGTCTGCGTCGGTTCCCCAAAGGGGCGGCAGTTAAAATACCTGGTAGTAGGTATAAAATACAAAATATAACAATATAAAATAATGAACACAAATAAAGATAAAAATATGGTAGGGATATCTACCAAAATGTCGGCAGAGACCACGGCTGCCGGCGAGGGCTTGGCTAATTCCACAAAGGGATTAGTTAAGTCGCCAGTGGTTAAAAATGTATCTACGTTCAACGCAGCCGACCCTTTCAAAAAGGGCGGTTTAGTGGGAAGATCACCACCTGTAGTTGAAAAAAAAACCAGTGACAAAGCGGGAATCCAGGCTAATGTCACTAGAAATATTACTGGTTCGAATTTAATAAAAATTATGTCTAACGATGACGGTCAGAATAAACCCCTAGACGTGGGTATTACAGTAGAGAAACAGTTTCATTTAATAATAACTGAACTAGAGAAGATGTGTAGCGACTTAATGAGTCAGATTCACACTCTAACCGAAGAAAATAAAATGCTAAAGAAAAAGCAATTAACTAAAAGTGCAGTAGAATACTGTACAGATGAAGAACAACTAACTCGGGAAACCGAGTGGATTGTAAAACGTACAGGGAAAAAAAGAAAAGCGGAGCACTCACCAGAAATACACAAAGAAAATAGTGTAGAAAAATTAAAGGTGATTAAACCAAAAATTTCAATTGATAAACCCATAATTACAAGAAAAAACAAACCTCCTCCGGTTATCTTAAGTAATGTTGTAGAATACCCCAAAGTTAATAAAATACTGAAAGATGTACAAATTAACTATAAAATAAATATGATGAATAACCATCAACTGAAGATTAATGTTGAAAAAGAAGGGGAATACAGAGAACTAACAAAAATCATAAATGAAGCTAATTTAGAATGGCATACTTATGAAAACAAGTTGACCAGGCCAATTAAAGTTATGGCTAAGAACTTGCATCCTTCATGCGATCCTGAAGATATAAAGCAAGAGCTTAAATGTAAGGGTTTTAAAATCATTGAAGTTGTTAACAAAAAAAAAAAAATTAAAAAGAATGAGGAAGAAACTATAGTTAAACTACCTCTTTTTATGTTAACATTTGAAAATACTGAGGACATTGATAAGATTTATAAAATAGAGTTTATTCAGCACATGAGAGTGAAAATTGAAGCTCTGAAAAAAACAAATCTGATTCCTCAGTGTAAAAAATGTCAAAGATATGGTCACACACAAAAATTTTGCCAGCGTCTAGCTAAATGTGTAAAATGTGCAGGGTCACATCTATCAACGAATTGTGACAAAGACAAAAAGGTTACACCGAAGTGTGCTAACTGCCTTGAGGCACACCCTGCAAACTATAGGGGGTGCGTAGTTGCAAAAGAATTACAAAAAAGAAAAAAAACAAGTAATCCAAAACATACCAAAGAAGGTGCGTCGAATTCACCTAACCCTAAACCTAGAAGCTTAAATCCTAGCAGGGTCATCGACGGTTTATCGTATGCCCAAGTATCAAAAAATAGAGCAAAAGAACCTATTAGTGCAACAAAACAGAACAATGTAGCATTAGAAAAATCAGCTGAAAAAATAATAAAACGCACTAACGTTAGGAATATAACTCAAAGCACAAATAGCATTCATAAACCTAACACTAAAGCTGATAATAACATTTTAATGCAGATGATGCAAAATTTGTTAAATTCAATGAACGATATCTCTAAAAGAATAACCAATTTAGAAAACAATTCTAGCAAAAGCTATAGTGGTACTCCGAGAAAATTTCTAAATAATGGCCCAAAATAAAATTAGTATTGCTACATGGAACGCAAACGGCGTACTAAATAAAAAACTAGCATTAGAGCTATTTCTCAAAACTAAAAACATTGATGTGTGTCTCCTATCAGAAACTCATATGACAAGACAGTCAAAACTAAAAATAATAGGTTTCACATGTTATAATGCGACACACCCTAGTAATAAGCCGCGAGGAGGTAGTGCAATTTTGGTGAAAAACTCTTTACTGCATCACGAAGAGTTTAAAATAGAAACTGATGAATTTCAACTTTCAGTAATACGTGTTAAGTCCCTTAAACAGGATTTAAACATTGGGGCTTTATATTGCCCTCCTAAATATAATTTAAAGAATATGATCCATAAAGACCTCTTGAACCGACTTGGGGATAGGTTCATCCTAGGAGGTGACTACAATGCCAAACATATCGATTGGGGTTCAAGACTTACCTCAACAAGAGGAAGAGAGCTAAGGAAAGCTATTAGAGGGTTGGGTTGCTATTTTCATTCTACAGGCGAACCAACTTATTGGCCTACTGATACAAATAAAACTCCTGATCTACTGGATTTTTTCATAACAAAAAAAATATCTCCAAATTTTATTAGCCTAGAAAATAATGAGGATTTAGACTCAGACCATTCGGCTGTCGTACTTAACCTGCATGAAAAAATTGTTAAGAAACAAAATAAGCCTACACTTGTTAATAAATCAACAAATTGGTTCAACTTTAAACAAGAGATAGAAAATAATATAAATTTAAGAGTTAAAATAACAACTAAAGATGAAATAGATTTAGCAATTGAAAATCTTAATAAAATTGTCCAAAATGCTGCATGGAATAATACAAAAGAATGTACATACATGACAGCAGGACCTAATTATCCTAGAGATATATTAAATGCGATTAAACTAAAGAGAAGAGCTAGACGAAGATGGCATGAAACACGTGACCCAGCTGATAAAACTGTGTTGAATAGAATAACGCAGAATCTTAAAAGAAGAATTCTTGAAATAAAAAACAAATCATATGAAAAATATGTTGAGAATTTATCAGCTAAAAAAGAAAGAAATTACTCTTTGTGGAAAGCAACAAAGAGTTTGAAAAAACCTGTAGTGCCAGTCCCACCAATTCGGAAAATGGATGGTAAATGGGCAAAAAATAATAAAGAAAAAGCCGAAACATTCGCAGATCACCTGGAAGAAATTTTTCGGCCCAATGAAATAGAGTCGGACCTCTACATTGAAAATGATTTCAGAAGAGAAGAAAATGCCATTGAACTAATTACTCATATAGAAATGGTTGAAGAAATTAAAGCTCTGAAGTCAAAAAAAGCACCAGGTTTCGATCTAATTACTGCAGACATTCTAAAACAACTCCCGAAAAAAGGGATAACAATGTTAACATATATAATGAATGCTATGTTAAGGTTAAATTATGTACCTAACGTTTGGAAGGTGGCAGAAATAATTATGATACTTAAGCCAGGAAAGCCTCCAAACGAAACAAAGTCTTATAGACCTATCTCTCTGTTACCAATTATGTCAAAACTCTTTGAGAAACTGTTATTAAAAAGGTTGAAACCTATAATAAAAAATAGAAAACTAATTCCAAACTATCAATTTGGTTTTAGAGAAAAACACTCTACTGTTGACCAAGTACATAGAATTACTGATATAATTGAGAAAGCTCTAGAAGAAAAACAAATATGCTCTACAATATTTCTAGACGTAGCACAAGCATTTGATAAAGTTTGGCACGAAGGCTTAATTTATAAGTTGCGGAAACTATTACCTAAAAAATATGTAGATATACTCTCATCATACTTAACTGATAGACTGTTTAGAATTAAACAGGATGAAGAGTACTCTACACTGAGAGAAATTAAAGCGGGTGTGCCTCAAGGAAGTATCTTGGGTCCAATATTATACTTGCTGTATACTAGTGACTTGCCCCAATTTCAAGAAATAACTGTAGCGACTTTTGCTGACGATACTGCAATAATGGCAGTAGGATCAAATGTCGGCGAGGCTACAAATAAACTACAAAAAGCAAGTGATAAATTATATCTTTGGACCAAAAGATGGAAAATCAAACTAAATGAACTGAAATCAGTGCAAGTAAATTTTACAAATTAACCTATTCAAAATCCCCCAGCCGTACAATTAAATGGGGTAAATATTCCTCATGAAAACAAGGCAAAATACCTAGGAATGACATTAGATGTCAAGCTAAAATGGAAAGAACATGTCAAAAAGAAAAGAATAGAATTAGAACAAAAATATAGAGAAATGTATTGGCTCCTAGGTCGAAAATCTAAATTGCCAATAGAGTACAAAATTTTATTATATAACCAAATAATTAAGCCTATCTGGTTGTACGGCGTACAACTTTGGAGGTGTGCCAAACGAACACATATTCAGAGAATTCAAACATTTCAAAGCAAAGTGCTACGTAACATGGTGAGTGCTCCCTGGTACGTACGAAATTCCGACTTACATAGGGATCTAGGAATTCCTATTGTTAGCGATGAAATAAAAAAATATGCCATAAAACATAAGACCCACTTAGAAGGTCACATAAACATAGAAGCGTCAAAACTTCTACTATTTTCAAATGTCAATAGAAGGCTTAAAAGAACTAGGCCCCTCCAATTAGCGATAAATTCAGATCACCTTAACGGAGGTCTGTAATTCCAGTAGATCATAAAAAGTTAGCGCAAAATTAATGGTTAGTCTCTAAGACTAGTTTTAATATTTTAAAACAGGGCGGGTGTTTTTAGTGTGTTAAAGTCACACATAACTGTGGTTGCGCTCAGTATCTTTCGACGATTTCCACCATCCTTACCCCAAGACAAAAAAAAAAAAAAAAAAAAAAAAAAATTATTTGGTTTTGACTTTCGACAATTTTATCCCAATCTGTGGCGTCAGGTGATCCTGCTATCCACTTCCATGCGGTTCCAATCCAGTTGATTGAACGGGGAGCTCTATTTGAATGACCTTGTAGTTCTGATATAAGTTCAAGTGTTTGGTTGAACTGATGAGTTATCTGGGATTTGAAACTGCTTTTATCATGTATTGCTGTTAACATTGGTTCTAATGTGTCCATAATTTTTTTGTATTCGGCTAAATTTATAAGATGAGCCAACTTTAGGTTCCCATTTAGTAGCTTTCCTCGTCCTTCTTTAATTGCTATTAGTGGAGTGCTATATGTGTATAAGTCGAATGAGTGTGATATCGTCCATAATCTAAAATTGAGGCTGAAAGAGTTAAGATTTTTTATTAGTTAATATTTTTTAGCTGTGATTTATGAATTCTTCGTCCTGAAGTAGTGGTAATTGTGACTTTATTGTTATTTGCTACGGTTTCTTTACTGAATTTAGGTTTTGTTTTCCCTTGAATTTGTTTGATTGCTGCAAAAACGGTTTCTCCTGTTTTATATATTTTTGGTTGATTTCTTTTGTTTTTTTCCCTGATAATTTTATTTTTTTGATTTTTTCTGATACGTCCTATAAGGTCTTCGTTTATTTTTTCTTTGAAATTGCGTAAATTTTGGTAGTTAATGCGTCCTACTCTTCCAAAAAAAATATCACTGGGTTTTTTTTGCGTAACAGAGTGATATGTATGATTGTATCTGTCCACTGCTATGTTCACTAGTTCCTTCGTGGTAAGGTCCTTGTTTTCGTTTTTTAAACATCTGATAATTTCGATGACTGTTGAATGTGCTCTTTCTACTGCTCCATTTACCTCGCTCTTTTGGGGTGGTGTGAAGTATAATTCTATTCCAATCGTTTTGATATAATCTGTTACGATTGGGCTTATAAAACTGGCTTCGTTGTCCACATCTATCATTCTTGGTGTTGTGAAGTAGTGAATAATTTTGATAAGTTTTTCCCTTATATGAAGTACGGATTTATCTTTTATGTGGAATAACTTTAAAAATTTTGAAAATTTGTCTATGCAACTAATAAATTTTTCGTTCTGTATTTCGATAATGTCTATATGAATTATTTCTGTTGGATATACTGGTATTGGTGTAGGTTGTAGTTTAGGTTTGTTAGGATGTCTGTCGTACTTGTTAATATTGCATTCTTCACAAGATTTGGTGAACTTTTTGATTAGTGACGTCATTTTTGGGAAATAATATTTTTCGAGAATTTGTTCTTTGTTTTCCCGGTGGTTTCTGTGCGCTCTTTTGTGAGTTTCCTTGATAATTGAAAAAATATTCTCTTCTTTGCAAATATCTTGTACTAGTCTTTGGGTTATTCTGATCCTATAATTTGCAAAATGTTCCTTGTACACATCCTGCAGTATTTGGATGAAGTTCCCTGGAATCTTTATGCCGTTTACTATGTTCGGATGTAATTTTTCTTTTAAGGTTTTGATTAGACTTTCTTCATTTATGTTTGGTATGTTGATGTAATACCGATGGTATGTTGGATGGGGCTTTCGAAACCTTCGCAATCTTTACCTTCTTTGATAATTAATTGATTTCGAAATACGTTCAATGGTATTTCAACATGTGGAATGAGATTAGTATTATCTTCATCTGCGCTGTGAATAGTTTCGCTTGCTGTTTCTGTTGAAGATGATAAGGAATTAATTTCTGTTGGTAGCCTTGATAGAGCGTCTGCCACTTTATTGGTGCATCCTGGTTTGTATAGTACTTTGTAATTGTACTCCTCCAATCTTGCTTTCCAGCGTTTTAATTTTGCATTGTTGTTCTTGCTTCCCAGAGCAAATGTTAGTGGTTGGTGGTCTGTCAGAATGTTGACTTGTTTTGCTCCATATAAATAATTTCTGAGATTTTCCAGTGCCCAGACGATGGCCAGCATTTCCCTCTCGTTGGTTGCATAGTTCTCTTCTGTTTTATTTAAGGATCTAGAAATATAGGTAATTGGTTTATCTTTACCTACCTCGCCCTGTGAGAGTACTGCTCCTATAGCATGACTTGATGCGTCTGTCGTTAATAAAAATGGCTTGTTAAAATCTGGAAAAATCAGTAGTTCTGATGATGAAAGAAGGTCTTTTAAAGTTTGGAAGGCTGTTTGTTCTACTTTGTTGAATTTTATTTTTATTTTGTTTGATTGGTTTGCACTTATTTGGGCATTTTCTCCCCTTGTCAAGTTGGTAAGTGGCTTCGCTATTTTCGCAAAGTCCTTAATGAAACGTCTTAATATGATGTTAGTCCTAAAAATCCTTTTAGTTCCTTCAAATTCTCTGGTTCTTTCATATTTTTTATAGCTGCAACTTTAGCCGGGTTTGGTTTTATACCTTCACGAGTTATGATGTATCCTAAAAACTCGGTTTCTTGTTTCAGAAATTCTGTTTTGTTCAAATTCACACGTAAGTTGGCCTCCTGCAATTTTAAGAAAACTTTTTTTATATTATTTAGATGTTCATCTTCGGTTTCCCCTCCAAAGATGATGATGATATCGATGTACACGTAACAGATTTTTCCTATGAATTCTTTAAGTACATCATCGATCATTCGTTGAAAAATTGCCGGGGCGTTCTTTAGGCCAAAGGGTAGCCTTGTGAACTCGTACTTTCCATTTAAAGTTGAGAATGCTGTTTTTTGTATGTCTGCTTTTCTCATCCTTATTTGGTGGAATCCTGAAGTTAAGTCGACTGTAGTAAAATATTTTGAATTATTTAAGTTTGCAATTGTGTTTGCAATGTCCGGAATAGGATAGGTGTCTGATACTGTTATAGAATTTAGTTTTTTGAAATCTACTACCATCCTGTATTTTTTTATTCCTGATGCATCCATTTTTTCTCTACTATCCAAATTGGTGCATTATACGGGCTCTTTGAGGGTCTAATAATGCCGTCTTCTAGAAGTTTTTTTATTTGGTTGTCTACTTCTGATCTCATAGCCACTGGGTATGGGTATGTTTTGACATACACTGGTTCACTTGTGGTTGTTTTAATTTCTGCTTCCACACTGGTTTCAATAGTTTCCTTGTCAACTATAGGTCCAAATAGTTTTTCGAAATTATTGACCAGTTTTTTTACCTTTTTTTTTGTCGCATATAGTAAATGTTCATCCCTTATTTCTATGTTATTAACTTGAGCTGATTGTTTTTCCTTTAGTGGTATTTTTATGTTTGGTGGTATTATCATGAGATTAGTTTTCCGATCTATTAAAGCTCCTAATTGTTTTAGTGTATCGTCCCCTATAATACCGTCAAAGGATGTTAGTCCTGGTAGGACAAAGAAGTCTATTTCTGTATTTATCCCTATACTTTTGAAAATTTTTCCAGTTATTTTTTTATCAATTGTTATACTACCACCTGCAGAATTTATTTTAAAAGGTCTGTTAGTTGGTATACTTTTTTTCGCATGTTCTTCTTTTACGAAATTTTTGTTCGCTCCTGTGTCAATCAATAGTTTGAGAGTTTTGCCATCTGGTATTGTGTATTCTAGGTATGGTATGCTTGAAAGGCTCCCATCATAAAATTTAGTTCACCATTTTCTTCATCATTTATTGAATTGTTTTCTTCCTCTTCGTAATCTTCGTGATTCTGGTAATCTCCATATGCTGAGTAGTCTTCATATGTTATTTCGTCACTATGTGTTTCCAGGTTGAATATACGTTGGTGTTTGCGTTGGGGGTCTTCTGTTGAATTTTCCCTTTTTACGCCGCTATTGTTATATGGTCGATTCATGTAGTTGACTTGCCTAGTTTGGATAGAGTTGTCCACTTCCATTGGTGTAGGTGGTTTGGGTTGTATTGGCCTTGGTGGTATGAGATGTGGCTGGTATCCGTATTGTTGAGCTGTTTCTGGTCTATTATACATTGTGTTTCTTCTGCGGATTTCCGAAGGTTTAATTTTGGAAAGGTGGTTGTTTTTGCGTAAATATTTGATTGATCGGTGACGTAACTGTATTGTTGTAATCTCGTCTATGAATGACATGTTTCTGAAGTTGTGATTTTGGATTTCCAAACACGTTGTATATGCTTCTGGTAACGTTTGCGGTTTCTGAATAAGTAGCATCTTTGATATTTCTCCTTTTAAACCTCTGATGAACACGTCAAGAGCTCTATTTCTATAGGTTTCTGATAGGACTCCTGCTGTTTCTGGGCTGTAATCTTCAGTCTTGACTTTATTAATTATTAGAGAAAGCTGATGATTCACGTGAGCATAAAATTCGTCTATGCTAAACTTGCCTTGATGCATTTAGCTTAATTGATGTTCCAATGTTCTGATATCGCGCTTATCTGCGTAATATAGTGATAAGCATTTTTTAATACTTGCCCAGTCTTCATCAAATATATTGTATGATACGAGTGCTGCATCTGCTTTTCCTTTTATCTTCTGTCTTATATTTTGTAGTATAGCACGGTATATTGTATATTGGCTTGTTGGACATTATTTTGTAGTCATCTAAAATACTTTCGACGCTATGTACCCATGACGTATAATGTATTGGGTTACCATCGAAAGTTGACAATTCTTTGACAGAATCTGGTAACTTACTAATATCCTTCAGGTCCTGCTCGGTTTTAGGCTTTGTTGGTGTTGCTGCATTTGATGTGGATGGTGTAGCCTGTTGTGACTTTTCCATTCGTTCTATGCGTGCCTGTAGTTGTTTTATGAATTCGATCTGTGCGTTTAATGCACCAGTTAGTTCTACCACGGTTATTTGAAGTTTATCGGTCATTGTCGCTTCTGTTTGTTTCTTTTTTTTTTTTTTATCTTAATTTTTAATTTTATTATTTTTTAATGTTTTTTTATTAGTTTTAAAATATTTTTTCACAAATTTTATTAAGAAAATTTATTACAATTGTTTAAAAAGATTTTTTTATTTATTCTAATGTTTTTTTCTTTAAAACAAAGAAAACATTTTTTAGAGCTTAGATCTTAATAGAATTAATCTTATTTCTTTGTTAATTTTTTACAAGTAATTTTTCTAATTAGTTTGATAAATTTTGTGATTTATTTTGTTTTTTATTTAAAAGGTTTCTTTAATTTTTTTCTTGGATTTTTTTGTTTAATTGATTTTTCTTATAATTTTATTATTTAAAAAGTTTCTTTAATTTTATTTTTTAATTATTATAAAAATTTGTTTAATTGATTTTTTCTTGTAATTTTATTATTTAAAAAGTTTCTTTAATTTTAATCTTGGATTTTTATTAATTTTTTTTAATTAATATAAAAATTGATTTTTTCTTATAATTTTATTAATTTACCAAGTTATTTTTTATATTTTCTTAATTTTATAAGGAAGTTAAAAACTTACAAGAAGAAGGCTTCAATGGCGTGGGCTCGTATGCCTTTTTTATACCCAATGAGTCTGCTAAGCTTTTGTTCCTTAGTTGATGGATGATCTGTGTTTCTCCTCTTTGAGTAAAGACGTTAGCCTTGTCAATACCCTACTAGTGGCACAATATCGAGTCACTATTCAACACTTTTTTGTTCGTTTTTTATTGCACTATCGTTTATAACCGATATATGCGCTTTTCTGCAACGGACCTTATTAGTTATTTTCCACACTATTCTTTAGGTACAGCACAGTTTTAATTGTTTTTCCCGGATTTAAATTTTCGTTTTTAAACTCGAAAATTTTTTTTATATATTTTCGAAAAATAAATTTTTAATATTTTTCACTTTTTACTAATTTTTTACTGATTAGTTTTATCGCGAAAACTTTTGCTCGGGCGCCAGTTAACGAAAAGAAATTTTAATTCTTTTAAAAAAAAGTTTATTTGAACAAAGTTAGCTTAAGACTAAATTATTACAATGAAATATACTTAATTTATACATTTAATTTAGCTTAATTGACAATTTTATTAATAAATGACAAAAACAATTTATATTTAATAAGTTTTGATGAGAAATTGATTTGGTTTTTATTCCCATGTAAATTTTGTTGCATCAACATTTTTGGTGTGAAACATGTTTGAACTTGAATATGAATTAGAAATGCGTGTGTTGTAATTTGATATGTTAACTGTTATTTTACTGTTAGCTGTAATATGAGACTGTGATAACTTTTATGCCATTTTCCAAAAAATCAATAAACACAAAGGCATCTAAAATAATTCTAAAGACTGTAAAAACTGAATGGGCAGATTATATACATCAGTACAAATCAGTTAACAAAGACCGTTCAGCTATCAAACTTCCCACAACAACTTCAACCAAAATGAACCGATGCTTTGTCAGAACACGTCTAGGACACACAGCATTAACACATTCGCACTTACTCAAAAAAGAAACTCAACCAATATGCCAATTTTGCAACAGATCCGCCTTAACCATCCCACACATCCTAACAGAATGCACAGCCATCTCACAACACCGCCAATCCATATTTAAAAACAACAATCCTTCAGATCTCCTATGTTTCCCCTCCGATACTAATATTAGAAAGCTAAATAACTTCTTTAATCAAATTAAAATTAACGAATTAATTTAAAAAAGTATACATAAATAGTAAATTATAAAAATAAACTGTATAAAATTAAATTATATTAAAATAAAATTAAAATTAGTAAAGTAATATCAAATTAAGTAATAAAAAATAATAATGTAAGTAAAATTCAAAATAATAAACACAAAACAGTTATAAATTAAGCCGATAGCCCAGGCAGCTAGTTGCTTATAAAAAAAATTGTTAATTATAATTTAAAATTATGGTTAATAGAAAATAATAATAATAATAATAATAATTGATTCATACAGGTCTATAATTCTCAATGATACTACTATCTGCGGAATTACTCGTCAAACCGTCAATTGCACCTGCCAAATTGATTGTAATCATGGAAGTATTCTCGATCATGTTCTTACCAACTCTAAAACATTTAAAGTATTGATCAAATTATGTGATAATCCCATTAGTGACCACAAAATTTTGAAAATCAATATTGAAAAATGCGACATTAAACTTGAACCAATGACAAGATTAACTATAGAAAAAACAAACTGGAATGTATTTCAGAATCTAGTTGCGCAAAAATTTTAAATATGTGACTCATAGCATAAGCTCACGGAGTGTTTAAAAGAAAGTAAAGCTATGGCATCATCATTCGGAACAGTTAGAATTAGAAACTAAAACCACTGGATAACATCGTTTATACTTAGAGTTACCAAAAAGAGAAATAATCTTAAAATTAAAAAATAAAAAACGTAATATGACAGCAACCAATAAAAAGCAATGTAAAATAAACTTGAAAGGCCAAGGCAAAAAAATTCAATGTGATAGCTGTAAGAATTGGTACCATACAGCATGCGTTGATGTGGTTAATGTAGAGCACAAAAAATATCTAGAAGACAGTGACCGCTTTTGGTTTTGTAGAATGTGCAAAAAATAACGTCTACAAAGAAAATCACTTCTAAATAATTCTATGCATGCAACATCGTCTTCTATCACACTGTAATCCATTATGCCAGTTACATCTGTGAAAAATAATCGAACTATTCAAAACAGATGATAAATTTGACGAAATCTTGGAACAGATATCGCAACTTTCAAACAGTTTTGTTGACGTAACTTCGAAAATAAATAAATTAAGCGAAATCATAATTTAACAGAAGAAAATCTGGCGCTTAAAATAGAAAATGAAGAATTAAAAAAACAAGTCGACAAAAACAAAACTGACGTTCTTAATCTTCAGCAAATGAAAACCGATAGAAATTTGGAGGATAAGTTTTATTATCTGGAATCATTAATCGATAAAGCGCAGCAAGAAACAACATTGTGATCACAGGTTTACCACCTAACCCAGGTAATTTAAAAGATGTTTTCTTTGAAAAATAAAAAAAAATAATGCCGGATTTTAATATGAACGATACCGAGCGAATTGAAACTAGAAATTCAAAAATAAGTGGCGAAAATATTATTAAACAAAATGTGGTACATCTTCAATCGCATGCCATTCAAGATAAAAAAAAGAGTCGGCATATATACACGTCAGAATTTTAAACGTCAGAGGGAAATAAGGAGATTGTTATATCTTTTTTACAACAACTTGTTCTTCATTTTATTACATTTACATTTACTTAAATCATACGTTTATAATTTGTACTAGAATGACATTGTTAATTCATAATTTGTACTACACTATTGTAGTACTATTAATATTCTTATATGTTAATAAAGTGACCATATAAACTAAATAAATTATATATTTTTATTATATTACATCTCCCTTTTCAATTCAATTCGTTTTCATATGAAAGTTTTATTACATTCTAATAAATTATTTTTACATTATTTTAAACATTCTAATAAATTATTTTTACATTATAAATTCTTTTTACATAATTTTATAAGCTTATTTTATTTTAAAAGACATTGAAATTTTTTATTTTATTTTATAAGTTAAGTAATTTTTTTATTTGATTTCATATTTCTTAAATTATATGGATTTTGATTTTTTACATGATTTCTATCACTTCTTTTGTATTTCTTTTGTTTGTCCTTCTGATAGTTCTGCAGCTCTGCACATTTCTACTGCTTTTTCAAAAGTTACTTCCATCTCAAGCATTTTTTCTTGCAGCCTTTTATTATTTGTACCCAGCACTTAACGATCTCTCATTAAAGATTCCGTTTGTTTTTCAAAGTCACATGTTTTTACTAATTTTTTCACATCAAGTAAAAAATTGTCAAACGGTTCATTCTCCAGCTGATTTCTTGAGTAGAAAACAAATCTTTCGTAAACTACTCGTTTTTTTGGCACACAATACTCTTCAAAGGCTTTCACAACTTTGTCAAAATCGTGTTTATCCGTGTCATTAAATGTAAAGGTTTGAAAAATTTCAATACCTTCTTCACCTACCGCGTTCAAAAATACAGCTATCTTTTTTGAATCCGTTTTATTACCTAATTCCGCCGCTTCCATAAAAATTTCAAAACTTTGACGGAATTTTCTCCAGTTTTCTGCAATATTGCCGTTTAAAACCAGACTATTTACCGGTTTTAAGTATTCCATTATTATTTGATGTACTTTTTTCTTATTGTCTCCTAATATTGTTGTATCACTCTTATTGTCGTCACTATCAGTGTCTGAATTTGTTTTATTATTTTCTTCTTCTATTAGATTTTTCTCATCTGATGAGTCTGCGTCTTCTTCTTTTTCTTTTTTATTTATTCGCAATCTCGTGTTTAAATACATTTATAGTTGTTAAAAAAAAAATTTTTTTTTTTTTTTAAGTTGAACGACTGCGCCATGTGATATCTTTTATACAACAACTTGTTCTTCATTTTATTACATTTACATTTACTTAAATCATACGTTTATAATTTTTACTAGAATGACATTGTTAATTCATAATTTGTACTACACTATTGTAGTACTATTAATATTCTTATATGTTAATAAAGTGACCATATATACTAAATAAATTTATTATATATTTTTGTTATATTACAGAGATAATTTTTAGAAATCATATATCTCAATTACAAAAAAAGTTATACTATATATAGCTTTTATATAAGTTATAAAAGCTTAGCAACTAAAAGTTAATTATAATTTTAAATTTCTTTGGATCAAAGATAATGTTATTAAAATTCGGAAATCTGCTTCTAGTAAAATTCTCAATATCAATAATTTTACTGATATCGAAAAAATTAAAAATAGTAAGATTGAACAAAATAAAACTTAATTGATGATTTCTGAAATATTATCTCTTCTCTCTTCTTCTTTCACAAAAATTGGTAACTTTTTATGTTTCACATTTTACTTGATAAACAAAAAAAACACTGTTTTTTCATTTTAGGTTCTTTTAATTTTTTATTTTTGCATTAAGATTTTTTTTTATTCACAAATTTTTAATTGTTTTCAATACATATTTTTTTTTTTTTGAATATTACCTTTGATAATTTTTTTTTAATTTATTTTACATTCCATTTTTAAATTTTTATATTAAGACCTTTTTTTCTTTACAAATTTTAAATTGTTCTCAAAACCATTATTTTTCTTTTAAATATATTAATTTGATAATTTTTTTTCAATTTATTTTACATAAATTTCAACAATTTACTATCTAAGCTTCAATTTCATTAATTTAATTTTTACTTTCTTTTTTAAATAATCCACCGCGAACCGGTAATTTTAAATTTTTTAACTTTTATATAATAACATACATGAACTATATTTATAATTTTTTAATTTATTTATTTTTTGCTATCATAACATTCTTGATAATTATTTGCTATATCTTAAAGCATAAACTAGTTTTCCTATTTTTTGTTAATATTTTAAATCTATAACCTATAATTTATATTCTATATCTACTTATTATTTACAAAAAACTACGTGGTGCGTTTTTAATTTATGCCGAACTAATACTGATTTCATTTATTAATTTTTTATATGGATACTTACAAGACATGTGTTATATGGGTACCATGTGCTTAACGGAATCTATTGTTGTTGCAAATAGTAATGCCATGTCATATTGAGGACGAAATAAATGTGAATTACTATACAGAGCTGCACCGCAAGTGCAATGTTAAAATATAAAAATAATTTAAACATTCTGCATTTAAAAGTATGAGAAATAAATTACATGACGTTAAAATACTAATTAACTCATATGAGTGCGTGAAATACTAATTAACTCATACATATACTAGTTCTAACTCAAATTTGGGTACATAAAACTGAAAATAAATTTTGTAATCTACCAGGACTCTTCTATCTGATCATCAGATGTTTCTTATCAGTACAAAATTAAACCCTTTTATAGAGCGTAATGCTAATACTTGCAAAACTGTATTAGGCTACGATAATTTGTTGACCAATATTTTTTGGACAAACATAAACCTACAGAACTACAGTTTCGACGAATTCGTGCATACCTTATCACGGCTAATAAAAGATCATACAAGGGTAACTTTTGCACACAATACTAAAAAAGAATATGAGTGGATGACATCAGATATTTTAAAAACCATAAAAATTCGAGACTCGTTTTTCAAATATAAGAAAAAATACCCTAACGACACAAAAAATAATGATTTATATGAATTATATAATATACAAAAATGAGATTTAGTGTGGCAAGCTAAAAAGAATTTTTGTAATAAAACCATGAACAATCCAAGTGATATTAGGAAATTTTGGATTTTGTATAACAAAATTATGTACAATAAAAGTGAATCGAAAACCGGTACTCATATAAAAACTATAACACACAACAATAAGCTTATTGAAAATCCTCATTAACTAAGTGACTTATTATATACGTTTTTCGTCAATGTGACCGATAAGCTTGACATTGATTCAAGTCCAATTGATGAACAATATTTAGACAATTTCAGAATATTTTTACTCATTTTAGTTTTAATCCAGCTAATTTAATAGAGGTCAAGGATGCAATTGACTCTCTAAAATAATCTTCAGCGACTGGACATGACAGCATATCAGTAAAATTCGTTAAAAAATTCTCAACTCAACTTTGTCCAATTTTAAAGCATTTTATTAACAGGTCATTTCGCACCTCAATATTTTCAGATTCGCTCAAGCCTGCGGTTGTAACTCCTATCTTCAAAGGTGGAAGTACAACAAACTATCGAACTATCTTCACCACTTTTTCGAAAATTTTTGAAAAAATTATCAAAAAAAGACTAACGACCTTTTTGAGAAATAACGCTATTGTACACCAAGAGCAATACGGTTTCAAAGAGAACTCCTATAGAACCGCCTCATGCCTTGCTTTAACAGACTTTGTAACTAGAAATATGGATAAAGGTCAACACTGAGGATGTATTTTCATCGACCTTCAAAAGGCGTTTGATTGTGTCGATCACGAAATACTTCTTCATAAATTATCAAAATTAAATTTCAGTAATAAAGATAAACACTTTTTTTAAACTTAATTGCATAGAGAGCAAAGTGAACGTGCTAATGATAGCCACAGCAATTTCATATATGTTGAAAAGCGTGTTCCCAAGGGGTCAATTTTGGGGCCTGATCTATTCAAAATCTACATCGATGATATCACCCATCTCGCACTCAAGGGTAGCATACAACTATACGCAGATGCTGATTTGATGCTGTAATCAAAAATTCCACCGACAGCGAATCTGAGTTAAAGAGCGCCATCTTATCTGATTTAACTATTGTTGAGGAATGCATTCAGAAAAAAAAATTATTTTTGAACATAAAAAAGATGAAAGTCTTGTTATTTCAAAATAAAACTTGGAATAACTTTAACACTAATTATCACCACAAATCATTAGAATTAGTCGAACATTTTAACTATTAAGGCCTTGTGATAGATAATAAACTTAAATGGTTTTCACACATTGATTATGTTAGTAAAAAAATTTCCCCATATATATTTATAATACGAAAACTAAGAAAATTCTTTAGTGAAAACATTTTATTCTCAATTTTTTCGTCTAACATTTTATCACATTTATGCTATTTAAATCCTATATGGTGCAGAACGACGCAATCTTACATAAATAAATTATACATTTTACAAAAAAAAAAGCCATAAAAACATGGATATCCGCCAAGATATCCGACACATCTACTATATGCAAATCAATATATACCTAAAGCATTTAAAATAGTTAACAATAAAATTAAGCACAATTTCATTCTAAATTGAAATTTAGATTTTCACAATTATAATACCAGAAAATAATCGAATTTCTATGTTTCACTTTTTAAAACAGACAAACAAATGAATAATTGTCTTTATTTCTAAAAATCTCAAATAAAAGTTCAACAATTCACTTAGCAAAGAATAATGGTGAAATCTCTACATCTGAGTTAGAACCAAACTGCCTACACGCTTGCAATAATTTTCCAAGTGATATAAAGGAAATTCAGAGTATTAATGTTTTCAAAACAAGAATTACTATATTTTTCAAAAATTAGCTTAGGTATTATGTATGGAATTTTAATGGTGTGAGAATAAGTATAAATAGAAAATATTAGCAAAGAATAAAAAAATATAAGAAAAAATTAATAAAAATAGAAAAGTTAACAATAAAAAAAATTAAAAAAAAATAAAATTTATAAAATTTCAATTAAGTAACTAAATATAAAAATACTAAATATTATAGTACATTTTTTTGTTAAAATATAAAAATAAGTGAAAAGTAAAAGTAAATGATGTGCTGATGATGGGCTATGCTCGAAATGCATACATTTTATATTAATTAATTTTTTAAAAATAATAAAATGATGATAATTTTAAAATTAAAATAATTTTGTGTTAATTTTATTATTTATTATTTTTCTTACTTATTATTGGAGAAAATTAATTAAAAAAAAGTAGAATCAATAAGGTTTTTTTTTTATAAAAAATTTAAATTTGAAATAAAAGTAAATGAAAACTTACTAAATTTCTAAAGGATTGATGTGTATATTTGCAATAAATAATAACATATAATTGCACCTAACTTCATAATTTTAATAATTTAAAAAAAAAATAAGAAAAATAGAAGGAAAAGTAAAAATAACATTCTATACTAAGCTATTGTGTTATATAAAATTTCTATATGACCAGATAGCTTTGGCTAAGGTGTATATAAACTTCTATTGTTACAGAAAATATTTTTTTATATTTCAAACTAATATTGTACCAATTGTTAATAAAAAAATAAAAAAAATAAATATATTAAAAATTTCGCAAAAACAAAGACAACTATGAATTACAAGATTGGTATAGATTCCCATACATGGTCAACCTGCGGCCCGCAAGCCGCATTTGGCTCTTCTACGTTTTTAATGCGGCTCTTGCCAAGATATATCGTTAAAATTTAAATAAATAAAAAAAAAATTAAAAAAAAAAATTATATTTGTATAGTTCCCAATTATACAAAAATAATTTTATTCTAAATACGCGTAAGTTTTGTGGTAACTAGATTGTTTTGCTGCAATTTAACATTTTACTTTATTTTGGAAAAAAAAGTTCTGAGAAAATTCTACGCCTACCGTTTTAAAAAAATTCTGAAAATTCTCCACTTACTTTTTCTGTAGTCAATCAATAAATATTAGTATTCGGTACTATGAAAATATTAAGAATTTTTTTTGTTTTAAAATATTTTTGGTTCGAATTATCACCAGTAAAATTTATTAATTGTGTTTATGTTTTCAAATAGAACAATAAAGTTTTTTAAAGTGTAAGAGTCGTACAGATAAGTTTTTGCAATAATTAATCGTTAAGGTAAGGTAATTTTTTTCAAAAATATTTTAGGAAGTTTATTTGTGCAGAAATTTTTCGCTGTAGATACCTACTATTTTAAAAATATGACGTCTGAAAACAAGAAAAGAAGATATGAAGATGAAAATCGAAACTTTAAATCTGAATGGGAAGAAGATTATAGATTCATTGATCGAAATGGAAAACCATTGTGCCTTATTTGCAATAAATCACTTGCTCAATATAAAGCAAGTAACTTAAAACGGCACTACGAGCAAAATCATATTAAGTTTATTGCTGCATATCGGCATAATTCTTTGTTAAGGACCAATAAACTAAATTCCCTGAAGGCTGGGCTATGTGGTCAGCAAAATTGTAGTCATTTGTTAAAGAAAATAATACTGCGATTGAGGCTAGTTTTGCTATATCGTGGAGTTTTGCTATATCGTGCTAAGCGTCCATATACAGAGGGCGAATTTATTAAGAAAAATATTGAGGAAATTGTAAAAATTTTGGAACCCAATAATACAAAACTGTTAAGATTAATTTCACAAATTCCAGTTTCACGCCATACAACTGAGCGACGTATTACTGAAATCAGTAAAGATTGTGTAGCACAGCTAATAAAAAATATAAAATCTAGTGTAGCATTCAATTTAGCTCTTGACGAATCTACCGATATTCAAGATATTCCGCAATTAGCGGTATTTAATCGATATGTGTCTGCAGATGTTACAGTCAATGAACTAGATTTAGTGCCGCTAAAAGATACTAGTCGTGGGATCGATATTAAGAATGCACTTGATTTAATAATATCAAAAACTGATATACCACTAGAAAATCTAATAAGTGTAGCAACCGATGGTGCACCTGCAATGGTGGGTAAAAATATGAGTCTTGTGGGTCTGTTAAAAAGCGATCCCAAAATTCCAGACTTCCTACCAATTCATTGCATTGTACATCGCGAACATCCGGTAGCAAAATTCTTTAAGTATGAAAATGTTGTGAAAATTGTATTACAAATTGTCAATTATATTCGAACAAGTTCAAAAAACCATCGCCAATTCAAAAATTTTCTTGAAGAGCTGGATCTCGAAGATCATCCTAATGACTTACCTTTTTATTGCCTCGTGAGATGTTTATCCACTTATAATGTATTAAGCCGTTTCGTTAATTTAATCAGCCCGATCACGAATTTTCTTATCTTAGACTTGATAGATAATTTCGAACTAAGGTTTGAAGACTTAAAAAAATTTAAATCTTGTATGAATTTTCTTGTAAACCCATTTAAAATTGATATAATTAGCGATGATTTCTCATTTCCTGAGTATTTATTAGCTAAAGAAGCTGGCGGAGAAATGGAATTAATAGAAATTCAGGAGGACCTGGTATTAAAGATGCAGCATAATTCATCCCAATCACCAATAGAATTTTAGAAATTCGTTACTGAAGCCAAATATCCTATTTTAAAGAAGACAGCGTATAAATTGATTTCCATTTTTGGTACAACGTACTGCTGTGAATCTTTATATTCAGCAATGAAATTTATTAAATCAAAGCACCGTTCCCAGCTAACAAATGAACATTTAACTGAACTTATTCGTACTGCACTAATAAGTTATGAACCGGATTTTCAAAGATTCGCGGCTAATACACAAAATCATACAAGAATTGCATCTACTAGCAAAGAATAACTATTTTTTGTATAAACATATTTTTTAAAATTAATTATTAAATAAAATTAATGAAAATAAATATTTTTTTGTAGACCTAATTTAAATATTATAAAATAAAAACATTTTTCTAATTGCGACTCTCGAAATTTTCAGTTTTTAATTTTTGACTCTTGTTGGGATAAAGTCGGCCACCCCTAATAGAAGAATCAAAAATTATGTTCAAAAATTAATAAAAAGGCAAAAGAAGATTACTTTAACAACCAAATGAGTGAAAGTACCAACCCTCAACAAATGTGGAAGGTAATCAATAAGCATATAAATCTTAAAATCTCAAATAAAAGTTCAACAGTTCACTTAGCTAAGAATAATGGTGAAATCTCTACATCTGGGCTAGAACCAGCAAACATTCTTAATAAACATTTGGTTCCAACAAACATTAATGAATTATAACAGATCATAAACTTTTTTAAAACTAATTCAACTCCTGGGCCTGATAGTATTTCAATAAAACACATTAATGCAGTCGAGCAAATAATATCAAACAAACTTGTTAATATAATAAATGAAGTTTAATCTACTGTTATTTTTTCTGATATGGCTAAAGAATGTACTATCACTCCAATTTTAAAATTAGGAAAAAAAAAACCGACTGTAACAATTATAGACCGATATCCTTAACAAACTGCCTATTAAAAATTATTGAAAAGGTTATTAAACGTGGTTTAATTACGTTTTTCACTAATTCAAAACTTATTGATGACCACCAATTTGGTTTTTTAAATGGAAGCAGTACTGATACAGCAGCACTCGAAGTTGTGAACTTCATAAACACACCATTGGACAAAAATAATTATGCAGTCGCTATTTTTTTAGACATAAAAAAAGCTTTTGATAGGGTAAATTATGATATACTACTAAATAGTCTTTATAAAATGGGTATTCGAGGAGTTGCAGCCAATCTATTCAATTCCTTTTTAAAATTTCGTAAAATCAAAACTAGAATAAATGAATTGATATTGTCAATTATTATATTGCTTCTTCACTAATATAATAAAATGATATTAGTAAAGAAGCAAATATCGAAGTTGGAGTTCCTCAAGGCACAGTTCTTGATATTTTTTATTTAGCTTATGTGAATAGTGTTAATAAAATTGGGGTAAGTGGACATTACTCAATATTTGCGGATGATACCATAATTTTATATAAAGGCTATAATATAATCAACAAGAAGAAAATATTAATTGTGATTTAAATAAAGTTGGTAAGTGGCTAAACAATAAGAGACTAACGGTTAACGTCTCTAAAACTCATCTCATCATATATAAGCAAAAAAATAAGAAAGCATTAACCTATCAATTACTATTAATCAACAAAAAATACAAATAGTAAATTCCATGAAATACTTAGCCTTAGTTATTGATGAAGACCTATCTTGGAAAATACCATTGAAAAATTAAAGAAATCCTTAATGCCATTAATAGGTGCCACTGAAGATGTCCTAAATTAAGCTAACAGGTAGGAAAACTAGTCTTTTACTCTAAAATCTAAAATACGGTATTTAATTCCAGTTTGGAGCCAGGGTTGCAAAAACATTATTAATTCAATAAGCATCCTTATAAACAGAGTTATAAAATTTTTAAATAGATTACCATATGATTGTCCAACCCCTAAACTATTTTCTATTAGCAACCTACCTTCTGTTGAACAAATAATATTTTTAGAAAACCGTAAGTTGATCTACAAATTATCACATAATCTATTCAAAAGCAACCTAAAATAACAAACAAATGCTTCAATTCATAATTACAACACAATAAGTGCAGAACATTACCGGCTAACAGCACCCAGAACCAAAAGAGGTAAAAAGACGTCATGTTTAATGGTATAAAAATTTTGAATAGCTTTCCTAACAATATAAAATATGCCCCTAATTTAAGAGTATTCAATAAAAGAATGAAAGCTGAATTGAAATAAAATAATAATTGAAAAAAAAAAATTTTAATTAAACTAATAATTCTTAATTTGTTGTAGTTATAAGAGAGATTCATATCAGTTTTTTTGTAACTGTCTATTTCTATTTTAATAAAAAAAAAATAATAAAAAAATATTGCGATTAGAATTGGTTAATTCTCATTTTTAGTACATTTTCAAAAAATTTTGTAAAAATGTACCTATATAGTTTCACTCTGTCCGTCCGTCTGTCCGTCTGTCCCTTTTTATGTACGATTGACAAAAAAAATATCAGCAATGGGTAGGTATTGCAATAAAAATAATTTAATGTTAAAACTTTTTTCCATTACCCCTCCCGTTACGGAGCTACAGACCCTCAAAGTCGGAAAAATCCCTATATTTAAATAGTTATAACAAGAGTTCTATAAGGTATATTTTCAACCTGAAAACGGTAAAAGACAGCTGCTTTTATAAGCTTTACGAACTTTTAAAAGCCAAATGTGTAGGGTTACCATTCGATTTTACAATTTACCGTTATTTAATACTAAGTTTTGCAAAATTTTTGGCTCTTCATAACTTCTGAACGGCACAATCTAGAAACTTGAAATTTTAGGAGAAGCTAGATCCTTAGAAATAAGTAGGAGTCAGTTAAAAAATTTTTTTTGTTACGCCCCCTGTTTAAGAGCTGTAAGGGGTTCAAAACCTTAAATTTTGCTATAAATTTAGGTTTTAAACACTTATAGCTTGAACACCAGTCAATATTTTTTTTATTTATATACAAAATTGAAAGCTCCAAAACGAAATTTTCAACCAGTGTCAAAGGTTTTCCTTAATTTTAACTTTGTCCGTCTGTCCGTCTGTCCGTATGTTTACACAAAGTTTTACACCGTTTGAAATAGAGAGAAGAAATTTTAACTACGGGTAGGTATTGCAAAACAAATAATTTCATAGAAGAACTTTTTTCTTTAGCCCCACCCGTTACGAAGCCACAGCCCCTCAAATTTGGAAGAAACCCTTTATTTAAAACGTTATAACAAAAGTTCTACGAGAGAGTTTTTCAATCTGAAAACGTCGAAAGATAGCTGCTTTTATAAGCTTTACAAACTGTTAAAAAACTTATGCATTGGGTTGCCATCGGTACTAAAATTTACCGTTATCCAAAACTCAATTTTTGCAAAATTTTTGGCCCCACATAACTTCTGAACGGCTCAAGCTAGAAACTTGAAATTTTGGGAGATGGTAGATCCTCAGAAATTAGTAGGAGTCGGTTAAGAAAATTTTTTTGTTGCGCCCCCCCTTTAAGAGCTGTAAGGGGTCCAAAATTGAAATTTGGCTTTTTTTTAGCACCTGTAACTTGAATACCTGTCCAATTTTTTTTTATTAATATACAAAATTTAAAGGCCCAACATTATTTTTTAACATATGTTAAAGGTTTTTCTTAAATTTAAAAGCGGTTCCTTAAATTGAAGAAAGTGTCTCTCAGTTTTATCCATTTTTGCTTAGATAGTAAAATTCTAAGTAAAATTCCAAATTTTGGTTTAATTCCTAGAACCTAAAAAAATGGAATGGAGGGTGGTTATTAGATTCTTGAGAAATTTGGTAACCTTCCCCATTGAAGAGCTATTAGGACTTAAAAATTAAAAATTTACTATTTTTACAAGTAAGCAGTGACTTATTCCCCCATAGTATATATTTCCAAAATTAAACTGAGTTTTTAACACAATATAATTTTGAAACTGTGCTTTTTTAAAAACCCTTGGTTTTTTTCACTTGTTTATATTTATGATAAGGAATTTTTAGCACTTCTGTTAAAAACAAGTATTAGAATCATAATGATGCTGTTATCTGTGTCACTAACTTTCATTAAACTCAAAGTTATACGAAAGAAATACTAATTTGTGATAATATACAGGGTGTCCGGGACTCAAGTACGCACACTACACTCAGTAATTGGGGGCATTAAAACAAACAAAAAATTGTACCGGCGGGGGGGGGGGTCTATTGTGAACCCTTTTCGAGTTTTGAGTGATTAAAGATTTTTAGGAGACTTTTCATAAAAAAACCAATAACTTTTGAACAGCTGCCTGTAGAGAGATAAAAAAAAATCCATTTTGTAGAGTAAGTTGTCAGCTTTAGTTTTTCAGCACTAATATTCCCCATATACCCAACATTTACAAAATTATGTAGGTTCAAAATGATCTAAAATGAAAAAATTATGTTTCAAACTCTATGTTCTTTTGAAGCACACTGTATTTGCGGTACTTTTTATAGCATATTTCAATACAGCTTTTCAAGCCCTATAATTAGTACACAATAACTTTTTCTCTATCTCTAACCATTTTTGATATGAAAAATAGAAAAGTGTGTTATTTTCAATCGGTTCAAACAGAAAAATTATGAAATTTTTTTTTTATCTATTTAATTTTTCATTAATATTTTATAAGAAATTCTAAATCATTTTGAAGCTTCATAACTTTGCAACTGTTGGGTATATGGTAATTATTAGTACACAAAAATTAAAGCTGACAACTTACTCTACAAAATGGATTTATTTATATCTCTTTATAGGAAGCTGTTCAAAAGTTATTGATTTTTTTATGAAAAGTCTTCTTAAATCTTTAATCCCTCATATCTCGAAAAGGGTCCACAATAGACACCCCCCTCCAGTACAATTTTGTGTTTGTTTTAATGCCCCCAACCACTGAGTGTAGTGCGCGTACTTGAGTCTCGGACACCCTGTATATATATAAAGGTTATATAATTTGATGATTTTTAATGTTAATTTAAACCATTAATGCTTTGATTAGCTTTATATCCCAAAGATGTGCTTTATGGTTTTCGGAACTGGGTGGATGGTCGCCGACCATTTAATCTAACTGGTTCCAAATTCTAAGGATAGTAAGCAAATATAAAGAGATATACTCTCATACCAAATTTGGCGGTTCTGTTCTTTAACGAAATTATGCTCGTTGGGCCTAAATTAGATCAAAAAGTTTTAGGATCCGAATCCATGGCTCAATTCCGACCGTACGTAATCTCCACCGTATTTTAATTACTGGTAACCTACATCACAAATTTCATGAAAATGGCGTCAACAGGTGTTGAGTTTTCCGGATTTTTTTTATATGTTCGTTAGGCTTTAGACGGATTAAACGGTCCACATTCCGAACCCTTGGACCGATTTCATCCATATACAGTCGCCACTGTAGCTTCAGTACTTTATGGTCTGATTTTGTTAAATGCAGTCCCCGCCGTTCTTTCAATACTAGTTAAACCTTGCACACAAAATAACATCCTGTGTATTGAACAGAGTAACAGTTTCTTTGAAGGTAGAACACAAACAACAAATGTAAATGTTGAATTGTCTGATAGTAAACTGACTATCAATGGTGTGCCGCAAGGGACGATTTTAGGAGTTTGAAGTTTTCTAATCCACGTCAATTATATAAAATCGTGCATTAATCGTAGTAAAATTATTTCATTTCCTGATGATGCATTAATATATAAAGTTGGTCGAGATTTAAAATAATGCTGCAATGAAATTAACACAGATCTTAAACATATATTACAGAACAAATCATACTGCAAATCAAGTAAACCTTATTAAATACCTTGAAGTTTTGATCAATGAAAATGGTGCATGGTCATAAATATCTTAAGGACTCATAGCAGTGAGCCATACCTCCCTAAGGGACTTATGGCCCTGGGAGTTTTGACTCAGAGTGGTGGGTTTAAAATTCCATTATACAGTACTCAGCTGAGGGGTTATTAGTAATATTAAAAACGAGGAAGAGTGATTGTGTCAACTCTAGGATAGCCGTATGACCGTAATATTATCATTATATCACCCGGTTAATTACTTTTGGCAAATTTTCAAACTTACAGCTTTATTAGGTGTAGTGTAATGCTTATATAAAAGAAGGAGTTGTATGGCAGCTACTCAAACCAAATGTAATAGACCAACTAAATTTTGCAGAAACTTTGGCCATTACACTTAACGTTTTTTGGCAAAATTTCAAACACCCTGCTTCATTAGGTGTAGAGTAATGCTCATATAAAAAAAGAAGTTGTATGGCAGGTACTTGAAACCCGAGAACCAAAATGATCGATTTATTTTTCGATTCCAGATTCTATTTTTTAATCAAATATGCTTCCTAATATAGTATCTCGCATAGATAAATATGAAAATACATACATTGTTGTACATCTAATATTCTACTTATATATATTTTTTTATATATATCATACTTTAATATATAAAGATCAGAAAAGACTTTTATATTACGCTCAATCACACAATTAAAGTTATATGATTTTTTAAATTAAAATTTAATAAAGGGAGTTATAACCCACTTGATGGATTCCGAAGTTTGGTGGAAATCTTCGAAAGATACAAACTGCCCCGTAGCACAAGTGTATGCCGGATTCTTACCGGTTAAACCACAATATTCAATTATTAAAACAAGTCGAACTGACTAACCATTAATTTTTGCCATCTTTGGTTTGAGTATAGGTTTTGTGTACTTTCCCTTTGGAAATCTGTACTTTATACTATATTATCTAAAGGTTTTTTCTTTTAAGCCTTCATGTAATAATCTGATTATTTATGTATAATCTGATTATATAATACTGAGCAGCTTCAATATTTATATGTCCTTCTAGACGAGCTTTATGTTTTATGGCATATCTACTTATTTCATCTATTACTTTGGGAATTTCTAAATGTCTATAATGTCACAATTACATACAAAACCATGGTGCAATAATTATGCTACGTAGGTCTTTATTCTGAAAGGTTTGAATTTTTTTAATATGCGTTTGCTTGTCACAACCCTAAAATTGGATGCCATATAACCATATAGGTTTATTTACTTGGTTGTAAATTAACACTTTATTATATATTGTTAATTAAGACTTACGCCCTAGGAGCCAGTAATTTTCTCTATGTTTATTTTCCCAGTTCTAGTTTTTTCTTTTTAACATGTTCATTCCACCTAGGCTTAACATCCACCTAGGCTTAACATCCACCTAGGCTTAACATCCACCTAGGCATTAACAGTGTCATTTCTAGGTATTTTGCTGAATTTTCTATTGATACAAATACACCATTTAAATTTAGTTTAGGTGGGTTTCTTATATTTCTATTACAAAAATTGATATGAACCGATTTACTTTCATTTAATTTTATATATCATTTGTTAACAAAAACATATTTTTTCCCTTGCTTTCTGTAATTTTCCTGTAGCTTCGCCAATATTCGACCATACTGCCAGTATCGTCAGCAAATGTTGCTACAGGTATATTTTCTACTTCTGGTAGATCACTTGTATAAAACAAGTACAAAATAGGACCTAGTATACTTCCTTGAGGCGCACCTGCTTTTATTTTTCTTAAGGTAGAGTACTCTTTATCTTGTTTTATTCTAAATAATCTATCTGACAAGTACGATTCGAAAATCTGTACATATTGTAAAGGTATCAATCTCCTTAATTTAAATATTAATCCTTCATGCCAAACTTTGTCAAACGCTTGTGCTACGTCTAGAAATATTGTAGAGCATATTAGTTTTTCTTCAAACGCTTTTTCTATATTCTATGAACTTGGTCAATTGTTGCATGCTTGGATCTAAGTCCAAATTGATGGTTTGGAATTAAATTTTTTATTTTCTAAGATTGGCTTCAGCCTTTTTAACAACAATTTATCATAAAGTTTTGACATAATTGGTAGCAGAGATATTGGCCTATAAGAGTTTGCATCATTTAATGGCTTCTCTGGCAATGCTATCATAATAACCTCTGCTACGCTTCGCAGTTGGAACATAATTCAGTTTTACTGCTACATTTATGATTTTTCTTAAAAATTTTACAGCTTTTTGTGGAAGATCTTTTATAATCTGAGCTGTAATAATATCAAAACCTGGAGTTTTCTTAACTTTAAAGTTTTTATTTCTTCACTAATTTCTTCTTGTGTAAATGGATTAATATTGTGGTCTTCTATTGTAACATACTCCACTAAACAAAGATCTGAACTGATATCATTTGGTTTGAATATGTTTTCTAAATGATCTGCAAATAATTGGCTTTATCTTTATTTTTCTTTGCCCAAGTGCCGTCTGGTATCATGAGCGGCGGGCGTGCTTTATCAGCTTTTTGGAGCTTTGTTGGTGTCTGTGGGCCGGTAAGTTGTTTTGCCAGTCGAATAATGGCAACAAACTAACTCTTGAATAGCTTTTCTTAGTTTTCTACCTCTTGTACCTCTACCTCTTTTACCAGCTTTCTACCTCTTGTTGAGGTTTTTCTAGAACCCCAATCTGTATGTTTGGCATTGTAATCGCCTCCTAGCAGATATTTATGTCCGTGGATATTTAGGAGTTCTTTAAAGATATTTTTCTTTATATTGCATTTTGGTGGACAATATACTGCACCAACATTAAGATCTTGTTTAGTAGATGAAATTTTTATCATAGAAAGTTGGATTTCTTCAGATTCAATTTTGAATTCTTCATTATGTTTTATAGTGCTCTTATAAAAATTGCACTACATCCTCTCGGATGATTACTAGGATGAACTGCCTTATAGCATTCATAACCTAAAATCTTAAATTTTGTGTTTATGGTTAAATGAGTCGCTGATAGCAGACACATATCAATATTGTTAGATCTTAAGAACACTTCTAGTTCATGTTTTTTTATTGAGGACACCATTAGGATTCCAAGTTGCAATACGTATTTTATCTAGATACATTTTTTATAATTTTTTTAGGTGTTTCTTGATATTCATTATTGTTTCTCTTTTCTATTTTATATAATATTATGGAGATTTCGTAAACTTTTAGCAATAGATCTTGCATCATGTGCAAGACTTCATTGTCATTGCGTTTAGGTTTCATAACCTTAGTTTAATTTTCCGTAGTTTCTGAAGTTTTTTCTAAATTTTCTATTTTGTGCATCATTTTATTGTCATTACGTTAAGGTTTTATAACCTTAATTTGTTTTCTGTTATGTTTTCTTTAATTTTAGTTTTAGTGCTTGGGAGTATAAAACTCCATTCGCAACTTTACTGTATATAAATGGTGTTTTTTTCGATATTTTTGTTTTATTTGATTTTTAGGGTTTAAATCTTCTTTTCTGTAATTCTTTTGCTACCAAACAACCACGATAGCTAGTAGGGTGTGCCTCGTTGCGCTTTGCACATTTGGCTTGGGAATTTCGTTTTTTTGCTACACGCTGCTGTCATATGGTTTCCAGCACATTTTACACAATTAGCCTGTCTTTGGCAAAAATTTTGTGTATGTCAAAAACTCTGGCATCTTTTACACTGGGGAATGGACTTACTACTTCTCAGAGCCTCAATTTTCACTTTCATGTGCTGTAAATATTCTATTTTGTATATTTTATGTATTTCCTCTAAATGATCAAGAGATAGCATAAATAGTGGAAGCTTCGTTACAATATTTTTTTGTTTTTTTTTGGTTTCTTTAATTTTGTTAGAGTCACATCTAGACATTTAATAGCTCTATTGATAAGTTCTTTTTTAATATCACGTGATGGGTGAAGATTTGTGCCATAACTTTAATTGGTCTAGTCAATTTATTTTCATATGTATGCCATTTCAACTAGGCTTTATTTATAGATTTTGTCAAAACTCTATATTCATTTTCGTTGTGTATATTAATTTTAACTGGTCATTATTCATCATGTTGACTTTAAGATTTATATTTTCTTCTTTTATTATTTTTATAATATGAGAATAGTTTTTTATATTACTCAAAATTATCGGAGGTGGTTTATATTTTTTAGTGACCTTATCGTTTTTTTTAATTCTTCCTCTTGAGGTTTAAACAGCGGTTCCAAAGATATGTTAACATCTGGGGACTTGTCCGCTTAACGTTTCTTCGGATTTCTTTTTCTATTCAGAATCATCTCAGTTTCTCTGATTATTTCTTCTTCGTCCGTTTCTTATGTCACAATTTTAGTATCTGTGGATACATTTGGCACACTATTGATTTAATTTTTTCATTTTAAATTTTCTGCCTCAAGTTGACAGATTTCTCTTCGGAATTCTTTACACAAGATAGCTAACTCATTAATTCTGGAGTTGACTTCCGTATTACTTTCTTGTAATATCGGACTTGTAATTTTATTATTACCCTCTTGGGTTTTCTTTATATTGCCTGTATCAAACAATGTTTTTTCTTTATTGCCCTCTTCGGTTTCCTTATTTTTTTTAAATTTTCTAGGCGGACTTCTTTGAACATTCGAGCTCATAGCGAAGGGGTTTATTAATTTATCCAGATTATTAATATCATTATTATGAACCACTGGCGACTTATCTAAACGCCTTGAACATTCAGCCAAGCCCTCGCCGACAGCCGTGATCTCTGCCGACATTTTGGTAGATATCCCTACCGAATTTTTATATTTATATGACATTATCTTTTATTTATTTAATGCTTTTTATACCTACAGCCAGAGTTTCTTACTGCCGCTCCTCTGGGATCAGTCGCAGACCAGGTAGTCGTCCATTCTAGAACAGAGGTAGTCGTCCATTGCTTCAAAATTTTTATTTGGATTTTAGTGGACTGGTACGACCTTACTGAGAGAATATAAATTCCCTACTCTCCGGGGTTTTGGTTGAATAATAATAAATTAAAGGCTAATATCCATTAGAACAATTTCTTGGCAAAAATTCTAGCATAGGCAGAAGAGACAAAAATACTATTCGTGTGAAAAAGAAAAAACGATAAATTACTTGGAGAGTCGTCCATAATACGTGGAGAGTCATCCATAATACGTAGAAAGTATTGAGAGAGTAACCATAATCCTTGGCAAAAAGATGTTCTCTAAAGTCTTTTTCCTATAATGTTGTTACTACATAAAAAAAAAAAGTGTATTCTACACAAAAATTTATTGCATACGAATACATATTTTTAGTGATACATGACATTTCAATTTTGTAAACAAACAAAAGAATGTAAACAAACAAAATAAAATTTTATATTAAAGTTTGTTGAACGAATATTTATTTAAAATTATTTGCAATTGATTAAAATTTTATCATTTATTTTAAATTAATAAAATTTTAACTTTGAATTGACAAATTCGCGAAATATAAATTTAAAAATTAAAAAATAAGGTTATGTAATTTTTTTTTGTCAAAAAATATAAAAAATTTTAATATAAATTTAATCATTTTGCTCTTTCTCTCCTATTGAGAGTATATTTCTAAAGAATACTGGGCAACATTTACTCATGAAAACCTGCCTTAACTCATAAATGTGCAATAACTGTATATAACACAATGATTTTACCACACTTTGATTACTGTCCTTGTAGATTGTTCTTATGCATTGAAAACAGAAAAACAAACTTAAAATTCTACAGAATAAAGCGATGCTTGTTATATTTAAATATAGTAGGACAACAAATGTGCGGCATATGCGGCGAAAATCGAAATAGATGTCTGAACGGCAGAGACAGCATTTTAATGTATTAAAGTCTAATCATAATAGACCAGCACAGAGACGACACAGTACAGTGTTTTTTATTCTTCTATGCATTTCTTATGAGTATATTTATATTTAACAACAACGACATCACTCTCTGAGATCGCAGAACCAGAGAGTGATTTTTTTTTTCTTCCAACGTCATTGTTGGTTTAGTGTTAATAAATTTATAAGAAACTAGCTAATACCCGGTGGCGTTGCTGCGCCTCTTAATGGAGGTTTAATTAAAGTTGATGTTACTGCAAAAAGTTAACACAAAAATTACACATGGTTTTCACATGTAAACTTTAAAATGTATGAAAGCTATCTTTTTAAAACGATTTTTCTAGGATTATTCTAGTAATTTTAGAACCTACACTTAAGATCTACACTTTCTATTTGGGCAAAGCAGTATTGCGCAAAATTGGACGTAATTTGCTTCCAAATCTTTTTTTTGTCAATCGTCGGGCCGGCATGGGTTAACCTCATTGCAAGTCTGTTAAAAGAGTTAATTTCATTCTAATTTAGAGTAAAGTAACCAAAAAATTTATAAAAAGCTGAATGGAACTCAACAAAATTTTTTGTGAGGTTTTCTTTTTAGCCAAAGCAGTACTTCGCAAATTTTGACAATATTAGCCTCCAAAATTATTTTGACCAACCGTCGGGCCGACATGGGTTAACAAATTCCAAATCTGTTAAAAGTGTCAACTCAATTCTCACAGGGGAGCACGTATACAAAATTTGAAGAAAAATCGGTCAAACCGTCTCTAATTTAGAGTTAAGTATTGAAAAAACCTATAAAAAGCTGTTGGGCCGCAATGGGTTAATGTAACTCAACAAAATTTTTTTTGGGGCTTTCTTTTAAGCCAAAGCTGAATTTCGTAAAATCGGACAAAATTTGGACCCAAATTTTTTTTTGACCATCCGTCGGCCCGACATGGGTTAACAAATTCCAAAAGTGTTAATAGTGTCAACTCAATTCTCATAGAGCATCACGTATACAAAATTTGAAGTCAATCGGTCAAACCGTTTTAATTTTAGAACAAAGAAGTTTAAATACTTGCACCACAGCCCCAACTTGGGGTCCGTTAGAGCAAAATTTTGGACCACGATTTCTTTCCGTACCCAAAAGCCTCTATATACAAATTTTCATGAAAATTGGCTGGGCAATTTAGGAGTCTATTCGCTACATACAAATAGACAAACAAACAAACAAATAAACAAACTTTCGCTTTTATATATATAGATGTAGAAATGCATATAATGAATTAACAGAAATATTTACAAAAAATAGCTTGAAATTTATTTAAAATAAAATTTAAGGATTGGCAAAATATTTTATATGCATACATAATGCGTTGAATTTTGCCACATATTTCAACTAACACGTAAATAGATCTTCTGAAGCAAAAGTTGATATGGTAACATAATAACTTTGTATTTTTTCCCTTTTCTCAGTCATAACTAATATGAGATCCCTAAAATTCGTTAGTCGCTATATTACAATATCATAACTCATAACGCATATTATACCAACATACTACTTCTAAAATATATTTATTGTAATTACTCTTACTGAGCAGCTATTTCAAACATTTGTTTTTCAGCAATCAGATTTTAATTTTTAAAATTTTGCTAAAAAAATTAAAATTTTTAAGAATATGTATTTAATTTCTTTAATCATTTCAATTTTAAATAATTTTTAAATATATTCTCTTAATTTACTTATTTTTTAAAGTTATATGTAATTCAATTTTTAATATTTTAATTCTTTTAAGTTGAAAAATTCTGGTTAGATTTAATTTACAGAAATCCTATCAAGTTTTCCTTGAAATATAACGGGATCCAGATTACAGGTATGGAAAAAATTAACTTCAGATTGAAATATTGCGATTAGAATTGGGATTGTCATCTTTTATATTTATGATAAGGAATTTTGAGCCCTGCTTTAATCATAATGCTGCTGTGTTATCTGTGTCGCTTATTTTCATTAATCTGAAAGTTATTCGACAGAAATATTAATTTGTTATAGTATATTTGTAAAAGGTTATATAATTAGATGATTTTTAATGTTAAGTGAAACCATTAATTCTTTAATTAACCTTTTATTACAAAATTTAATAAATGGAATTTTTCAAAATTGAAATTAATTTAAATTCCTTATTTTTAGAAAAGTAATTTAGAAACTTATTCTAAAACACGATGACAAATTTAGAACTTTTCATATAATTCATTTTTCATATAGTTAATATCTAAAATATAATACAATAATATGTTTTATGGTGAAATGCTTAGCCTTTCTCGTGTATCAAAGTAAAAGTTTCTATCTTCATGAAAAGATAAGCTTTTTAATTTTGGAATTTCTTAGGATGCACCTGAACAACCACTGCAATTATGTCTAAATTTCGGCGTCACAATAGAAATTGGAAAAAACACCGTTATAGCAAATTTAAAGTTTTTATATTTATTTAAAGTTACTTTCAACTTTATTAAACCTTATTAAATTCGAATATATGCCTTAAGATCTTGGGAATAATAGGCGTGGTACGCAAAACACTATTCCAAAATACATCAAAAATTTTACGGACACAAAGCCAATAAGAAAACACACTTGTGCCCCAAATTTTAAGCTTCTATGTTCTTTGGTTTCAAATTTATGCTCGTTTGGTCTCCAATCAAACAAAAACTTCTAGAATCTGAACCCATTGTGCTATCTCGACCACAAGCAACCATCACTGTCCTTTTTTAATTACTAGTAACCCAGACTTTAAATTTCATCAAGATAGCTAAATTATTTTTTGAGTTAAGGTATTTTTTGGATATATATTCATTAGTCCTTGAGCCGATCAAAAGTTCCAAAACCGAACCCATTGTCCGATTTCGACCATTTGCCGTCCCCACCGTACTTTCAATACTAGTTAACCCTTGTGCACAATTACTTAATTTGAAGTTGATAGATCTTGCACATGCTTCGAAACTGTGTGGATGGTCTTCGATCCACTATTCAATCAAAAAGCCCTAGGTTCCGAACCCAAGGTCCGAATCAGCCGCACGCAATCCCCGCCGTAGTTTAATGACTAGTAACCTACAGCACAATTTTCATGAAGGTGACGTTATTAGTTGTTGAGTTATCGTGAGATTTAATATATGTTCGTTCGCCCTTAAGTACGCCGTTCTTTAAGTACTAGTACCCTAATTTTAAAATTTTAACAGGATAGCTCCATTAGTTTTTGAGTTATCGTGCTTACGGACAGATATGGCTATATCGGCTCAGGAGGTCACGTTGATCACAAATAAATATACTTTTCACGATATTTTCAAATATACGTGGTTACAAACACCATACCACAGTTAATACAACCTTTGCTTGATACCCTTTCGAAATGAATGAAGATAGAAACTTGAAATTTGATACACGAGGGTTCTTTCCTATTTCCGTTTGTTAAATAAGATTTATATTTTTTAAAGACTAAGAATTTTACCGTAAAACTAATGTATTATATTTTATAACAAAATATTTTTTTAATAAACGATTAAATTCCTTATTTTTATTTTTTAATATATCATATATTTTATTGAATTATTACCCTAGGTAATATATAATTAAGAAATTGTGTACGATACTTAAGTTGTATTCAAAGGTACTTTGATTGGACGACATCATATTTTGAGGAAAACTAAATAGCATTCCTAGAAATTTATAAATTAAATCTAACCAGAATATTTCAACTTAAAAGAATTAAAATATTAAAAATTGAGTTATATATAACATTAAAAAACAAGTAAATTAAGAGAATAAATTTAAAAATTATTTAAAAAAAATTAAAATTTAAATAATTAATCAAGGGTACTAAATCAACAGTAAATACAATACAGCAAAATATCCAGAAAAGAAGTAATTGCTGCATGTGTTAAAATTTTATTAAATTGGATAAAAAGTTTCAAATATGTAATTTTGTAATTGCATTTTATGATTATATTTTTTTTCAAGGGTTTTTGTTTTTTTAATATTTTTAAATAGATGAGTTAGTAAGAATTTTTAATATTTTTGAATTGATAAAATAATTAGAAAATGTTTTTGGTATTATAAAGTTAATTTCTTTAGCTACGTCTTACGCTCAAACTAATAAAAGCTTTTATGGTTTTAAAAAAACTTATGGACTTCTCTTTAATTTGGAACTAAATAGGAATAGAGTATTTCGACTGACTGTTCCTTTGCTTGTTTCTTATTACTTCAATCGAAGTAACAATTATGAAATTACGAATACTTTTTTCAATAAAGCAATAGAATAAAAAGAAGTAAGATATTAATATAAAATATAAACATATTTTTTAGCTTAATTTATTTTTACAAAATGCATTTACATAAAAAATTTGTCTGAAAAAGCAAGCAATCGTTGAATAAGAAAAGTATTTTACAATTTTTAAAAAAATCTGTGCCGTTAAATAAGTAAAGCAACCTTTGATTAAAAAAATGTTGTAATGAAATCTATTTCTTTTTTTTGTAAGAAACAATTCTATTTTTTTTTTTTTATAAGTACATATATATTTTCTAAGTCATAACATAACACATATTAGACTTTATCTTATGATATAATTCTAGTAAATCATGATTTGTAAATCAAAATACATAGGTACCAACATTTAAAATATCATTTTTAAAAATTTTAAATTTCATCATTCAGATTTTTTATTTTCAATTACTTTTTTAGACAAATAACATAAAACTAGTATCGCCCTGTTAAATTCGAGCTATTGTTGCTTTTAAGTTTACATTAAAAAAATAGTTTTGTTTAATTTGTATTTGACTAATATTACACGAAAAATAGTTTCTTTTTTTCCTATACGTAATAAAAATTATGGCAACAATGTTGTCAACAATTCTTGCGCTTGAAATTAGTTTAAAAAAATATTGATAATTTTTTCAATTAACAACCGTTAACAACCGTTTTTATTTAAGTATAAACCTCATAATTCCTTTTAATTATTTTTTCTATTTGAAAAAAGTTAAAAATGGAAAAAAAATGGCGTAGAGTACAGTAAAGGTTGGCGTACAATTTCAGGTGTACAATTTCGATGCACCCAGCACCATAGAAGCCAAACAGATATATTGTTTTTAACTTAATTCGGTATATTTAAATAAATTCCAATTAAGTTTATAATTCAAAATTTATAAATAAAGCAAAACTCAATTCAAAAATCAATATTTAATACAATTTTACGTACATAGGTACATTTTAGCACGTTGAGTAGGTACATAATAGAATGTTATCAAAAAACAAATATTTCGATTTCAATCTAAAAAAAGGTTGTGAAAATGATGTATTGCAATATTTTTTGAAAATATGTATACAAAACATTAATAAATGGAGAAATAGATCATTATTGAAACAAAATAAACCTATAAATAAATTTGGAATCTTTTATTAATTTATTTAATTTAAGTAAGTACGATTTTAAATAAAAAAGAAATATTAATAGAAATGTAAAAAAAATACCAGGGAGGGACTTGAACTAAAAACCCCAACATTTTATCAAATTCAAAACAAACAAAAGGTAGACCACGTAACTTATTCATCTTCAAGTTTTTAAGATACAACAAGAAATTATGGGAGTCATTTGTTTTTTCTTTTGTGTATCTATTACTAGAATCGAAGCATAATCTGCGTTATCAAAAAATGACAGTTGCGATTTTATTTAAGAATATGGCATTGATATACAGTATATGTATATGTATATAATGAAATTAGAAATAGTTATACCCGTGCATGTATATGACATCGGGTATATTAGATTTGCTCCTCCGTTTGTAACGCATCGATCTAGACGAGCTAGATATAGTGTCAAGGGTACGTATCGGCTCAGAATCGAAAAATTAGTCGATCTAGCTATGTGTGTCTGTCCGTCCGTCCGTGTGTCAGCACGATAACTCAAAAACTAAAAGGGCTAGAGTCTTGAAATTCACACAAAGTCATTTTTAGACAATTTCTAGGTTCCCTATTGTTTTTGGTTAAAATCGGACCAAGGCTTCGGGGAGCTGCCATACAACTTTTTTGCACCAATATGAATTTCTTCAAAACTATTTATACTCCGGGGACGAAAATTACACACGGTTAGTTTTATAATGACTCCGGCACTTATATGAAGTTTCAAAATGTTAGGGCCCCATTTTCGGGGGGCTGCCATACAACTTCCTTGCACCAATATGAATTTCTTCAAAACTAATTATACTACGCGGATGAAAATTACACACGATTAGTTATATAATGAATCGAGCACTTATATGAAGTTCCAAAATGTTAGGGCCCCATTTACGGGGGGCTGCCATACAACTTCTTTGCACCAATATGAATTTCTTCAAAACTAATTATACTACGAGGCTGAAAATTACACACGGTTAGTTTTATAATGAATCGAGCACTTATATGAAGTTTCAAAATGTTAGGGCCCCATTTTCGGGGGGTTGCCATACAAAGTTTTCGATTCAATAACTTTGAATCTAATGAAGCTACAAGGTTAAAATTAAAATTGGGCAGATAAATTAATAGGGCAAGTTACTTGGAAAAGTTGGACATCACTCGGACCATCGGACTTTTAGGGTGGGCCAATTTTTTTTTTTTTTTGTTTGTTTTTTTTTTATTTTTTTTTTTTTTTTTTAAGCTAAAGTTATGGGACAATGAATGAAAATTTTTTTTTTTTTTTTTTTGTATTTGTTTTTTTTTTTGTTAATTTTTTTTTTTTTTTTTTAAGCTGAAGTTATGGGACAAATGAATGAAAATTTTTTTTTTTTTTTTTTTGTATTTGTTTTTTTTTTTTGTTAATTTTTTTTTTTTTTTTTTTAAAGCTAAAGTTATGGGACAATGAATGAAAATTTTGTTTTTTGTTTTGTGATTTTTTTTTTTTTGTTAGTTTTTTTTTTTTTTTTACGTCAAAATTATGGGGTAATGAGTTAAATGTTTAAGGGAAGTAAATTACGGTTTATTTTATACACCATAGTGGGTATGCACGGGTATCTAAAAGTTGACAAGGGCAACTATAATCTTCCTCGTTTTTAATTAGAAAAAGTTCTTCTTCCAATTGACCTTTCGTCATTCTGTGACGGGCCAACAGCTAGTATACATTTATTTACTGAAGTCAAGTAGACAAAATTTGAGTTAATGTTGTTCTTCATTGGAAAAACTGTACTTTTTTTCTAAACGTTTTACTACGATTTGAACTATGTGATAAAAAACCAGTGATGAAAAAAACTAAGGGTTTTAAAAAAAACACATTTTCAAAATAATATAGTGTTTCATACTGAGTATTTTATCGGAATATAATGTTGAAGCTTTAATGTTAAAGTTTTTATTTAATAAATTTACGACTTACTTATAGAAACAAAAATTTTTTTAATTTTTAAGTACTAATAGCCCCTCTAAGGGGAAGGTTGCCCAATTTCTCAAGGATCTGATCCTCACTACTCCCCTTCCCACAACTTTTTTAGGTTCAAGGAATTAAATTGTGAATTCTACCACAATTTGGAATTTTACTTAGAATTTTACTATTTAAGCTAAAATGGTTAAAACTGAGAGACACTTTCTTCAATTTAAAGAACCGCTTGGACCTTCAAATTTTGTATATTAACAAAAAAAAAATTGAACAGGTATTCAAGTTAAAGGTGTTTAAAAATTTTCGAGCCCTTATAGCTGCAAAACAGGGGACGTGATAAAAAAAATTTGTTAACCAACTTCTACTTTTTTCTGAGGATCTGACTACTTCCAAAATTTCAAGACCCTAGCTTGAACCGTTTAAAAAATATGCGTAGCCAAAAATTTTGCAAGAATAAGGTTTTGCATAATGGTAAATTTCAGAACCGTATGGCAACCCTAAACATTTGTCTTTTAAAAATCCTTAAATGTCTTTTATAAAGTTTATAAAATTTTTTAGCTATACTTTGCCGTTTTCAGATTGGAAATACACCTAATAGAACTCTTGTTATAACCATTTGAATATAGGGCTTTTCCCAACTTATATAGTTTGGAAATTCATGTACCTACTTATTTTTAAATTTTTTTGACAGAAATTATACGCCGTACGCTTTTATATAGTTTGGAACCTAATGAACCTTTTTTTTTTTTTAAGGAAGGCTTTTATTTGGTTTGCGAACATATTATAGATATTTTCAATTATTTTGAATACATTGTATGTTTAAAACAAAATTATTAAAAACGAGGAAGAGTGTAGAAGAGTAGACTGTGTCAACTCTGGGATACCCGCATGACCGAAACATATACATTATATCATCCGGTTAATTACTTTTGGCAAAATTTCAAACATTCAGATTTATTAAGTGTAGTGGAATACTCATATTAAAAAAGGAATTGTATGGCAGCTACTAGAATCCTATGCAGTAGACCAACTAAATTTAGCTGTAACTTTGGCCATTACACTAAACTATTTTTGGCAAAATTTCAGACACCCAGCTTCATCAGGTGTAGTGTAAAGCTCATATAAAAGAAGGAGTTGTATGGCAGCTACTCGAACCCTATGCCCTAGACCCACCAAATGCAGTAAGTTTGGCCATTATACTAAACTATTTTTGGCAAAATTTCAGACACGCAGCTGTAATAGGTACAGAGTAATGCTCATATAAAATTAGAAGTTGTATGGCAGGTACTCGAAACCGTGGACCAAAATGGCTGAATTTAAATAGCGATTCCGTTTTTTGCGTAAAAACGAATTTGTGAAAATTTCATAATCCTAGCTCTTTTATTTTTTGAGTTATCGTGATGACGGACGGACGCACATACATAGCTAAATCGATTTATTTTTCGATTCTGATCCGATTCATACACTTGAGTCTATATCTACACCCCCTCCTTCTCTGCGTCACAAACGTAATGGCAAATTTATTATACCCTTTGACTATATAGTCATACGGGTATAAAAAGCAACTTTAAGAAAAAACGAGGAAGAGTGTAGTAGAGTAGACTGTGTCAACTCTGGGATACCCGTATGACCATAACATATACATTATATCATCCGGTTAATTACCTTTGGCAAAATTTCAAACATTCAGCTTTATTAGGTGTAGAGTAATGCTCATATAAAAGAAGGAGTTGTATGGCAGCTACTCGAACCCTTTGCAGTAGACCAATCAAATTTTGCAGTAACCTTGGCCATTACATTAAACTATTTTTGGCAAAATTTCAGACACCCACATTTGGTGTAGTGTAATCCTCATATAAAAGAAGCAGTTGTATGGCAGCTACTCGAACCCTAAGCAGTAGACCAACTAAATTTTGCAGTAACTTTGGCCATTACACTAAACTATTTTTAACAAAATTTCAGACACCCAGCTTCATCAGGTGTAGTGTAAAACTCATATAGAAGAAGGAGTTGTATGGCAGCTACTCGAACCCTCTGCAGTAGACCAACCAAATTGTGCAGTAACTTTGGCCATTATACTAAACTACTTTTGGCAAAATTTCAGACACGCAGCTTCCATAGGTATACAGTAATGCTCATATAAAATTACAAGTTGTATGGCAGGTACTCGAACCCGTGGACCAAAATGGCTGAATTTAAAACTCGATTCCGTTTTTTCCATAAAAACGAATTTGTGAAAATTTCATAATCCCAGCTCCTTTATTTTTTGAGTTATCGTGATGACGGACGGACGGACGGACGGACATACATAGCTAAATCGATTTATTTTTCAATTCTGATCCGATCCATACACTTGAGTCTATATCTACCCCCCCTCCTTCTCTGCGTCTCAAACGTAATGGCAAATTTAGTATACCCTTGGACTATATAGTCATACGGGTATAACTATTATAATATCTTTATACGCTTTGTCAATTTTTTAAATTTTAAAACCTCGAGGTCCAGTGCGTCGCGTATATTTTCATGTAAATTTATTTACTTAACTATTTATTTCAGAATTTTTCCAGATATTATACAGGAACGCGTTGATTTTAGTTAGGCCCTTAGTAACAAATCATTTAAATTAAAAATAATTTTTTTAAGAAAGATTATGTTTTTTTAATATTTTACAAATATATTTATACCCGTGCATACATATATGACATCGGGTATATTAGATTTGCTCCTCCGTTTGTAACGCATCGATCTAGACGAGCTAGATATAGTGTCAAGGGTACGTATCGGTTCAGAATCGAAAAATTAGTCGATCTAGCTATGTGTGTCTGTCCGTCCGTCCGTCCGTCCGTGTGTCAGCACGATAACTCAAAAACTAAAAGGGCTAGAGTCTTGAAATTCACACAAAGTGATTTTTAGACAATTTCTAGGTTCCCTATTGTTTTTGGTTAAAATCGGACCAAGTCTTCGGGGAGCTGCCATACAACTTTTTTGCACCAATATGAATTTCTTCAAAACTAATTATACTACGAGAATGAAAATTACACACGGTTAGTTTTATAATGACTCCGGCACTTATATGAAGTTTCAAAATGTTAGGGCCCCATTTTCGGGGGACTGCCATACAACTTCCTTGCACCAATATGAATTTCTTCAAAACTATTTATACTACGCGGATGAAAATTACACACGGTTAGTTATATAATGAATCGAGCACTTATATGAAGTTTGAAAATGTTAGGGCCCCATTTTCGGGGGGCTGCCATACAACTTCTTTGCACCAATATGAATTTCTTCAAAACTAATTATACTACGAGGCTGAAAATTACACACGGTTAGTTATATAATGAATCGAGCACTTATATGAAGTTTCAAAATTTTAGGGCCTCATTTTCGGGGGGCTGACATACAAAGTTTTCGATTCAATAACTTTGAATCTAATGAAGCTACAAGGTTAAAATTAAAATTGGGCAGATAAATTAAGAGGGCAAGTTACTTGGCAAAGTTGGACATCACTCGGACCTTCGGACTTTTAGGGTGGGCCAATTTTTTTTTTTTTTGTTTTTTTTTTTTTATTATTTTTTTTTTTTTTTTTTAAGCTAAAGTTATGGGACAATGAATGAAAATTTTGTTTTATGATTTTTTTTTTTTTTTTGTTAATTTTTTTTTTTTTTTTTTACGTCAAAATTATGGGGTAATGAGTTAAATGTATAAGGGAAGTAAATTACGGTTTATTTTATACACCATAGTGGGTATGCACGGGTATCTAAAAGTTGACAAGGGCAACTATAATCTTCCTCGTTTATTATACAAAAAACTTAACAAAAAGCAACAACAATATACGATTAACAAAATATTTTTTTTTAGCAAAGCAAAAACAAAATACCGTACTTTTCACTTATAATGACCATAAAGGGACGGAAAATATTCGTCGTAATAAACGAATGTCGTTTTAAAAGAATGCTGTGAATTTTGAAAAATTAGTATAAGACTTGAACATTGTAGAAAGTGATAATTCTAGAATGGACAATTCGAAATCATTTGCTAGAATTTTATTTGATGTATCAGCCTCAAGCTTATGTATAATGCCTATGTAGATAAAATTTAATTTTTTGGCAAAAAGTGTAATGTTTATTATAATTAAAATTGATAGGGACATCAAATGATAAATACATAACACAACAAATGCTAAAAACGAAAACCATTATCTATCAACATCTATCGCTGTAAGCATAATATTGTTAACACCGAGTTCGTTATAAAAGAAAACTACTGTATAAACAAAATGCATTGCTTTCATTTCGAACAGCACTAATTTTTTTTTTCACCAGAATTTTAATTCTAGTTCACTTTTTAAGATAATCAAAAAAAATAAAAACAAAAAAAAATTTAATAAATAAGTCGACGCGCGCCTATAATAGTTTCATTGAATTGCGGGTTACAACCGAAAATGAATTACATTTACACAAAAAGTCGGCGCATAATATTAGAGTTATAACGCGAAACTTTGAACAGCGTGACGGTTAAACTTAAATTTACGTTTAATTTATGACGTTTTTTCAATTAAAAAAACGCAAAATTCTAAAAAAAGTTTGTATTGTAATATGAAACAAAAAATACCTTTCTTTTGATTGTGGTTTCATTAAAATTGGTCAAATAGTTTCCCGTGAAAAGGGATGTTTATATTTGTATGGGCAAAAATAAGCCGATTAAATCTAACTAGTATCGCCCTTTGCACGAAATTCAAGCTTTTTGTGTTTTTAAATTTACATAAAAAATCCGTTTTGTGTATAATTTATATTAGACTAATATTACACGGAACTAATTTTTTTTCCTATACATAATAAAATGTTATGGCAACAATGTTGTCAACAATTCTTGCGTTTGAAATTTGCTTTAAAAAAAAATTTATAAATTTTTCAATTATAAAAACGTTTTTAAGTATTTTTGAATTTTATTCCTGTAGCTTAACGCGCTATAAAGAGAGTATAATTTTGTACACTTATTACACAAAAAAAGCGATTTACATTCTAAATATGAATAGTGTTCTAATATATATAATGTTCTGAAGATTTGATGATTTTTCTAAACAAATACATATGTATACATATTTACTGAAGTCAAGTAGCCAAAATTCGAGTTAATGCTGTCCTACATTTAGAAAACTGTACTTTTTTCTAACCATTTTAATATGTATTCTGTATCCTAATTAAAACGCTTATTCATAGAGCATAATATGTACAACAAAATTCAATATACCTATCGTAATTCATAAGTTTAGTACTTAGTATTATATTATATTGAAGCTGCCAAAATACAAAATAATAGTTAAGTTGACAGAAGTCTATATAAGATTTATACCTAACATATCTACAATGATATTAAATTGATAAATTTTTCCTCCCCTTATTCCATTTTTAAATTTAGTAGCTACATAGGCAAATAAGCACTACATTTCAATAATAAAATCTGAAATTTTTACTACAAATGTACATTATGTACAAAAATGGTTCTGAATTCTTTACTTTACTTTATATTATACCTATTTGTCTAGGAGTAAACTACTCTTTTTACAGCTACACCACACCGCCTCTTGAAAAAGAGTAGATGAAAGAAGTAGATAATTAAATATTTATTTTATCTAAATAAAAGCATACGACCTACAATTTTTATACGGCAGTACGTCAATATGTCTATCTATATATCTGTAAATTGATACGCGCGTACACACAAAAATATTTATTTGAATGTTTTAATTTAGTACAAAAAATTTTATTAATTTCATATAATAGGTATATTTTGAATTTTTTTCAATATAAGATATTTTTTAAAACATAATCTTAGAAATATAAGAAAAACCAAAAACCATTTGTCAATTTATAAATTTTAAAATTCCGATTACAGTACATCGCGTTACGCGTATTTTGGTTGCTCTCATGTAAATTCATATACCTATTTATTTGTAAATTTTTTGACAGAAATTATACGTCAACTTTTATTTAAGTTGAAGATCATTTCCTAGTTTTTTTTGCGAACATATTATAGGTATTTTCAATTATTTTAAATGTGTTTTTTTTAAAAAAAAATATTATTTTAAAATATTTTATTTAAAAAGAGTAAATTGGAGTGATCATTTTGAATTATTATAATAACTGATAAGGTCACAAAGCTCAGGCTAAAAATGAATATTATCTCAAACTTAATGAGATAATATTAAAAATAATAAAAATAAAGCTAATAAAGAATCCGAATAATATTTATTATAAATACTAACGTTCTTTCAATTAAAGATCAGTCTTATAAGTTATCAATCTGCCTCAGTTCCTTCTTTAATAAAAGGAATATATTAAAATTAATATTATATTAAGTTAATATTATAATTAAATAAATTAATTAAATAGAGTAATTATTTAAATTAAAAGAAAGTAATGTTAACTATTTAAGTATAATAAAATAAATATTGAATAACACCAAATTTTATAATTGTTTGAATATTTTATTATTTTTGATTTTGACAATAAATAAAAATAAAAGTGGCGCAGTTGGTAGGATTGCCGACATTACATTAACTTTAAAAAACTTTACGTCAGTTATATAAAAGTGATTAGTGTAGTGTCTCCTATCAAGGAGTTAATCGGTTCCTATTTTGTTAAAAATCAAAAATCAAAAAAAAAAAATAAAATAGCATAAACCAAACAAAAAAAACAAACATATAAACACTTTTGGTGCAAAAACATTTTAAAATTATTAACTAACTAAAATTAAAATAACAACAAAAAAACCAAATATGGCATTAACATTTAATGATATAGCGAAAGAAGCTCGCTCAACACCAGTGTTTTCTGGGAGCGACACTTATTCACTTTCATCGTATATATTAGAAGTAGAAACATTATTAAACTTAGTCCAAGACGAACAAGGAAGAAGTTACATAAATATAATTCTACATTCAAAAATCCGCTATTGCTATTAGGCGTTTAACAAACCCAACGTGGGATCAAGTAAAGTTGCAGCTAATCAAATCTTTTGGTATAGCAGAAAGCTACTTAAAGCTCAAAGATCAAGCGGACCAAATTCCAGATAAAAATTGTAAGTCAAATTTATTCTAAATTAGTTTTAATACTAGACAAATTAAATATGGAATATTCACTGGACCCTAGTCATCCTGCGGAATTCCAGCCCAGAAACAAAGAAAGGTAATTTTTAGATAAATTTCTTAATAAAATTGACAGGGTGGATTTCATGTTTATGAGGTCCAGGAATTTAAATACATTAGAGGAAGCATATCAAGCCTTAGTCGAGACGGGTTTGAAAACTTATAATGACTCATGTAGACCTAAAGAGCATGATAATAATTATAATAACAATGCTTTTTCAAATAATAATTATAATAAAAATCACAAATTTAATAATAATTATTCTAATCAAAATACTAACAGGACTAATAACAATCCTGCTTTTAATAGTCTTCATCACAATAACAACAAAAATAATTTTAACAATTCTAACCGTTACCACAACCAATCGGGTAATTATAGAAGTACCTAAAGGTTTAATTCTGGAAACTTTAGAAACAATAGAAACTATTACAACAATCCTGATCCAAACGCAATAGACGTGGATTATTATAACCCTAACTCAATGGAATTAGAACATAATACAACAAAACGTGTTGAAAATTTTCCTTTGACGCCTCCAACAATAGACTACCCATAACAACTTTGACTATAGAGGGACAAAAGTAGATTGCCTAATAGACACAGGAGCAGCTACTTCTATTATAGACCATAATATTTTTCCCTCAAAAAGATATAATAAATTAATTAACCCTATAGAATTACAAACCATTACTGGTAGTCAAATTATTCCCTGGTCAAACTTCTTCAACTAATTATATTTCTATTAACACTGCAACTTACTAACACCTCAACAATTTCGATAGAAAAATTAGAAAATGAAGGAGGATTTCAAATAATAAGATTAACAAAAACGCAATTAATATCAAACTATTCAAAAATACTTCACACAATAGATACAAACGAATTTCAGTTAACTTTAGACGAAATTAAAACTAACTTAGAAACAATTTTCTCATTAAAAGAAGATTATTTACTAATCAAACAACTTCAAGTTCAAATTCAAAAGACAGAACATAATCTAAAAACTATAACCCTCTTTCGCCGAAAACGAGGCTTAATAAATTTAGGAGGGAAAATTGCTAAATGGCTTTTTGACACAATGGACAGCGACGACAAAGCTGCAATCGAACAACACCTAAACACCATTGATATTAATAATCATCTTTCTATAACTAATCTAAATAACCAAATTAAAATTAACACAGATCTTCAAAATTATATTAACATTTTGAAAAATCGCATAATGCAAAATCAAGTATTAACCTTACAAACGTTAAATCACACAACAGATATTACTAACAAAAGTATAAAAAAATCTTCATTTCTTATCATTACTAACCGAAATTAACTTATTAAATTCTGAAATAGATAGAATTCAACAAAATATTATGTTTGCAAAGCAAGGCGTTATGAGTCATTCAATTTTAACCGATAACGAAATCGATGAATATAATATCGATATATTTAAATATAAAGAAATTAAAAGTTCTCTTTTAAAATATGACAATAAATTAATATACGTTATTCTAATTCCAAATCTCACTAAGGAACTTGGTACAAAATATTTGATATTGCCAACTCCAAATAGAAATTTTGAGGAAATATTTATTGAAAATAATAATGTAATCCAATATAAGGACAAAATTTATATTGACAATAATGAAAAATATATAAAACAATTAAAACTAGCTAATGATTGTATTAATAATTTAATAAATGAAAATTATAAAAATTGTAAGAAAATAATAAAAAATAATTTTGAAATTCTTGAAATTTTTCCTCACATGATTTTAATTAAAAATTTTAAAAATAACTCTTTAACAAATGATTGTGATCATTCAAAACATATATTAAATGGAAATAATATTGTAGAATTCCATAACTGTTCAATAAAAATAAATAATGTAACATTTTTAAATAACGAAAAAATTGAAAAAAATCTTATTGTTGTACCAAATTATTTAAACATTTATAATGTAAGCTTAAAATTAAATATTGAAGATATAAATATAAAACAAACTAAAAATTTAAAACAAATTCATGAACTTAAAAATAAAACAAATAATAATTTATTAGTTTCAATAAGTTTGCCTGTATTAACATTTATTATTATTGTAATTTTATATATGATAAGAAAAATTAAAATTTGTAAAAAGAAAGAACAAATTAATACAAAAATAAATAACACTCATGAGAGTGTCCAACTTAACGATGGGGGGATCATATATCCCGTTAAATAATTATATTTTTTGTTGTTATGAAATTAAAATTAAAATTTCTTTTCAATGAGAAAATTTATTAACAATTTTCTAATATTTAATTCTGGTCAATCTATTATTTTGTCAATTTTCCCATTCTTTAATTCTTCCGACAAAAGACACCGCGCTTAATATTTTGCTCACCGGTAAATTATTAATTCCTCGAATTCACCATCATAATTCATAAACAAATAAATATCACTTTCTCTCTCCCAGTTCATTCGTTAATCATGTCATTATTATAATTCTTAATTTCCCATCAAAAGTTTTCGCGATAAATCAAATCGGGTTCAATAAATTTTCTCACAAATAAAATGCTGATTCTTACAATTATTTATTATAAATACTAACGTTCTTTCAATTAAAGATCAGTCTTATAAGTTATCAATCTGCCTCATTTCCTTCTTTAATAAAAGGAATATATTAAAATTAATATTATATTAAGTTAATATTATAATTAAATATATTAATTAAATAGAGTAATTATTTAAATTAAAAGAAAGTAATGTTAACTATTTAAGTATAATAAAATAAATATTGAATAACACCAAATTTTATAATTGTTTGAATATATTATTATTTTTGATTTTGACAATAAATAAAAATAAAAGTTACATGTTAATTTGAAAATGTAATAAAGGAATTTTTTTTAAAAAGCTATTTTTAGAATTATTCTTGCAATTTTTCAACAAATTTATCAAATTTCACTTGAAACTTTTCATAATTATTAAATAATAGTAAAAATAAAAAATTTAATTCAGCTAACATTATTCGCCGGAAACCTACCATCCTCAACACTATCGTCAAGGAGCACCAAATTGTCAAGAAGCACCACGTTTAGAAAAATTAGAGATATTCGTTCAAACTGTTTTGCAAACTATTTTTTAAAGTTTTTGTTTCGAAATCGGTTAAAAGAACTTGACAAAACATTTTTTTAAATATTCCCTTAATTCAAACAAGTTTTACCTACTTTCAAAAAGAAAGCCCCAAAAAAATTTTGTTGCGTTCCATTAAGCCATTGCGGCCAACAGTTTTTTATAGGTTTTATCAATACTTTACTCTAAATTAGAGTTCGACTAACGGTTCGACTAATTTTCTTCAAATTTTGTAAACGTGCTCTTCTGTAAGATTTGAGTTGACACTATTAACAGATTTGGAATTTGTTAACCCATACCGGCCCGACGGTTAGTCAAAAAAAATTTTGAAAGGAAAATTATCTAATTTTGCCAAATACTAATTTGACTAAAAAGAAAACATAAAAAAAAAATTTTTGAGGATCTCCGTTAACCATTGAGGCACAACAGCGTTTTATAGGTTTTTTCGTTACTTACTCTAAATTAGAAACGGTTTGACAGAAATTCTTCAAATTTTGTATAGATGTTCCGTTTTGAGAATGGAGTTAACTCTATTAACCGACTTAGAATTTGTTAACCCTATATCGGCCCAATGATTGTGCAAAAAAAATTTTGGAAGCAAATTACGTCCAATTTTAAGCAGTACTGCTTTAGCCAACAGAATGCCTAAAAGATTTTTTTGTTGACTTTAAATTAGAAACGGTTTGACCGGTTGACTCCAAATTTTGTATGAGAGAAGCATATTGAAAATGGAGTTGAGTCTGTTAGTAGGCTTGATTTTTGGTAACACATTTCGGTCCTACGATTGGTCAATAAAAAATTTCTGGAAGTAAATTACGTCCAAATTAAGAAAGTACTTAGTACTTCTTTGATTACAGGAACTTTAAAAAATTACTAGAATAATCGTAGCAAAAACGTTTAAAACATTTTAAAATTAACATTTACACCATGTGTAATTTTTATGTTAACTTTTGCAGTGATATCAACTTAAACTAAACCTCCATTGAGAGGCGCAACAACGCGCACCGGGTATAAGCTAGTCTAATATATAAAGAAGAAAATTTGTTTGTTTGTTTGTTTGTCCGGATTCACGTGAAAATCACTGGTTTGATTGTCACAAGGTTTTAAAGAAATAATTATGTTAATCCGGAGGATGACATAGGCTATGTCACATTTTTATAAGTCAACAGGTTGTGGCTCCAGAGCCGTTTTAAGCTTTTTCTTTTTTTTTGATGTGGGGGCAAAACTGTTTGACCGATTGACTTGAAATTTTGTACAAATGATCCTCTTAGCAACCGGAATTAGTTGTATAAATTTGGTTGAACTAAATCAACCCATTTCGGCCAACGGGCTTTCAAAAAAATTTGTGTTTCCAATTTGTGTGTAATTTTACAAGGTAGTTTTGCAGTCAAAAAGAGAGGCTGACAAAAATTTTTGTTGGTTTCGGTTAACCCCTTTGGGCACGAGGGCGCAATGAAGCTTTTTCAATGGTTTTAATGTCGAGTCAAAAAGGTTGACCGATTGACTTGAACTTTTGCACAAATGTTCCTCTTACCAAACGGAATTATTATAAAGTTGTTTGGAATGAAATAACCCATTTCGGCCCGGAGGGCTTCCAAAAAATTTTCTGTTTCCGATTTGTGTCCAATTTTACAGGTTGATTTGGCAGTCCAAAAGAGAGGTTGCAAAAAGTTTTAGTTTAGTTCGATTAACCCATTTTCCACGACGACGCCAAGAAGGTTTCTATAAATTTTATACGTTTTTCACAAAGATAAATGAAATTTTCAAATTTTTGATATTAAAACAAGTTAACCTTTATTCCAAAAACTCACTTAATTTATAAGACTAATTTTTTTGCACTCCTTAGTGCAAAAGCCAAATGAGATTATATTAATAATAATAAAAATAAAGCTAATAAAGAATCCGAATAATAATAAATAAAAATATAAAATATAAAATCGTTATATTTAAATAACAGAACATTTTCCTTCTCTACATTTTTTCGTAAGTCTTTGTTTTTTATCACCTTTGCAGTTGTTGCTTTTTAAAAATAAATTCCATTGGAAAATTGCAATTTTCTTCAAATAAAATCTAAAAATCAAAAAATTCAATTTCGTATATATTCTTAAATACATAGTATTATATTTTCCAAAAAAGAAGCCTACATTTCTCTCATAAAATCATAAAAAAAACGAGGAAGAGCGTGGGAGAACTTTCAGGTAAGTACAAAACAAAATATAAGTTGAAAAGCAAATTTTTAAACCTTTTCTAAACCATCGACTACATTTTATTCAAAAGTTGGCAATTCAAGAAAACTACTATTGACATTGTATAATATCATAATGGCAAATTTAAAGTACCCTTTTAACCTATATTTAAATGGGTATAATACCTATATGTAAACTGGCTATTACCCAGTGCACGTTGCTCGCCTCTCAATGGAGTTTTAATTTAAGTTGATGTTATTGAAAAAAGTTAACACAAAAAATGTACATGGTGTACATAATTTTAAAATGTAATAAAGCAATTTTTTTAAAACGTGTTTTTAGGGATTCTTCAAGCAATTTTTCATTGTAAAATTGGATGCAATATCCTTCCAAAATTTTTTTTGGAAAATTGTAGAGCGGCAAGGGTTAACAAATTCCAATTCTGTTAATAAAGTCAACTACATTCTCAAAGAGGAACACATGTACAATATTTGAAGTCAATCGGTTAAACCATTTCTAATTTATAGCAAAGTAACGAAAAAACCTATAAAAAGCTGTTGGGCCGTTATGGATTAACGGAACTCCACAAATATTTTTTTGAAGCTTTCTTTTTAATTAAAGCAGTACTTCGAAAAATTGGCCGAAACTTGATTTTTTACAATTTGCACGCACGGGCAGCGCCGGGTAAATCTGCTAGTATTAAATAATTACAGAAAAAACGAGGAAGAGTGTAGTAGAGTAGACTGTGTCAACTCTGGGATACCCGTATGATCGTTATATAAACATTATATCATTATTATTTCAAACATTAATTACTTTTGGCAAAATTTCAAACATACCAGCTTTATTAGGTGTAGTGTAATGCTCATATAAAAGAAGGAGTTGTATGGCAGCTACTCGAACCCTCTGCAGTAGACCAAACAAATTTCACAGTAACTTTGGCCATTACACCAAACTATTTGTAGCAATATTTCGGACACCCAAATTTAATAGGTATAGAGTAATGCTCATATAAAATTAGAAGTTGTATGGCAGCTACTCGAACCCTTTGCAGTAGACCAACCAAATTTTACAGTAACTTTGGCCATTACACTAAACTATTTTTGGCAAAATTTCAGACACCCAGCTTTAATAGGTAACTCAATGCAACTGACCAATCACATTTTACAGAAACTTTGGCCATGAAACTAAACTGCTTTTGCCAAAATTTCATATACGTAGCTGTAATAGTTACAGAGAAATTCTCATATAAAACGAGGAAGATTATAGTTGCCCTTGTCAACTTTTAGGTACCCGTGCATACCCACTAACCGTTATTTATTTCACTTATCTTCTTCTTCTTTTGCTGCATATCCATTATTGGATGTTAGCGATCATATGATGCTGTTGATCAACTGTTGATGATTAATGCGATCTCTGGCTATGTGCATTAACTCTCCTATGTCTGAAACGCCTGTCCACTATCTGATGTTTCTTAGCCATGACATTTGTTTTCTACCTATGCCCCTTCGTCCTTCAATTTTGCCTTGGATAATAAGTTGAAGCAATTCATATTTGTTTCCGCGCATAATGTGGCCAAAATATGATGTTTTCTGACGTTTAATTTTTAGAAGCAGTTCTCTATTTGCACCAATTCTGCACAGGACATCCTCATTTGATACATGTTCATTCCATGAGATTTTTTGCACTTTTCTGTAGACCCACATTTCAAATGCTTCCAATTTGTTGATGTCTTTAATTTTTAACGTCCAGGCCTCCATGCCATATAATAGAACTGACCATACATAGCACTTCATGAATCTTATGCGAAGTTTGATATTTAAATCTCTACAGCAAAATAATTTTTTATATTTAAAAAAGCATTTCTAGCCATTTCGATTCGACTTTTGATTACTGAACTGCAGTCCCAATTTTCATTTAGCCAGCTTCCGAGGTATTTAAATTTTGACACTCGTTCAGTCGGAAGGCTGTTGATTGTAATTGAAGCTGCTGTGTAGGAAATCTTTTTTCTGCTAACTATCATAAATTTGGTTTTAGAAATATTTACTGTTAATCCAAAATTATTGCTATGATAGTTAATCTTATCTACTACGTGCTGTAGGTCCAGAAGATTATCTGCGATGAGAACTGTATCGTCTGCATATCTGATGTTGTTAATGAAGAGTCCATTTACCTTTACTCCAACGTCCAAGTCGGCAATTGATTCTTGAAAGATAACTTCAGCATACAAATTAAAGAGCATTGGCGAAAGTATGCAGCCCTGTCGGACACCTTTTTGTATTTTAATGCTGCTGGTTAAGTCTTTATTGACTTTGACGTTAGCCGATTGTTGCCAGTACAAATTTTTAATACAGCGTAAAATATTTTCATCGATGCTTATACCATTGAGAATGTTAATAAGTTTTTCATGATTAACCTTATCAAAGGCTTTTTCGTAATCTACAAAACAGAGAAAAACATCTTTTTGTACATCTCGACAGTTTTGAATCAATACTTGTAGACTAAAAAGAGCTTCTCTGGTACCCGTCGCCTTTTTGAAACCGAATTGTGTTTTCCCCATGTGGTTTTCACATTTTGTATAGATTCGATTATGAATGACCTTTAAAAATATTTTGAGAGTGTGGCTCATCAGGCTAATCAATCTATAGTCATCGCAAGATTTTGCATTTGACTTTTTTGGAAGTGTAATAAAAGTAAATTTTAGCCAATCTTCAGGAAAGATTCCTGTATTGTATAGTTTGTTAAAGATTTCTTCTAGCAGTTTAAGATTCTCATCATTCACAAGTTTGATAATTTCTGGTTATCATCTGGTCCCGGTGCTTAATTGTTTTTTGTTGATTTTATTGCTGCCCTAATTTCATCTCGTGTGATGGGATTTTCAGATAGTTGTATCTGTGACTCTATGTGGTAAAATGACCGGTCAGCGTCTCAAAACAGTTATATCTGCGGTCATCCATCTTTGTTTTGCAATATATTTCTTCGTACCTAATATATTTTTTGAGGTTTCATTCAAAACTACTTTCATTTGATGCCATATATCACCAGCACTATCAACAGTGCGCAATTGATTATTGATTTCAGTAGAGAGACGATCTTTTGTTTCACTATTTTTAAGCTGCTCTATGTCTAATTACGGTTGCTGATAACCCCTTTTTGCTTTTGCTAGTTTGATTTTAATTTTAGCAAAGAGTAAATTATGATTTGATGGTACATCAGCACCCGGATAAGTTGAAACCTTTTTAACAGATGTTGCGAAACGGATTCACGTGAAAATCACTGGTTTGATTGTCACAAGGTTTTAAAGAAATAATTATGTTAATCCGGAGGATGACATAGGCTATGTCACATTTTTATAAGTCAACAGGTTGTGGCTCCAGAGCCGTTTTAAGCTTTTTCTTTTTTTTTGATGTGGGGGCAAAACTGTTTGACCGATTGACTTGAAATTTTGTACAAATGATCCTCTTAGCAACCGGAATTAGTTGTATAAATTTGGTTGAACTAAATCAACCCATTTCGGCCAACGGGCTTTCAAAAAAATTTGTGTTTCCAATTTGTGTGTAATTTTACAAGGTAGTTTTGCAGTCAAAAAGAGAGGCTGACAAAAATTTTTGTTGGTTTCGGTTAACCCCTTTGGGCACGAGGGCGCAATGAAGCTTTTTCAATGGTTTTAATGTCGAGTCAAAAAGGTTGACCGATTGACTTGAACTTTTGCACAAATGTTCCTCTTACCAAACGGAATTATTATAAAGTTGTTTGGAATGAAATAACCCATTTCGGCCCGGAGGGCTTCCAAAAAATTTTCTGTTTCCGATTTGTGTCCAATTTTACAGGTTGATTTGGCAGTCCAAAAGAGAGGTTGCAAAAAGTTTTAGTTTAGTTCGATTAACCCATTTTCCACGACGACGCCAAGAAGGTTTCTATAAATTTTATACGTTTTTCACAAAGATAAATGAAATTTTCAAATTTTTGATATTAAAACAAGTTAACCTTTATTCCAAAAACTCACTTAATTTATAAGACTAATTTTTTTGCACTCCTTAGTGCAAAAGCCAAATGAGATTATATTAATAATAATAAAAATAAAGCTAATAAAGAATCCGAATAATAATAAATAAAAATATAAAATATAAAATCGTTATATTTAAATAACAGAACATTTTCCTTCTCTACATTTTTTCGTAAGTCTTTGTTTTTTATCACCTTTGCAGTTGTTGCTTTTTAAAAATAAATTCCATTGGAAAATTGCAATTTTCTTCAAATAAAATCTAAAAATCAAAAAATTCAATTTCGTATATATTCTTAAATACATAGTATTATATTTTCCAAAAAAGAAGCCTACATTTCTCTCATAAAATCATAAAAAAAACGAGGAAGAGCGTGGGAGAACTTTCAGGTAAGTACAAAACAAAATATAAGTTGAAAAGCAAATTTTTAAACCTTTTCTAAACCATCGACTACATTTTATTCAAAAGTTGGCAATTCAAGAAAACTACTATTGACATTGTATAATATCATAATGGCAAATTTAAAGTACCCTTTTAACCTATATTTAAATGGGTATAATACCTATATGTAAACTGGCTATTACCCAGTGCACGTTGCTCCGCCTCTCAATGGAGTTTTAATTTAAGTTGATGTTATTGAAAAAAGTTAACACAAAAAATGTACATGGTGTACATAATTTTAAAATGTAATAAAGCAATTTTTTTAAAACGTGTTTTTAGGGATTCTTCAAGCAATTTTTCATTGTAAAATTGGATGCAATATCCTTCCAAAATTTTTTTTGGAAAATTGTAGAGCGGCAAGGGTTAACAAATTCCAATTCTGTTAATAAAGTCAACTACATTCTCAAAGAGGAACACATGTACAATATTTGAAGTCAATCGGTTAAACCATTTCTAATTTATAGCAAAGTAACGAAAAAACCTATAAAAAGCTGTTGGGCCGTTATGGATTAACGGAACTCCACAAATATTTTTTTGAAGCTTTCTTTTTAATTAAAGCAGTACTTCGAAAAATTGGCCGAAACTTGATTTTTTACAATTTGCACGCACGGGCAGCGCCGGGTAAATCTGCTAGTATTAAATAATTACAGAAAAAACGAGGAAGAGTGTAGTAGAGTAGACTGTGTCAACTCTGGGATACCCGTATGATCGTTATATAAACATTATATCATTATTATTTCAAACATTAATTACTTTTGGCAAAATTTCAAACATACCAGCTTTATTAGGTGTAGTGTAATGCTCATATAAAAGAAGGAGTTGTATGGCAGCTACTCGAACCCTCTGCAGTAGACCAAACAAATTTCACAGTAACTTTGGCCATTACACCAAACTATTTGTAGCAATATTTCGGACACCCAAATTTAATAGGTATAGAGTAATGCTCATATAAAATTAGAAGTTGTATGGCAGCTACTCGAACCCTTTGCAGTAGACCAACCAAATTTTACAGTAACTTTGGCCATTACACTAAACTATTTTTGGCAAAATTTCAGACACCCAGCTTTAATAGGTAACTCAATGCAACTGACCAATCACATTTTACAGAAACTTTGGCCATGAAACTAAACTGCTTTTGCCAAAATTTCATATACGTAGCTGTAATAGTTACAGAGAAATTCTCATATAAAACGAGGAAGATTATAGTTGCCCTTGTCAACTTTTAGGTACCCGTGCATACCCACTAACCGTTATTTATTTCACTTATCTTCTTCTTCTTTTGCTGCATATCCATTATTGGATGTTAGCGATCATATGATGCTGTTGATCAACTGTTGATGATTAATGCGATCTCTGGCTATGTGCATTAACTCTCCTATGTCTGAAACGCCTGTCCACTATCTGATGTTTCTTAGCCATGACATTTGTTTTCTACCTATGCCCCTTCGTCCTTCAATTTTGCCTTGGATAATAAGTTGAAGCAATTCATATTTGTTTCCGCGCATAATGTGGCCAAAATATGATGTTTTCTGACGTTTAATTTTTAGAAGCAGTTCTCTATTTGCACCAATTCTGCACAGGACATCCTCATTTGATACATGTTCATTCCATGAGATTTTTTGCACTTTTCTGTAGACCCACATTTCAAATGCTTCCAATTTGTTGATGTCTTTAATTTTTAACGTCCAGGCCTCCATGCCATATAATAGAACTGACCATACATAGCACTTCATGAATCTTATGCGAAGTTTGATATTTAAATCTCTACAGCAAAATAATTTTTTATATTTAAAAAAGCATTTCTAGCCATTTCGATTCGACTTTTGATTACTGAACTGCAGTCCCAATTTTCATTTAGCCAGCTTCCGAGGTATTTAAATTTTGACACTCGTTCAGTCGGAAGGCTGTTGATTGTAATTGAAGCTGCTGTGAAGGAAATCTTTTTTCTGCTAACTATCATAAATTTGGTTTTAGAAATATTTACTGTTAATCCAAAATTATTGCTATGATAGTTAATCTTATCTACTACGTGCTGTAGGTCCAGAAGATTATCTGCGATGAGAACTGTATCGTCTGCATATCTGATGTTGTTAATGAAGAGTCCATTTACCTTTACTCCAACGTCCAAGTCGGCAATTGATTCTTGAAAGATAACTTCAGCATACAAATTAAAGAGCATTGGCGAAAGTATGCAGCCCTGTCGGACACCTTTTTGTATTTTAATGCTGCTGGTTAAGTCTTTATTGACTTTGACGTTAGCCGATTGTTGCCAGTACAAATTTTTAATACAGCGTAAAATATTTTCATCGATGCTTATACCATTGAGAATGTTAATAAGTTTTTCATGATTAACCTTATCAAAGGCTTTTTCGTAATCTACAAAACAGAGAAAAACATCTTTTTGTACATCTCGACAGTTTTGAATCAATACTTGTAGACTAAAAAGAGCTTCTCTGGTACCCGTCGCCTTTTTGAAACCGAATTGTGTTTTCCCCATGTGGTTTTCACATTTTGTATAGATTCGATTATGAATGACCTTTAAAAATATTTTGAGAGTGTGGCTCATCAGGCTAATCAATCTATAGTCATCGCAAGATTTTGCATTTGACTTTTTTGGAAGTGTAATAAAAGTAAATTTTAGCCAATCTTCAGGAAAGATTCCTGTATTGTATAGTTTGTTAAAGATTTCTTCTAGCAGTTTAAGATTCTCATCATTCACAAGTTTGATAATTTCTGGTTATCATCTGGTCCCGGTGCTTAATTGTTTTTTGTTGATTTTATTGCTGCCCTAATTTCATCTCGTGTGATGGGATTTTCAGATAGTTGTATCTGTGACTCTATGTGGTAAAATGACCGGTCAGCGTCTCAAAACAGTTATATCTGCGGTCATCCATCTTTGTTTTGCAATATATTTCTTCGTACCTAATATATTTTTTGAGGTTTCATTCAAAACTACTTTCATTTGATGCCATATATCACCAGCACTATCAACAGTGCGCAATTGATTATTGATTTCAGTAGAGAGACGATCTTTTGTTTCACTATTTTTAAGCTGCTCTATGTCTAATTACGGTTGCTGATAACCCCTTTTTGCTTTTGCTAGTTTGATTTTAATTTTAGCACAGAGTAAATTATGATTTGATGGTACATCAGCACCCGGATAAGTTGAAACCTTTTTAACAGATGTTGCGAAACGATTGTTAATTAATATGTAATCAATCTGATTGCGAACTATATTTTCCTATTCCATCCAGCAGTGACACCCATGTATATAGCTTTCTTGGTGGTAAACAGAAGGTTGTATTAGTGATTTTCAGATTTTCTTCTTGACAAAATTGTACTAAACGATCACCCCTATCGTTTCTTGCACCCAGACAAAATGGCCCTACTACATTTTCTACTTTTCCAGAACCAACTTTTGCATTGAAGTCGCCAACTATTAGGTTCATTTCATGTGGCTTAGTTTGCTTTAGAAGATATGTTATTTGTTCGTATAATTCTTCTATTTCGTCTTTTGCTTTATCTGCAGTTGGTGCATATATTTGCATAATGTTTGTTGTTATAGGTTTTGTGTTCATTTTTAACAAAGCAATTTTATCTGAATGCGGTACGAAATCTACTACATTGTTTACATGATGGTCAGCAACAATAAAACCGACACCATTTCTATGGTTTGAAGTATTATTTCCTGAGAAATAAAACTTAGCACCCTTTACATGACATGTGCCTTGGCCTGGTCACCATGTTTCGCTGATGCCCAAATTATGAATTGCTAGATGTTGCATTTCTTGTACTACATTAGCTAGTTTACCAGACTCAAATAGACTAGTAACGTTCCAGGTCCCATTTAATGTATTTTTTGTTTTACCTCCGGGGATTCTTAGCACCCTTGTATTTCCGGAGATTGAGGGCCCTTGGTTTATTTGATTCATTTTCATATGATTTTTCTAGAGATAAGTTCTTCAGTGGTTTCTCCTTGCCTTCTGAAAGGTTTCTGGTAGTTTTCCTTCTCTATACTTTTCTGCCGTTCCTCTGGATTCAGACCCAGACCAGAGAGCCGCCCATTCTGGGTACAGTCGCTTCTGGGTTTTGTTGTCTTCTTTCAGATGACTTTAGTCACCTCAGGAGTGTGTTGATGTTCTCATAACTATGTTACGAGTTCGACTACAGCCCCTTCAGCTGTCTGAGACGCTCAAAAATTGAACCATTCAGCAGGCCATCCTACTTCCATCCTCCTTTTTCAACCGGACTTTGGACCGGCTTAGGCGGAGTTATGTTATTATAAATATTACAAAAAAAAATATAACAAAGTATATAACTTATTATTATAAGTTTTGCTTAAAAAAAAAATAACAACAAAAAAAAAATTAAATTTTTTATTCATTATAGGTACCATAATTTTTGCTTAAAAACAAAAAAAAACCCTAAAAGTTGGTCCGGGTGATGTTCAACTTTGCCAACTAACTTGCCCTATTACTTTACCTGCCCAGTTTTAATTTTAACCTCATAGCTTCATTAGATTCACAGTTATCGAATTGACTACTTGGCATGGCAACTGCCCGAAAATGAGGCCGTAATATTTTGAAATTCCATATAAGTGCTCGATTCATTATATAACTAATCGTGTATAATTTTCATCCTCGTAGTATAATTAGTTTTAAAAAAATTCATATTGGTGCAAAGAAGTTGTATGCCAGCCCCCCGAAAATGGGGCCGTAACAAGTTGAAACTTCATATAAGTGCTCGATTCATTATATAACAAACAGTGTGTAATTTTCATCCTCGTAGTATAATCAGTTTTCAAGAAATTCATATTGGTGCAAAGAAGTTGTATGGCAGCCCCCCGAAAATGAAGTTATAAAACTAACCGTGTGTAAATTTCGTCTTCCTGGTATAATTACTTTTAAAGAAATTCATATTGGTTTAAATAAGTTGTGTGGCAGCTCCCCGAAACTTTGGTCTGGTCTTAACCAAAAAGAATAGGGAACCTCAAAAATGTCCAAAAAATGTTTTGTGTGAATTTCAAAACTCTAGCTCTAATTTTTCAATTCTATCTCTTTTAATTAATTTTTAATTCACGAATATATTAAACTTAAGCAAAATAAGCTTCATATGATCATATTCATATAATAATCATCATGATAGATAATAATCATCATATTCATAATGATTATTTCTATAACTATCAATAAGCCATTTACTTAAAAAAAATCTTTGTGTTCTTTTTTGCTTATCTTAAATAAACTACGCATCATTTAAATCATATGAAATTCTAACTCGAAATCGTTATCTACAAAAAAAAAAAACAAAACAAAAACAAAATTCATATAATTTCATGTTAAATACAAGATGCATAGCAAAATTTCAAATTTTTATATGAAAATATTGGAGTTAAAAAAGTTAGTTGTTCGAGAGCTACCCGAAGTTTTGGTCCGATCTTAACCAAAAAAAATAGGGAACCTAGAAATTGATTGAAAAATATTTTGTGAAAAAAAAAACTGTAGCTCTTTTAGTTTTTGAGATATCGTGCTGACACACAGACGGACGGACGGACGGACGGACAGACACACATAGCTAGATCGACTCATTTTTCGATTTTGAGCCGATACGTGCCCTTGACACTATATCTAGCTCGTCTAGATTGATGCGTTACAAACGGAGGAGCAATTCTAATATACTCGATGTCATATATGTATGCACGGGTATAAAAAGAAGTTGTAAGGCAGCTACCCGAACCCATGGACCAAAATGGCTGGATTTAAATAGCGATGACGTCTATTGCAAAAAAATGAATTTGCGAAAATTTCAAGATCCTAGTTCCTTTAGTTTTTGAGTTATCGTGCGGACGGACGGATGGACATATATGGCTAAATCGATTTTTTTTCGGTTCTGATCCGATTCATACACTTGAATCTATATCTACCCCTCCTTCTCTGCGTCACAAACGTAATGGCAAATTTATTATACCCTTTGACTATATAGTCATACGGGTATAATTATATATAGCATTTATGTATTTAATATGCACTGAAAAAATCTTCTTCTTCTTTTCTTTTGTTGCCTATCCATAATTGGATGTCAGCGGTCATATGATATTAGCAACCATGCCCTGAAAGATGTTTCGATCTGTTGCTGAATGGATTAAATCTCCAATGTTTCTGATGCCTGTCCAGTTTCTAATGTTACGCAACCATGATAATTGCTTCCTTCCTATACCTCTTTTTCCTTCAATTTTCCCTTGAACTATTAACTGAAGTAGCTCGTATTTGTTTCCACGCATAATATGCCCAAAGTAAGAGATTTTTTGTTTCTTCAACCTTATAAGTAGTTCTCTTTCCGCGTTTGCTCTACGTAGAGCTTCTTCGTTTGTAATGTGATCCATCCACGATATTTTTAGCATTTTGCGGTAGATCCACATTTCGAACGCTTCAAGTTTGTTGATTTCTCTCACTTTCAAGGTCCACGTCTCTACACCGTATAGGAGTATAGACCAAACATAGCATTTAACGAATCGTAAGCGAAGGCCCAAGTTCATTTCGCGACAACAGAAAACTTTTTTGTGTTTAAGAAATGCATTTCTTGCTATTTCGATTCGGCATCTAATTTCTTTTTCGCAGCTCCAATCCTCGTGTAACCAGCATCCGAGATATTTGTATGTGGAGACTTTTTCAATTGAGCGGTTATTTATTTTAATTGTTGCTGCAGTGTAAGGTGTTCTTTTTCTGCTTACGATCATTAATTTAGTTTTTGATATATTTATTTTTAAGTTGAACAATTCGCTATGCTGGTTGACTTTATCGACTATATGTTGTAAATCCCTTAGATTGTCTGTTATGAGAACTGTATCATCTGCATATCTGATGTTATTTATATATGTGCCATTTGCTTTTATACCAACATCTAAATCGTTCACTGCTTCCTGAAAAATGGACTGAAAAAATAATATAAGAAAATATATTCAGCAAAAAAAAATATAAATTTCTATAATTTATTATTGAATAAGCACCTAAACAAATATATATATATATATATATATATATAGTTATATCATATATTGTATATTCATTGGAAAAACAATATAACAAAAAATTCAAAAAGAAAAATTATAAACACTAATAGTATACCTTGAATAAGTACTGCAAGAAAAAGAAATAAAACATAAAAAAAATATCTACGTGTATTAATACGATATAATATTGAATTGAATGTATAGTTCATATAAAAATCATATCTATAACAAGGTATATAATTATGTGTCAACATGAAATTCCGATAAAAAAGAAAAACGAGTAGAACATAGAATTATATATATTTCACATTTTTACTTTTACTTTTTTATTTATTTATTTATTTTTGAACAGTCCGCTACCACGATGTGATAAGTGAGTGAATCTACTTTTCCTTTTTAGGTGTAGCAGTTAAATTTATTTTATTTCATAGTATAAACTAATACTATGTAGATTATAAATTATATTTTTTTATTAGATATAATCTGACCAGGATTTGAGCTCAAGACTTCTCTATTAAAAAGCCCCCCCCTAAGATACTTTTACTTTATTTGTCTTAAAAATATATTAGAAAATGATAATAGGATATTATTATTTTAGAACAATAGCGACTATGTTTATTTTTCTATCTGTGTTGTACATATAACGATTCTGTAATAAATTTATGCTTGAGGGACAAAAAAGTTTTAAAATTAGAAATTTAAAACTAATTCTAGCTTTTGAAATGTTTTTAATTTGTTTTTTAATTAAAAATAAAAATTAAATTTTATAATTGAAAAATGCTTTAAAAGTTTTTTTTTTGTGATTTCGCAAACTATAGATAATTATTATATAAATTTTGTAGAGTGTGCACTGCATAACTTGCACTTCCAAAAAAGACGTCACTGATATATATGAACGAAAAATATAATTGTAATTACAATCGCAAACTGTGAAACAATTAGATTTTGTGCAAATTTTTAAAACAAATTGTAAAAAATTACATTACCTTTGTTTTGATTATTTTTTGTTTTTTTATCGTTGTAATAAAATATATTTTTACATTAGCTTTTTTATATTTTCAGGAAACCAATATAACGATCGAAATGAACAAGTGGATACAAAATCAAATCAATGGTTAGGAGCAACGGTACAAAGTGGTGGCGAGAATGGTCCAGTAATTGTAAGTATTTACTAATTTATAAAAATTGACTAATAGTGAAATCAATATTTAGAATATAATCCCAATGCACCCAAGAAAACCTGTTAACAAATGCGAAATATAATGTTGGAGCTTCAATTTTAACATTTAATTTTGGAAAAACATAGGCTGGTGAATAAGTAACTGCCTTTTAAAAACATAAAAGTTTTAATTTTGAAGATCTAGTAGCTCTCCAATGGGGAAGGTTCCCAAATCTTGGCTTAGCAAACTTATGAGGGATCTGCCCACCCCCTCCTGTCCCCACCTTTCCATTTTTTTAGGTTCTAGGAAATAAATTTTGAAGTCCACCAAAATTTGGAGTTTTGCCTCGAATTTTAATATCTAAGCAAAAATTGGTAAAACTAAGAGACAATTTCTTCAATTTAAAGAAACCATTTCAAATTTAAGAAAAACCTGTAACATGTGTTGAAATATAATGCTGAAGCTTCAAATTTTGTATATTTGTAAAAAAAGATTTGGACAGGTATTCAAGTTACAGGCGTTTAAAAAAAGCTAAATTTAAATTTTCGTGCCCTTATAGCTTATTCAATATACAGGTGTTAAAAATAGCATAATTTCAATTTTCGAGCCCTTCTAAACAGGGTGCGTGACAAAAAAATTTTGTTAAACGACTCCTACTAATTTCTGAGGATCCAACTTCTCCTAAAATTTCAAGACCCTAGCTTGAACCATTTAAAAGATATGTGGACCAAAAAATTTCAAAAAAATTCAAAAAATTGAGTTTTGCATAATGGTAAATTTTTGTACCGTACCGTTAAAAATTTATAAAGCTTATAAAATCAGCTAACTTTTGCCGTTTTCAGATTGAAAATACACCTAAAAGAACTTATGTTATTATAAATTTAAATATAAGGCTTTTCCCTACTTTTGGGGGCTGTAGCTTCGTAACGGGTGGGGCTCCAGAAATAAACTCTTTTACGGATTTTTTTTTTTTGCAATAGCTACTTTTGGTTAAAATTTCTTTACTCTATTTCAAATATTGTAAATTTTTTTGTAAACGGACGAACAGGGACAAAGTGAAGCTATACAGGAACATTTTTACAAAATTTTTTGAAAATGTGCTAATTATTATTAATATGCTTTCTCATTATAATATGCTATATACTAGTATTTTAAAGTGCATTGTCTCACTTACAGGGAGTCTTAATGCCCTAATAGTTTTCAGCACTATTATAAATAACTTCAATGTTTGGTGGGTTATAAGTTTTAAAGATTTTTGTGGTGTTGTCCTTAAATTTTAGGTGAGCCATTAAATCCTCAATTTTATTTACGGTAATGTATCTCACCGTAGGTGGGATATATTCTCCTACAATATTTGGGCAATGTATCCCTCCTCTGGCGGGACATATTGCCCAAGGGCGTTTTATGTTTGTTGACTTGATTTCTTCCCACAAACTTAAAAGAAGTCAAGTCAACTGTTAGCTCATTAAAATCAGGGGATACAACAGGACCTGAAAATATTTAATCCAAATTATTAAAATATTTCTCAGTGCAAATGAATCAGAATCTGGTGTGATATGTTTCGTCCGACGGTAAAATCTATTAATAATTTTTAGTCTTGCCCTAACACATTCTGATCAGGCAAGTTGCCTGATGCAAAAGTTTCTTCTCTTATTTTAGTAGCAAGAAGAAGTTGCTAGTCGATTCAGCAATTAGTGCTAGATTGTTTTTGTATTATTATACTATATATATTAGCACAATCATGCATATATAAGCATGTTTGCACCCAGAAATATTTATTAATATTTAACAAATTTGATGAAGATAGCGTCATTAGTTCTTGAGTTATCGTGATTTTTTATATATGTTCTTTAGCCCTTCGATCGATTAAAAGGTCCAGAATCCGAACCCATGGGCCGATTTCGCCCATATGCAATCCCCGCCGTACTTTCAGTCCTAGTAACCTACAGTTAAAATTTCATCAAGATAGCTCCATTATTTTTTGAATTATCGTGCCTACGGACGGACGGACGGACGGACGGACATGGCTATATCGACTCAGGAGGTCACGCTGATCACAAATATATATACTTTTCCATATCTAGCTCGCTTCCTTTAGGTGATTACAAACACCATACCAAAGTTAATATGCCCCTTTACCTATTCTATAGGTGTAGGGTATAATAATAAATTAAAACAAAATAATATTAATGAATCAAATTTTAAAATTAATGACTATGTAATGATAAAAGTAGGAAATAAGAAAAAATTAGATAATCCTTTTAAAGGACCATTTAAAATTGTTCCACAAACAGGTCCAAATAGCACAGTAATTATAAATAATAAGGAAATAGAATTACATAATTACAATATGATTAAATCTAGAAAAACAATAAATATTCTAAATTACTATAAAAATAAATATTAAATGTAAAAATATATAAATTTTATTTTTTTTTTAAAGATAAATGATTTTAAGTACAATAAATTTTTTTTTCTTTTGATAAATAGCTTATTTAAATTTAAACTAAATATAAATTATTTTTAAAAATTCATTTAAAATTAATATTAACATAAAAAATTCGTTTAAATTTTAAAAAAGGTAAAATAAAATTTTTTTTTTCTTTGGGGGGAGGATGTAGTATATCTTGACCAAGTACATAAAATTATTTCCACAAATGTAAATGATCAAAAATTATTATTTAACATTATGATAAAATATGCTGACATAGGTCAACAATTTCAAGTGGAATATCTGTTCAC